>QXTE01000574.1:146577-161792 GCA_003942145.1 Platysternon megacephalum
CCTCTCGACCAAGGCGTCATTAGCTGTTTCAAGGCCACGTACACAAGGCTTACATTCTCACGGATCCTTACCGCTATGGATGCTGATCCTGATGTTAATGTGATGGAGTGTTGGAAGTCCTTCAACATTGCTGATTGCATCACTTATATTAAACAGGCAATGGATGCAATCAAGCCTGAAACAGTCAATGCATGTTGGCGAAACCTATGGGAAGACTGTGTGAATGATTTTAAAGGTTTCCCGACCATTGACAAAGAAGTGCAACTCATTGTTCAGGTGGCCAGGCAAGTGGGTGGTGATGGCTTCGTCGACATCCTCGAGGAAGAAATTGAGGAATTAATTGAGGGCCATAGAGAAACATTGACTAACGAAGAGTTAGAGGAACTGATAAAATCGTCTACAGAAGACGAAGATGATGACGAACAGGAAGAGCCAGCAACTTGGAATCTTCATAAATTTTCTGAAGTGTTCCAAGCAGCGAAACACTTGAATGATTTAATTTCTGAATATGATCCTTCTATGGAACGAAGCCTCAAAATCACACGGAGTATTACGGATGATTTGAGACCGTACCAAGAAATGTTTGAGGAGCTCAAGAGACAACAGCGACAGTTGCCAATCACCATGTTTTTAAAGAAAAAACAACCAGCAGAGCCTACACAATCAACTTCTCAAGCTGAACCAGAGCCAACCACTTCGTCTACAACTCGCTCTCCGTCACCCAAGCCTGGCCCATCGTCTCCTGGATCGACATCAAGCCCTGACGACTCAATAATAGTGTTGTCAGGGGAAGAGGAAGACTAATCATTCAAGTGTGTACAGTACAAGACTAGCAAGAATATCCAGGGTGACTGGTGACTGTTTAGGTTTACAGTACTGTACTGTTTTCATTTTTTATTCTTTCATTCTTCTGTCTGTTATGTTATTAAAAATACTGTAAAATGANCCTGGCTGTGTTGGACTCATTGAGAGACGGTATGTCCATCACGAACATGGCGCGTAAATACGGCCACAACGAATCTAGCATCCATGCCATCAAGATTCGAGAGAGAGAAATTCGTCAAGCCGTGGCATCAAGTGCTCCAGTAACTGCTAAGGTGACGAGCCAAGTGCGTGATAAGACTTTAGTGAAGACTGAAAAGGCATTAAACTTATGGCTGGAAGACATGAACCGTAAACGTGTGCCTATCAANCTGTCTCTGTTATGTTATTAAAAATACTGTCAAATGATATTTTGCATATGTAGTCTATTATGTACTGTACATTCCTGTATACAATACATAGTACTGTACAGGGTGGTATACACAAAATTGTNGAGAAAAGGCTCTTAGTATCTATGCGCTGTTGAAACCTCCCACCGAAGAGGGACAGCCTTCTGATAAGCAGGAATACAAAGCCAGCCAAGGTTGGCTTAACAGTTTTAGGAACCGCTTCAACCTCAAAAATGTGCAGACTACTGGTGAAGCTGCATCTGCCAATGAGGAGGCAGCAAAAGCCTACCCCAAACAATTAAAGAAAATCATAGAGGAAAGGGGCTATCTTCCAGAACAAGTTTTTAATGCTGACGAGACTGGGCTCTTCTGGAAAAAAATGCCCACCCGCACTTACATTTCGAAATCAGAAAGACAAGCCCCTGGCTTCAAAGCAGCTAAAGACCGTGTGACTGTGTTGCTTTGTGGCAATGCGGCTGGGCATTTAATAAAGCCGGGCTTGCTCTACAGGGCTGCAAATCCCCGTGCCCTAAAAGGCAAGAACAAAAATCTCCTGCCTGTGTTCTGGCAATCAAATAAAAAGGCTTGGGTGACGGCAGCATTATTTCTGGATTGGTTCCACAAGTGTTTCATTCTGGAGGTCAAGCAGTACCTTGAAGAGAAAGGACTTGACTTTAAACTGTTGCTGATCATAGACAATGCTCCTGGCCACCCTGCAGCACTCCGGTTTGCGCATAACGACGTTGAAGTCGTCTTTCTCCCCCCCAATACCACCTCCATCCTCTCGACCAAGGCGTCATTAGCTGTTTCAAGGCCACGTACACAAGGCTTACATTCTCACGGATCCTTACCGCTATGGATGCTGATCCTGATGTTAATGTGATGGAGTGTTGGAAGTCCTTCAACATTGCTGATTGCATCACTTATATTAAACAGGCAATGGATGCAATCAAGCCTGAAACAGTCAATGCATGTTGGCGAAACCTATGGGAAGACTGTGTGAATGATTTTAAAGGTTTCCCGACCATTGACAAAGAAGTGCAACTCATTGTTCAGGTGGCCAGGCAAGTGGGTGGTGATGGCTTCGTCGACATCCTCGAGGAAGAAATTGAGGAATTAATTGAGGGCCATAGAGAAACATTGACTAACGAAGAGTTAGAGGAACTGATAAAATCGTCTACAGAAGACGAAGATGATGACGAACAGGAAGAGCCAGCAACTTGGAATCTTCATAAATTTTCTGAAGTGTTCCAAGCAGCGAAACACTTGAATGATTTAATTTCTGAATATGATCCTTCTATGGAACGAAGCCTCAAAATCACACGGAGTATTACGGATGATTTGAGACCGTACCAAGAAATGTTTGAGGAGCTCAAGAGACAACAGCGACAGTTGCCAATCACCATGTTTTTAAAGAAAAAACAACCAGCAGAGCCTACACAATCAACTTCTCAAGCTGAACCAGAGCCAACCACTTCGTCTACAACTCGCTCTCCGTCACCCAAGCCTGGCCCATCGTCTCCTGGATCGACATCAAGCCCTGACGACTCAATAATAGTGTTGTCAGGGGAAGAGGAAGACTAATCATTCAAGTGTGTACAGTACAAGACTAGCAAGAATATCCAGGGTGACTGGTGACTGTTTAGGTTTACAGTACTGTACTGTTTTCATTTTTTATTCTTTCATTCTTCTGTCTGTTATGTTATTAAAAATACTGTAAAATGATATTTTGCATATGTAGTCTTTATTATATACTGTACATTCCTGTATACAATACATAGTACTGTACAGGGTGGTATACACAAAATTGTACTTTATGGGTGATTTAAGGGATTTTCCAAGGGTCATTTTGGCTATACACGGTTTTCGCTTTAAGCGCTGACCGCGGAACGTAATCCCAGCGTAAGATGCGACAGACCTGTATCCTGATTCATCCTCTACTTTAACCATTGTACAACTCCCCAGACCTGAGCTGGGCATAAAGTATGTGCTCCAACAGCTAGACCTCATGCCCATCCCAGAAAACAGAACAGAGCCCAAGTCGTCCTCTCACTGTGGAGACCATATGTCATTTAAATCACCTGAAGTGAAACAGCAACTCTTCCACACTGACAATCAAGCGACTACTTTAGCAGAAATCAAATCATTTTAATTTGCTCTCCCCTATCTTTCCCCAGGGGAAAAGGAAGATATAAATACTGCTCCTTCCAGCTTATCTTCCCCCTGTCATCTCACGGAAAATTAAATTTGAGCGATTCCCCCTCCAGAAAGTTAAAAGTAGTGAAAAAAGGGATTGAGTGGGGATATCTTGGCCACTAATAAGACAGAAAAAGGTATAGCTCCAACAGTCCTCCCCCTCCTCCAAAAAAAACGCCAAATCCATGGTTTTAATGCCCCCCTCCCTTCTTCAAATCTTTGAGATCTGGACACATCTTCCACTAAAATTAAAGGAAGATAGGTGCACAAGAGGGTCCTGATCTCAGCTGGATCATCTAGGCCAGTGATTCTCAAGTGCTGCCACCAGAGACTTCACATGCAGCCACCACAACCTTTGGGATGCCAGAGCCCCTTCCCTAGTGAGCCTGGGGGTGTTTCATTGAGCATAGCAAAGCTGCTGGTGCTTCTGGATGTGGGACGGAATGAGCCCTCTCTCCATGTCCGCCTTATCTTGATTCATAAGGGGCACTAGCAGCAGGGCCCTGATTAGCCAGACCGCCCTGCTTCCCTGCTCACCTCCATTGGAGGAGGGCAGTGTCACTCACCAAGGGGCCCCATGGCTCTAAGCTAATCAGACTGCAGGGGGAGGAGCCAGCCAGAAGCACTCTGCTGTTGCTCCATCACACAGCATGAGAAGAGGAAGCAGAAGCAGGAAGATGCTGGCAGGGAGAGGCTAGATGTCGCTGCCGGGCCCCACAAGCAGCTCCAGGGCTGGCTGGCACAGCAGTGACTGTAGGGATCCAACAGGGAGAGTACACGGGCTGTTACTGCTGCAGGGCCAGGGCCAGCCAGAGCGGCAGCACAACGCACAGAGCATCCTGGTGTAGGGCCACCAGCAGTCTCCCCAAAGGGTCCAGTTGGGAGGGACCCACTAGCAAGGGCAGCCCCCACCACAAGAGATGTTTTACATTTTGTGTGCGCTACAATGGATATACAACACCTTTTTGCTAAAAAAGAAGCACGGAAAGTGACCAGCTTACACTGAACTCAATAAGAGTGACACAAGTAACTCTGGCTTGTCAGCGCTACCTTTTGCAAAGTGCAGCAGCGACTTACACGATAAAGAGGGTAAGTTAGTGTGTGGGAAGAAAAGTACTTAGTTTTGTTGGAACCAAATTTATCAGAAGCCATTGCAATTTATGCAAATCGTAAGAGATGCTTTACATTGAAATGACTGTATTTGCATGACACTTCCAAATAACCATGTGACAAACTATCAGTGTAATATTTTAACTGTTCAAACTGTGGCCACTGTGAATTTGCTCTGACTACATGTGCAGACAGAGCAAAAATTCATATGAGAACTGCTAATCTAGGCATTTCTTCAATTCAAATAATTACGTATCTAAATCCCCATGACTGCTCTGAAAGTCTCAGCCTCCGTATTGCCAACATGTGATTTTATCATGGGTCTCATGGTATTTGAGGTTTCCAAGAGCCCAGCTCCTGGTGTCCAATGGCTATTGAGAACTTCAGCTTTTATTTAAAAAAATAAAATTGAGTTTCTAGCCCTAGTGGATGCAGAGGATAGGAAATGTGACCTCATTCCTCCCGAAAGGTTCAGAAACCAACCCGCAAAGAGTGCCTCTTACATCAGGGTTTGGGGGACCCTGGGGAAGAGCAGACACCCAGCCCAGCATTAAAACACAAGGCTATTTCTATATAAGACTCAGTGATGCACACACAGGGAGTGAGGTGAATCAGCTTTCTAGTCTAGACAGGTTCTTAAAACAAGCTCAACAGCTTTCCTGTCTTGTCTCTTCTCACACAGCCCAGTTTTCTTCTCCCCAAGCCCCATTTCTGCTGGGTGGAGTGAGAGTGCTCCTTGCTCTTCTCCCCTCATTCCCTCCCCTATCCCCAATATCTCCTCCCCTCACTCCCCTGAGTGTTTATAGGCGCCTATCGGATCTAACCCCAAGATTTTGGCTTTGACACCCAAAAAAACCCAGGATTTTGGCACCCAAAATCTGGATGACTGTTTGTGATGGAGTGTATCTGGCCTTTTGTGACCCCCTCCTGGAGGCCGTGTTGTCCTAATACTCCTTGCCCCAGGAAGGAGGAACAGAGGCTGTTTATAGGGTCTCTGGGCTGGAATCTGGAGCAGTGGGTGGGCCTGGTGAAGTGGCCTAAGCCCTGAGCAGGGGACAAGACTCCTCTAGAAATGTGAGCAAAGGGCTGGGTTTAAAGGGCCCTGAGAAGGGGCTGAAGACCCTGGTGAGGACAGGCAGGCAGACAGCTTGCTGAACTCTTTGCTACCCTGGAAGGGGTTCATTTTTGACAGAGAGACCTGGCTGGAGGCCTGAGTCACTGAAGACGTGCCGAGTGAGGTCAGCAACCTACAGGGGGCACCAGAAGTGGGGGAAAGATTGCAGTACCACACCCAGCAGCTAGGAGGCACTCAAGAGTGAACGCCACTTTGTTCCATTGTGGATAAGTGCTTCAATAATCATTGGGCCAGAGAACGTGAATGACTCTGTAGTCCAGTGGTCAGGGCATCCACCTGGAAGGAGACCCTGGGTCTAGTCCACCTGCTCCAATCACTCATTATTTATTCACAGGAGAACAGCTACAATAGGAGAGATTGAGCGAGCCCCATATCAGAGTATCCCATAGCTCAGTGTTCAGAGCACCTCCTGAGAAGTGGGAGACTCCTGTTCAAATCCTCTTTCCTTCTAGCAGACAGGAGGAAACTGAACCTGGGTCTCCCAGATGAGTGCGCTGACCACTGAACTAAAAGTTATAAGATGGGGACCACAACATCCTGCAGAGTTGTAGGAAGTTTGTTACCTCATTTCTGTACGTAGTTCTGGTCATAGTAAAGGGTTTATCTAGACACCGAGCTACTCATCACTATGGTTACACCTACACTAGAAGATGCTCTAAGCTGCTCCCATCAGCTTAATTACTCCATTCCCCACGAGAGGCGGTAGCTATGTCAGTGGGAGAAGCTCTCCTGCCGACATTGCGCTCTCTACAATGGCGCTTATATCGGTATAACTTATGTCGCTCAGCGGTTTGGATTATTCACACCCCTGAGCGATGTAAATTATACCGAAGTCAGTTCTAGTGTAGACGAGGTCTAAGATACCAGAGCAACTGCTGCTATTTGAACAGGAAGAGGACGAGAAGGCTGCAAGATGGTGAAGGAGAGAAAATCAACACTGCAGCAGTGGGAGAAGGTAAAGACCAGGAGAATCCAGAAGCCTAGTCACCAGAGAGGTACGGGGGACCTCTCTGCAACCTCCCCAAAGCTCTCATTTGAAGAGGGGTGTGGACTGTAGAATATGTAGCTTTCTCCCATAAACAGTAAAGAAATAGCTTTGTGCTCTAATGCTCTATGTAAGGTCAATTATTCTATGGGGTTAGTTTGGGGTTCAATGCCATTTAACTAATCCCCTTTAAAGTTAATTTTGCTGAGTGCCCCCCTGTAGGCAAGCCCTGAATTCTATGCTCTAGAGGCCAGGCAGTCTCTGCGGCAGGCTGAGTAGGCACTTCTGTGCAGTGGTGCTCAATCACTTTTTATAGTGGGGGTGTTGAAAGCCTGCTAACGAAACTGCAACCATCTGCGTTCAAATACTATATGAAAGAGCACAATTCCTGCTCACACCACACGGGTGCAGCACAGCTTGGGGATTCTCAAGAATCATGAAATACAGGTCTGTCGCATCTTAGGCGCATTTAACATGTGCGATTTCAGCTTTACGCAGTCGGCAAAAACAAGAGAAAAATAATAATTTAAATACTGTTTCTGTAGTGCAGGCGATTCCGCCCGCCATTACACTCAATGTAATTTTGACTATACGCGGTTTTCACTTTAGGCGCTGACCGCGGAACGTAACCCCAGCGTAAGATGCTACAGACCTGTAATGCCAGCTTTGTTCAACCTGGGGGTGCTGCAGCAACCCTGCACCCCTAGTTCCCACAACTATGCTTCTATGCAGGGAACTTGTCATGCCATGAGGGGGTGCAGGGAGACTGTACAGGAGAGCCAAGCCCACACCCCTAGCACTGCAGCTCCAGTGCTGTGTTCTTTATTAACTTTTTGCTCTCTGATAAAACTGCCCCAGGCTCCTCTGTCCAACCGATATTCGTCCAGGCTCCCCGGCGCTGTTAGTATCTGTACAGAGCTTTCACCAGACCGTGCCACAGGAGAGCCGGGCACTCACCTGCTCTAGGAGAGCCAGGCAGGCTCTGACCGGGGCTGCAAAGTGCACTAAAAGTTGACCTCAGGCCAGTGGTGCTCCAACAATTTCTACAGTGGGAGTGCTGAGAGCCATTGCAAAAGCCAACAAGAGCCAATTGTAAACCCTGTATATAACAGAAACCTCTTCAGCCAGGGGCTGCTGCAGCACCCCCAGCACCCCTAGTTCCAGCACCTATGCCCAGGCAGCAGGGTGGATTTGATTTAAATCAAATTGATTAAGGTTATAACAACCAATCAGAATGCACTTTTATGTAGAAAACCATGATTAAAATTGAGTCTTCCTGATTATTTAAATCACTAGTCAGGAAGACTCGATTTAATCATGGTTTTCTACATAAAAGTGCATTCTGGTTGGTTGTTATAACCTTAATACATATTCTTCACAACTCAGAGATAGATGTAGGTTTCATTTTTAGAAGGTACACACAATAAATTTTTAAGTGATTTATTTTGAACACTTTTCAGATTAGTTTTACAGCTATATCAGAAAATGAATGATTTGGCAAATGAAATAACCAAGGTAATTGAAGCAGATATTTATGAAGTCATTGGGAGGTGAACTATCTCCAATCAACAGGTTAATCATTAATATTTGGAGGAATTTCTTGCCATGCTATATTAGGAGGAGATCACCACCAGACAGACATTTAAATTGTTTTATTTAACTAAAACAACAACGTTCTGTATTTTGGATCTTTTTCTTCAACAACAAACATATAATCTTTTAACAAAACAAGCATACCGCTAAGTCCCTCGCTTCTCACATTTATCTCCAAACCTCTTAGAATCATAGAATATCAGGGTTGGAAGGGACCTCAGGAGGTCATCTAGTCCAACCCCCTGCTCAAAGCAGGACCTAATCCCAACTAAATCATCCCAGCCAGGCCTTTGTCAAGCCTGACCTTAAAAACCTCAAGTGATCTTAAAAACCTCCAAGAAACCTCTTCTCCTTGTCCAGATCTATTCTGCCCCCAACAATCTTCTATTCATTGAACTTTTTGAAACTTTGCACTTTTAGAGAGGTAAGGGATTGACTCTGTGTACACAAATTTGCAGAAGGACAATAGAGTTGAGGTCTTATTTCTCACCTCTATATATTTATTTATTTAAAAACATTTTTGCTGTTAACAAGCATGTTACTTCTGGAGACACAAATCCACAGTTTGAGAACTGCAAAACTAAGCATCTCTGATAGTATCTTCTAGACCAGGGGTCTCAAACATGCGGCCCACAAGCTCCTCACGGCCACCCGCCCTACTCTTTACCTAGAGCAGCTCCAGCCCAACTCGCACCGGGGGCCGGGCAGGCTCCCTGCCTGCACCGCCCACCGGGAATCGGCTGGAACCTGAGGAAGGAGGGGCGCAGGGGTGTGTGTGGCTGTTGCTTCAGGCACCGCCCCCAGCAGCTCCCATTGGCCGGGAATGGGGAACCGGGACAGAGATATCCACAGGCAGCACTTCCCCCCCCCACCCTCTCCTCTCAGCCAGGACTCGCTCGGCTTTTTTTCTCTCCCCGCCCCCCGCCGGGACTCGCTCGTTTGTTCTGTTTTGTTTTTTCTCTCAGCCGGGACTCGCTTGGCTTTTTTTTTTTTCTTCTCAGCACCCCCATGTGTCCCGATATTTTATTCCCCTCATCTGGTCACCCTAGAATCAGCACCCCCAGAAATTAGCCTGGGACCAGCGTGAGCTGCCTCCACCTCAACCCCATGTACTCGGAGTGAGTCGGTTTCCCTGTCACCAACGTATCACCCTCCCCCCATGTGTCTCTTCCCCCCCCAGCTCCCTGCACCCCAGCTGGGTCTCTGCCAGCCCCTTCTCCCGACCCCAAATACCCCCTGCCCCCCACGTGTCTCTGGGGCTGGTTCACTCCCTTCTCCCCCCGCCCCTCAGATGTCTCTGGGTCTCTCCCCTCAGACCCGCGCACCCCTTGCCCCGGCCGGGGGGTAACAGACACTCACCGGCCTGCTGCTCTGGCGGCGGTACAGCAAGGCACAAACTGGAGCAAGATGGCTGCCGAGCTGGCTTGGAGCCGAGCCAAACTCGCTCAGAACGTTGTAGCACTGGGTTGGAGCAGGGCCAGGGGCCGCAACATGCAAATTTCGTTCAGTCGCGGCCTGGGATTGGGTGACAGGCCCGGCGGGGGCGGGGCCGCTGTAATTGCAGCAGCTTCTGGGAACCGAGCCAAGTCTGGCTCGGCCTGGTGCTTTGTGAACATTTGAGTCACAGCGATCGGAAATGGAGAGACTCCGCGCGGTCTCTGGCGCTGGCTTCCGCTCTGCATTTTGCTCTGCTTTCCTCGCGGCCAGTTTACCGAGGCCTGCCCGACACAGCGCATTTTTCCAGTGATCTCTCACACACTAACTTAATTAATGCTGCAACTTTGTGGGAGATGCTCTTACTGCAGTTTCGCTCCGGCTTATGTGGTTGAGCTTGTGTCAGTAAATGTGCAGGGTGTGACGCTGGAGCCGCCCTCACTGGAAATGCCCCAGTCAGGGCAGGCTGCAGAAAGAAGAGCAGATCCTCCCAAACTGGTGGTTAACAGTGAAGTTAGACTCCCACAGACTGTGCCCCTGACCCCCGCACTGGTTATCAAGAAGCTATAAACAAGAAATCACACAGCCCCCTCTATTGCGTTTCAGCTCTCTGGTTCCCAGCAAGCACGCAGTGATGTGGGAACACTTCCCCCTCAAAGCCAGCCCCCTTATCCCTGTCTGCACCCCCACACCAGAGCTGGAGCCCGGAGCAGGACCCTGTATCTGGGAGGGGGGGAACCAAACAAGGGTAAGGGGGCTGAGGCTGGGGGCGGGCATGGGGCTGGCTGGCAGCTGGGACCCCAGGCGTGGGACCGCCAGCCGGGGTCTGTGTACTTGGAACCCTGAACCATGTTTAGCTGTTTAGTGTTGTCCAGTGACAGCATCATGTTAACACAGGGGTGGCCAGCCTGAGCCTGAGAAGGAGCCAGAATTTACCAATGTACATTGCCAAAGAGCCACAGTAATACGTCAGCAGCCCCCCCCCATCAGCTCCGCTCCCAGTGCCTCCCACCCACCAGCAGCTCCGCCAATCAGTGCCTCCCCTTCCCTCTCCATCAGCTGTTTCATGGCCTGCAGGAGGCTCTGGGGGGGAGGAGCGAGGGCAGGCTCAGGGGAGGGGGCGGGGTCTGTGGCAGAGCCAGGGGTTGAGTGAGCCCCCTCCCCGGCACATTGGAAAGTTGGCATCTATAGCTCCAGCCCTGGAGTCGGTGCCTGTACAAGGAGCCGCATATTAACTTCTGAAGAGCCGCATGTGGCTCTGGAGCCACAGGTTGGCCACCCTGTGTTAACACCTTCACTGTGGGCCCGTTTATTCCAGCGAATATAATACACCAGATCCCCTAATTGCTGTTTCCCTTCAGCTGGGCTGGGAACATCAAAGGGAGTCAACCCCAGAGATTGCCATGCTGACCTGTCCCTCTCCTTGCTAAGAGTGTGTTAAACCAGACCTGAGACCCCTTGAGACTGTAGGTAACTATTGTTTGGAGGTGCTCTATGACCTATTGTGTTTGGAGGTGCTTGAGACTGAATAAAGCAGTGACGGGGTAAAGGCATTCTGGTGGGAGTGCTGGAGACTAATAAAGTGCTGGCTTTAAGTGAAAGCAGGTGGTTTTGACTTGTGTGTGCTAGCCATATAGCAGACAGAATCGCTGCGTCTCCCTTGGTCTGTCCTGATACTGCCTCGCAGAGAGCAAAGTTACCGAGAGCTTTGGGTTCGACAGAACGGCCGGGAACACAGGCAGGGGGAAGCTTTTCCATTGAGAAGTTCTGGGGGGAGGGAGATCCAGATGAAGGAGGATCCTGTACCGGGGGTCCAGGGGGTAGGTTCTTCCTCCATTGGAAGGTTTGGGGGATTCTATTAATTGAGGTAAACTACTCGGCTGGGGTGGTTCAGGGACAAAGGGGATCGAAACAGGGGAAGAGGTCCAGGGTGTTCTATTGGGAGAATCAGGGAAAAAAAGGGGTCTGGGCATGCAATGGCTCCTGTATTGGCGGGGCTTTGGGGATAAGGGGGGATCTAGGCAGGAGGCGTCTCCTTTTTGGACTACAAATCCTTGGTGAGTCCCAGGCTGTTTCCCCAAGCTCTTCACAGAGCAGGATGTAACGTATCCTGGAGAGAGGTGGAATGGCAGGAAAGGGAATCTCTCCGCTCCTTGCCACAAGCACAGAATGATCAACGTCTATTCTGGCTGAACATCAGTAACTTCTCTAGTCTCGATGCTCAGAGGATTTTTTGGCCACTGATCTAATCTGCTGGTTCACATGATTTATTCACAGGAATCTCTCTCCCCTCCAGGCTGGAGAACTGTCTGGTTTGAATCCATGAGAGGGAGCTTTGTCGGCCACCCCAACAGGAGAGAGAAGCTGAGAGAGACAAGGAACCCCCTATTTCATTTTCCAGTGAGGGGTTCTGATAGTAGACGGTTGAGCACAGCATGAACACCTGGAAAGACCGAGAGAACTGACAAGTGGTGGATGGATGGAACTGGGTATGGGTGGGTGGAAAGAACTGAGTATGGGTCTATTAATGGGGGGGGGGGGGTGATGAATGGAGGGGAGAAGTCCCTCCATTGGGAGCTAAAAAAAAGAAGGGGGGGGCTCTGAGCAGGGAGGGAGGGATATTCTTCCACTGGGTGGGAGGGGTTATTCAGACAGGAGGGTGGATCCTCCTTTGGGTGATTATGGGGGAGGTTAGTCACTAGGATTGAGCATTGGGCTGGGATTACAGGAGTCCTGTACTCCTAACTCTGGGAGAGGAGTGGGGTCTAGTGGGTAGAAGCTGGGAGACAGGACTCCTGGGTAACTTGTCCCCAGCTCTGGCACCAACTCCCCATGTAATCTTGGGCAAGGAGCTTACCCTCTTTATGCCGATTTCCCCCTAAGAGTGCTACTGAGTCTCCTTTGTTAACCATTTGGAGAGTGATAGATGAAAAGTGCTATGTGTGCTTATTATCATCTTAGCATGTAGGGACTTCTCTCTTGTGGGTTAGGCAGAAGGGGAAGGAAAGAGTCTGTGGTTGCTTCTCTTTTCTCTATACTGCTTAAAGTGGATTACTTGGCCTGCGAGCTGGGGACCGGCCTGGGAGCTGCTGATACTAGAGAGGGTTCACTGTTTTTAGTTTCAGGGAGATTTTACATTGATTCTCTCTTTGTTTTTTGTTTCCCTCCATCTCAGACTAAAATCACCTAGTCTGCAAGCACAGGTTCTGCCCTTTGTCTGACAAAAGGGAAGTGAGGAGAGGAAATTCAGGCTGCTGGAGGTGGAGCAATAAACTGTAGTTCTCTGAGCTGGTTGTTGTGTACACCGGGCATGGAAACAGCTGCAATAAAACACACAGTTAAGCCGTGTCCTTTTGGAACACAGATAACAAGTATGGCAACTTGCCAGGGATCAAGGTTTGCGCTGCCTGCATTGAACGACCAAGGGGCCTAACACCAGGCACTTGTACTCAGAGTGTCACTGCTAAATACGTTTCCCAGACCCGAAGAAGAGCTCTGTGTGGTTCAAAAGCTTGTCTCTTGTGCCAGCAGAAGTTGGTCCAGTAAAATATATTTCCTCACCCACCTTGTCTCTCTAATATCCTGGGACCAACATAACTACAACAACAGTGCATATAACACCAGGCGGGGAAGTTGCAACATTCTTTGTAGAATAGAGAACAGGTACAAGAACATCCCGGCTGCCTAGTTCTGTGCAGCAAAATGTGTGACAGTTTATGCAAAATTTACATATGCAAATGATTTCACCAAACACTAGAAGGACTCCCAGCTACCCCAGCTCAATTCAAGTCCTGTCTGTGAGAGATTGAGGGAGGTGGGTCTCATGGGGATGCGTGTCTGGGATATTGGGGAGTGGTGGGTGGCATGGGAGGGGGGTATGTGATGTGATTAGATTTCTAGTAGCAGGGAGTGAGAAAGCCGTCAATTCAGGCTGAGGGGAATCCCGGATGCTTTCCATTATTAGTGAGTGGCTCCATCCAAAAAGACCTGTGTCCACTTTTGCCATCAAACAGCTGCCTGAAATCTTCTCTGCTCCCCAAACTACCTTCCCCAACACCCTATCCCACTCTTAAAAATCTCTTTCCAGGGGTCATAGGGATTGGCTGGTGTCCCACAGGGGAGATGGATTTTCCTTTCCCCTGCTCCTAAAGCAAAGATTTGCGATATGGACATTACCAAGATATATCATTGAAATTCTCCCTGCGGTAGTTTCCAGAAGGATATCATATATTTTTAGTAGTAGGACTGAATACATCACAGACCCAGAGACCTCTTATGGTGGAAGGAGGGACAGCACCTGTATGAACACAATTCTCCGACTTAACTAGTCTTTGGGCTCAGGGATCTTTCTGGGATTTTATGTAATTTTTATAGCAGAAATGCCACTGTGAAGCATACTAATAATACATTATAAGTAGCACCTAAAGGCCCCAGCTGAGATCTGGGCCCCATTGTGCCGGGCGCTGCACAGACACACAGGGAGAGACAAACCTGGCCCCGGCAGAGATCAGGGCCCCATTGTGCTGGGCGCTGCACAGACACACAGCGAGAGACAGTCCCTGCCCCAGCTGAGAAGAGGGCCCCGTTGTGCTGGGCACTGCACAGACACACAGCGAGAGACAGACGCGGCCCCGGCAGAGATCAGGGCCCCATTGTGCTGGGCACTGCACAGACACACAGCGAGAGACAGTCCCTGCCCCAGCTGAGAAGAGGGCCCCGTTGTGCTGGGTGCTGCCCGGACACAGAGACAGATGGAGACACAGAGGAAGAACTGTCTGTGGGTCTCCCCATTGGTAGAAGACTGCTGGGAAGCTCCCAGATCCAGGATAGTAAACTTGCACTGTGGGATGAAGGGGGTAGCCCTTCTTTGGCTTTTGCTTCTCCTGGTAGGGGAAGAGTCTTTGGGATTGGCTTGAGGGGTTAAACTCCTCCACCGCTGAGGGAAAGAGGATGGAGGGCATATTACCAGGGAGAGATGGTGAGTCATAATGCCAATATTCCCCTCTGCTCAGGTCCATCACATGGTGTTGAACCCTGTTATACTTTTGGCCTTCACAATATCCCCTGGCAATGAGTTCCACCAGATGACCTTTTCTTTTGCTTCATTGAATATTGATGTAAAATTGCTTCAGACTTTGTCCCTTTCCCCCTTTAATTCTCAAATATTGATATAAAATCCCATCAAATTTGGCCCCTTTTCTCTCTAATTATTGAAATATTGATGTCAAATTTCCTGAGATTTTGCTCCTTTTCCCCTCTGATTCTACAGTGTTGATATAAAATCCCCTTATATTTGGTCCCTCTTCTATCTATTGAACATTGATTACAAAAGCTCCATAATTTTAAGACTCCATTTCCCTCCCATTTCAAACTGCACTTTACTTTCGCTTTTGGAAGGAAACAGTTGGCCTGAGTCAGTTCCTCAGGGGGCAGATGTCACATGGTGAGTCTGTGGGGAGATCTGGGACTAGAATCCAGATCACCTGAGTCCAGGGCCGGTGCAAGGAAGTTTCACGCCCTAGGCGAAACTTCCACCTTGCGCCCCCCCCCC
>QXTE01000574.1:161815-239846 GCA_003942145.1 Platysternon megacephalum
CCCCCCCCCCCCGCCAGGAGCGCTGCCAGCGGCGGAAGGTCCCGCCCCCGAAATGCGCTGACGACCGGGGCGGCCGGCGCCCCCCAAATCTTAGTGTCCTAGGCAATAGCCTAGGTCGCCTAATAGGTTGCACCGGCCCTGCCTGAGTCCCAAACCAATAGTCCACTGACCAGAGCCATGGGTCTGTGGGAAATTGTACCTTTAAGAGTGTCATCTTATCCATCTCTGTCAAGGGAGTAGCTTCCCTTGGGATATTTATTTTTATATTCAATTCAGTTTATATGATCTGCTCCTAAATTTCCTGCTTTCAAAGAATTACAGTTTAACGGCATTGTGGATATTAGTTATCGGATGGGTGTCATGGGAAACTGGAGGTTTTATCAGCTCGATAGCAAACCATAACTTGTCGAAGGTTTTGAGACAAATTCCCCATAGAATTAATGATATATTAATTTCAATGGAATGTGTGAACCCATGATTAAAAAGTGCTCGTCACTGTCCAACATTAAACAGTTTACTAAACAAGGTTCGGGGTTTGGTATACAAAAATCTCAACCTGCTTAGTACCATGGCAAACCCATAATTAAAAATCCCTTTAAGCTTTTATGAAAGGTACCGAAAAGAAGGAAAACCAATTAAAGCATTTGAAATAGAAAGTATTAAGGCTTTCATCTTAACAGCATTGCTTGTTCCCTTTCCCTTTTGCTGTAGAGTCTTTTTATAAAGAACGTACACACACACCCGTTTGACAGTCTTTATATGGTATTAAAGATGCTAATAACTATCCTTTTTTTTTAGAACTACAGGAAAGGTTAGTTGAGATAGGCTGGAGCTACTGCTAAAGTCTGAGCGGCTCCTTCGTAAAAGACAAAACAATAAAACACACACAAGAGGTAAAAATAAAGAACAGCAAAGGGAGAAAATGCAGCTTTTATCTTTGGTGTTACCTCTCACATGTGACCTCTGCTGGAGAAACACAGACATAGGTCTTATTAGCCACTCCAAGACCTGGCAAATTTAAACCAGCGTTGGGCTGGGATAGGGCATTGATTTTAGCTGCCTCTTTTTTGTCACAGGCTTACAGCAGTGTTGCAAAATAAACAGTTTTAAACAGAAGGCAAAAGAAGAGGGATAGGAAAGAAAAGAAGTAAGATGGGGAAGTAAAAGGACACACATGGAGGTGAGGAGACAAAGTCTCGCATTGCAGTTTAGGAATTAGCCGGAGACGGTAGAAGTAGAAATGTCATCTGGGTCCCTCTCTCTAGCCCACTGGTCTGGACATCTCTCAGGATCAGGACAACAAAAGCCCAATGAGGTTATGGTGGATCCCCAGGGTCTCAGGAGACGATGCGGGTGACAGCTGTGATGGTGAAGCTTGCTCCTTGCTGTTCTCCTGTCTTTGTTAGCCAACGTTGCCGTTGTTTTCCCTCCTAAAGTCTTTTCTTTTAAGGAGCCCAAAAGAGAAGGGTGGGTAGCATATCTCATCTCCTCGTTATTTTGTCCACCAGTTAGGTCTAATTTCTGACCACTTTTGGTTCATTGGTTTCTTGTTTACCAGGCATGATCTTAACACAGTCCTTGAGTTATATCAGTAGGCCTTTTTGTTTAGACTGACCAAGTCTGTTTGTCTTTCTTTTACACCTTTACCCATCAACATTTATAGTTATAGGACAGGGGTCGGCAACCTTTCAGACGTGGTGTGCCGAGTCTTCATTTATTCTCTCTAATTTAAGGTTTCGCGTGCCAGTCATACATTTTAACGTTTTTAGAAGGTCTCTTTCTATAAGTCTTTAATATATAACTAAACTATTGTTGTATGTAAAGTAAATAAGGTTTTTAAAATGTTTAAGAAGCTTCATTTAAAATTAAATTAAAATGCAGAGCCCCCCGGACGGGTGGCCAGGACCCGGGCAGTGTGAGTGCCAGTGAAAATCAGCTCGCGTGCCGCCTTCGGCACCCGTGCCATAGGTTGCCTACCCCTGTTATAGGATATTGTAACACTTTTATCTGTTTTCCCCCAGTTAGGCTTACAAATGGGGTGGTCCTACCAGGCCCCAAACATCATTGGGGGACTCTAATGTGAACACCAGGAGTTTACCTACCCTGAGAACATGCATCATTTTAGAAAATGGGTTGACTAACACAACACTAAATAGGACTTAGATGCTTTTGAAAATCTCACCCCAAGTTACTTAGTAGCACAAATTCCACTGAAACTCAATGAGTCTCTCAGAGTAATAGCCGTGTTAGTCTGTATCCGCAAGTACTCCTGTTCCTTTTTTCAATGAGTCTTAAGTCTCTTCGGTTCTTTTGCAAATCACAGCATTAGTACCTTGTATAGAGACTAACAACTGTATTTAAAAATGTCTGAGCTGGTTCTGCCCAATGACCAGCTGGCATGATTTTAAACAGGACTGTCCGTGTCTGTGCTAGCTGCATAGTTGTGTTTAGTTTTATGTTAGTTAAAACACAATTATTTTTTTTTTAACCAGGATGTCTTTTCTCACTGTGGACAAACCCAAGGGGGTAATTTGGCCCAGTACATAGGGTGAGATTTGTTGAAGGTAAAAATAGGCTAAAAGCGTCATTTTCTCACTCCTGACAAAGTTGGCCTCCAAGCGCGTAGAGGGCCTCTCTGCCCTTCACGCAGCTCCCGCAGACAAAGAGAGATGGTTGGAGTGATGCTCCCCAGCCCCTCTTTATAACTATCTCTATGGCTTTGTGGATGGGCCATGGCTGTAGCAATATGGGGAGAGACTGGCTGGGTCCTCCAGGGTCATAGAGAGTAGGATGCTGGAGGCTGCAGGAGTGTGTTTCATGGGGCATGTCTCAGAGACAGAGTATGAGCCCCAGTTCTTGGCTCAGTCGTGAACAAAGCAGGGAGTCCCTTGAATCCCATCCAGAAGAACGGGTGGATTGTCTCCCGGTGAAAGAGGCTGGAGGGAAAGTGAACATTGGGTCCCAAGTATTAGCATCGAAAAATGCCGCCTGTCTCCCTTCATAGTCCAGATAAACCTGGATCTTGATGGAGTCACAGCTCAGGGTGAGGGGGATCTGCGCAGGGGAAGTGAGATCCCAGTACTGGCCCCTGCTCCACTCCACAGCCTTGATCCCCCTCCTCAGGGTTAAAGCTGATGCATCCCTTCCTGCTCACAGACTCCCTCCACCTGGATCACCAGCTCCCAGTAATGCCTCCGTGAGGTGAATCAGTCACAGCCCAGCACACAGGCAGCAGACTCAACTCTCGGGGGATTGTCAGGCAGAGACTGGATGAGTTGGGGGTGAGCTGTGTCTGGATCTAGAGCAGTGGTTCCCAAACTGGGGGTTCTTGAACCCCTGCGGGTTTGCGAAATGTTACAGGGGGTTCTTGGGAAAAAATTCCCTAATGGCGGACAGAGCTATCCCTAGGGAGCATGGGACCAGCAGGAGCCCCTGGACTTCCAAGAGCTAAGCAGATCAAAACAAGCATCTCTATCATACTGAGGAGATTTAAACTTCAAGACTCCTTATCAGAAATGGAAAGGGAGGTGGATATTTTTTGCTGTTTTTAAAATTAAATAGGGGGAGGGATAGCTCAGTGGTTTGAGCATTGGCCTGCTAAACCTAGGGTTGCAAGTTCAATCCTTGAGAAGGCCATTTAGGGATCTGGGGCAAAAATCTGTTTGGGGATTGGTCCTGCTTTGAGCAGGGGGTTGGACTAGATGACCTCCTGAGGTCCCTTCCAACCCTGATATTCTATGATATGATATCTATGAACTAGTCTTGTTTTTAAAATTATTATGAAGAACAAGTTTAAGCTTTGTTGTAACGTGCGTTGTTTGCCTGGACTGCTCAAGCCCTGAATGCTTGTGTAGGAGGAGCTCTTTGAGTTGGCTTCTTAAAAACCTTCATGCTGTTTCACACCTGATACTCCTTGATGAAACATAGGAGCCTTTGTCTTATCACAGGCTTATTCAAAGTGATACAAGCTACGAAAGTGAGATCTTGGAAGAGTGTTTCCGTTTTCATAATGTAATAAAAATACTGTAATTATAAATAATAATTAATAATAAATAGTGCAGGGGTAGGCAACCTATGGCACGCGTGCCGAAGGCGGCACGTGAGCTGATTTTCAGCGGCACTCAGACTGCCTGGGTCCTGGCCACCGGTCCGGGGGCTCTGCATTTTAATTTAATTTTAAATGAAGCTTCTCAAACATTTTAAAAACCTTATTTACGTAACATACAACAATAGTGTAGTTATATATTATAGATGCATAGAAAGAGACCTTCTAAAAACGTTTAAATGTATTACTGGCACGCCAAACCTTAAATTAGAGTGAAAAAATGAAGACTCGGCACACCACTTCTGAAAGGTTGCCGACCCCTGAAATAGTGTGTAATAAGCATGTCATAAAAACACATTTTATATTTCCAAGATCACTGCTTTTATCATTTATACTCAGGTAAAGGAGAAAATCCCTGGAAATATTCATTTTTAGGAGGGGGTTTGTGAGACTTGACATTTTAGTGAAAGGGGTTCACAGGTTGTTAAAGTTTGGGAACCACTGATCTAGAGTCACACTCACTGCGGAAAGAGAATCGACCGCTAGGGGGCGAGCTGAGCCCTTGGAGGAGGGTTTGATTGTGTCAGTGACAGAATCGGCTCCAGTTGGAGAGTGAATCAGGCAATTTCCGCCTTTCCGGCACTGAACGGGGAGCGGCTCTGAGATGGCAGCGCAGCGCAGGGGAGATTCACTCCTCTGGCACAGACGGGTCAGGGACAGAGTGAAAGGATCAATCCACAATTGAGACTTAGTATCTTTCCCCTTCTGCGTCCACTGCTCCCCACAGAGGGGGACAAGATCTTCAGTATCACAGGGGGAGTCCCAGTAGATTATAGCAGCACCAAACTCCCCCTGTGCAAAATTCATAGCTTACAAAGCCAGAAGAAGGGACCTCTGTGCTCACCTAGTTTGACCTCTTGTCAGTGGTGCAAGTAGAAATCATTTCTTGCCGGTACTGCCCTCATGGGAGGGACACAGGGGTCACACGACCTCCCCATGTGACCCTCCATGTGACTCCTCCCTGCCCCGCCCCCAGCCCGGGGCCCCCACCCTCCCCATCCCTTCCAACACCGCCCTTTGTATATACAAACATCAACATGCTTAACTACTCACTTCCCCCCCCAAATATGTAGTATTCAGTCTGTTTAGATGGAATATGGGAGTTAGGTAAGGAGCCATTTCAGCATATGTATGACTTATTAAAAGACAAATTTTAAGTAGAACTGTGTCCTAAACTGCATTATGGTATTGTACCCAAACATTGCATTTCAATGGGGGATTCAACTTCCTTGATAGGAACAGACTCCTGAAACTCTTACTAGTCCACAAAAGTGGTCCATAGTCATGCAAATAGTCCCATTGTCTTCAGTGGGATTGATCAAATGATTAAGGGTCTACAGGATTAGGTTCCAAGTTTATAAATTGTTCTGGATGAAACTGACAATGCCTGAGCTGTCGGCTCAGAAGGAGCGTCATTCCAATAAAGGTGGGCAGGTGTGTGATAAGTCTTAGCTCCGTTGCTAAGATGAGGAACATATTTTCAGCAAAGTTCTTGGCAGATTCCTGAGGGAGCTGGCTTAAGATTGTCAGTGTCTGGCATTATAATCTTCACTTATAGTTCTCTCACCCACAGAGCTGGAAAATGAGGCATTTGTTTTCTTTGTTTTGCTGCTCCAGTTCCAGTTAACAAAATGAATGTTAGACTAGTTTGGCTGCAAAGAAGAATTCTATGTACACTGGGGACAACACCTGATTCCCATCAGGCTGCAGAACGGAGCTGACATCAGAATTCAAACATCCTCTGGTCAGTGCAAGCAGAAGCATTCCTCTACTGATTTGGACTTGATGTGATGCAGTATGAATGTCATGGGTAATTCAGACCAATGGGGAGAAACAGAATCAAAAACACTGTTTAAAAACCTTCCATCCCCGCTCCACCCCTCCCCTCTTGAGGACTCCTGCCCAACATAACAGCACAATACATATGCTAACAAACTTAAACAAAGCCTTTGTTTGTTAGCATATGTATTGTGCTGTTAAAGCCATATAAAGAATGAATGCCCTCCCTAGCCATGTTCAGCTCCTTTAAGGAGCAGAGCGCAGTCCCACACCCTCCCTGGAGGGGGGCGGGGGATAGGCCCAAGTCTTTCCGGTACCCCATACCCGCTAAAAAAATCTTGCCGGTACTGCAAACTGGAGGGTACCAGCCTACCTGCACTCCTGCCTCTTGTATAACCCAGGTCAAAGGACTTCCCTGTTTGAACCAGGACACGTCTTTTAGAAAAATATCCAGTTCTCATTGAAAATGGAGATGGAGAATCCGAGGCGACCCTTGGTAAATTGTTCCAATGGTTAATTACACTCAACAGTGGGCACTGTATTCCTAGTCCAAATTTTTCAAGCTTCAACTTCCATCCATTGGATCTTGTTATACTTTTGTCTGCTAGATGGAAGAACCGTCTATTATCACATTTCATCCATGTAGGCACCTATAGAGTGTGATCAAGTCACCCTTTAACCGTCTCTTGGTTAAGCTAAACAGACTGAGCAGCTTGAGGCTTTTGCTATAAAGCACATAGTCCTTAATCATCCTTTACTCATTCTCATGTCTTTTGTGATCCTCGTGTCACAGCCTGTGGTTAGAGCTCATCTCCCCTTCACATCTCTTCACCAGCCAGTAAGAAGTGTAGATGGGTGTATAGTGACAAACTGGATAAGAGGCCGTGTGATTTAGTGGACTAAGAGCCAGGAACATTTACATTCTAATCTCAGCTCGGATGTGGAATCATCGGATAAACCCATTTTAATGTAGGTGCTTATGTGACCCATATTGGCATGGGCCTGCAAAGGGGAGAAAACTGGGAAGGTTTGTCTGTCTTGTCTATTAAGACTGAGATTTTTGGGGCAGGGACTGTCTCTCACTGTGTGTCTGTGCAGCGCCCGGCACAACGGGGCCCTGATCTCAGCTGGGGCAGGGACTGTCTGTCACTGTGTGTCTGTGCAGCGCCTGGCACGACGGGGCCCTGCTCTCAGCTGGGGCCGGGACTGTCTCTCCCTGTGTGTCTGTGCAGCGCCCGGCACACCGGGGCCCTGCTCTCTGCGGGGGCAGGGACTGTCTCTCGCTGTGTGTCTGTGCAGCGCCCGGCACAACGGGGCACTGATCTCAGTTAGGGCAGGGACTGTCTCTCACTGTCTGTCTGTGCAGCGCCCGGCACAACGGGGCCCTCATCTCAGCTGAGGCAGGGACTGTCTGTCACTGTGTGTCTGTGCAGCGCCTGGCACAACGGGGCCCTGCTCTCAGCTGGGGCAGGGACTGTCTCTCACTGTGTGTCTGTGCAGCACCCAGCACAACGGGGCCCTCATCTCAGCTGAGGCAGGGACTGTCTGTCACTGTGTGTCTGTGCAGAACCTGGTACCAGAGAACCCTGATCTCAGTTACTGTCTCTATATGCTACGAGAATTACATGATTTACACATCCACTTTTTCAGACATGCTACCAAATGTGAATGGAATGAAATGCAGCAGCACGAGAAGCAGTTCTCTCAGAGACTGTGAGGACAATGGGGTGGACTGATCAGAGGCATCAGTGGGTGTTGAAACCTATTCACACTGCGGGGCATCATACAGCATGTTGACTGAAGGCAGCTTCCTGTGCCCTTCTGTAGGTCAGTGTGCGGTTAAACATGTCTGCACTGTCGTAAGGTTAGATTAGTGTTTGCAGGTGTATAAGCCTAGATTCCGAGGTGCTGCAGTTGCTCCTGGCTGATGCTACTGATTCTAACAGCCCCTTTCCTTTGTCTGAATAATTGCTTCTCTGAATCTCTGCTTGGACGGCTGCCAAATCATCCTCTTGTTGCTGCTTGGGATGCCAGGCTGTGGACTCCCAAATACTTCTGGTTCTGCTCTTCTGTCTCAGCGATGGATGGGATCACAGTGGCCATCTGGGACTGGAGGGGCCACATAGTCCAGTGGCTAAGGGCTCTGGACTGGCACTCAGGAGATCTGCCACTGCCCTGCTTGGCTAAGTCACTTCCCATCTCTGTGCCTCTGTTTCTCCTCCCGCCTTATTGAGATCGGAAGCTCTTCAGGACAGGAGCTGTCCCTTCAACTTGGTATGTTTAGCAGCACCCGGCGCAACGGGGCCTGTCTCAGCTGGGTCCTCTAGTTCAGTGGTTCTGAACTGGGGATCAGGGCCAACATTAGACTGGCTGGGCCCAGGGCAGAAAACTCAAAGCCCCGAGCCCTGGTGCTCTGCAGCTGAAGTTCGAAGCCCTGAGCCCCAATGCCCCATGAGGCTGACACCTTGGCGCCCTGCGGGGCAGAAGCCTGAGCTGTTCCCCTCACCTCCAGCCCAGCAGCTGAAGCCTGGAGCCCCCCACCTCCCCACTGGGCCCTGGAGTGTTTATAGCATGTTGGGAGGGCCTCAGAAAGAAAAAGGTTGAGACCTCCTGGCCTAGTTACTACTGTAATATAATCCCTTTTGGAATCCTCCACACGCCTGGTGATTTCTGGGATACAGCAGGGGGAATGATGGGAGTTTGATCCCTTCTTCCCACAATTAACCTGGCCTGGTGGCGTTATCCCACAATGTAGCAGGCCTGGAGCTGGTCAAAATATGCAAAAGAATTTCAAAGTCATTTCATTTTTGAAAGGAACCATTTCTGTTGAGTTGAGATTTTTCATGACCACTTCTATAGGCCATTTTCACTTCTAAATTTTGTTTTCTACTTTTACATGGATTTGATCGTTTTGATTCCCCTCAGCCCTCCCTCCGGTTCCCGCCCCCCCCAATCAATCATTCATTGGCGTAGTTCCATTGACTTTTATACTGATTTACACTGGCTGAGCATCTCACCCATCGTTTTTAATAGATGAAATAAAGATGAAACACCCAGAGCTTTTTACATTCCACCTGTGCAAACAGAGCTCACAAATCCATCTCCTTAGACTAGGACAGCTGCTTTCTGGCAAATCCATTTCAAATCAGTTTTGCAGATTTCAGAATGGATCTTGTTCTTCTTCACAGAGGCACAGTTGTTCTCTTTATTAGGATCCAAAACTGGGAACCTAAAGAGCAAAGGGGACAGTCACTGTTCGTGTGTTCAGAGTTGGGGAAGAGGATCAATAGTAGCTGTGCGTCTCCTCAGAGGGTGCTGTAGTTTTATCCATCACTTCTAGCCTTTCCCCAGATGGTCAAGTATATGGAACGAGTTGGTAAGTTTAAAGCCAGTCCTTTGGGGGGTAGGGGGTGTCCACGATACAGAAACCAGCACAGCCATTGGGCACTTCGTTGCAAGTTCAGCAGAGAGGCCAAAGATCAAAGTGGCTGAATATTTTTTCAAATGTTGCAATTCCCATTTAAAATGTAGCCATTTCTGTGTGTCAGGGGAAAATGGACACACAAAATTGGCTAAATTGTGTGAATTGTTTTCATCTTATCCGACCAACTGTAGAGTTGGTTGGAACTTTCTGAATTTTGAAATTGATCAGATTTCAAATGTTGATGAAAAATGGGGATGGGGGTATTATTTTTTTCCTTTGTCCTGTTTCACAGCCAGCTCTGCCAAGGATTGATGGGACCTGCAGGTTGAGCCCCCAATCTCACAAAGACTTATCTGCTCACTTAACTTGACTCACGTGAGTCATCCCATTGGCTTCAAGGAGAATTAACGTTAAGCACGTATAGAAGCATTTTCAGGATTAGGGCCTTATACCATAAAACGGTGTGTGTGAAATCCTGGCCCCATTGAAATCCAGGACAAAACTCTTGTTAACTGGTTTATTTAGTGTAGACTGATAAAAATGCTAATGAGGAATCACTCACAGTGTTTGATTTAACGGGGATCCGTCCTGCCAGGTCCACGTCCTCCCTGGAGATGTGATGTTAAGTCCAATCCACACCTGATGTTGGTCTTGTGTACTATTTCCTACGAACGCCTGTGAAATGGACGACACGTCAGTGACCAGAACATGCTCTGATTCACTGGCTCCGTTGCTTGCTGTGCACTTGGGACCTTATCTCAACCCTGGTCAAGGTCAAGGGGCAGACAAATCTACTAGGGACATGACTCAGTCTGTTGGATTCAGTAGGGGGGAAATGGGAGGGGAATGAGAAAAAAAAATCAACATTTTTCAGTCTTAGGCAACTGAAGCGAAAAGTTGGTTTCATTTTCACAGCAAAAGTTTCCTGCAAAAGGTACAAAAATGTTTATTTCATTTGCCACCGGGCGGAAACCTGTGATTTTGGACCAGCTGTAATGAATAGCAACACACATCCCCCAGTTGAATATAGCACGTTCTTTACCAGCTCCTCCCGGTCATCGATCACTAGCAGTTGTGCTCTCTTCATTAAACAGTCCTCACGGCTCCACTCCCAGCCTTTAATTGCTTTGGAAACCCAGTAACACTTGTCCCCATGCAGCAGCCAGTCCTTGGGGCAGAGTTTGCAGCTGGAACCCTCTGGAGGGGGAAATGGAAGAGAGGTGTCGTTAATGATCATTCTGAACAGCGGTGACCCCCTTTACAGAGAGGCATGGAGCCTTCACGCTCAGGGCTTTACTGAGCCCAGGACTGAGGCCTAGCGGCAGAGACGGGGTGAGTATGGGGGCGAGACAGGATCAGTATGTGGGCAAGACTAAAACATCAGTCGGTTCGGACCCCAATGTCCCAGCAGCAGGGGGCGCTGTGCTGCAGAGAGCAGGGTGGGGGCTCGGTAGGAGGCGTTCTCTCTCTGCAGTCCGTGCCGGCCCCAATGCCCCAGTGTGGGGCTAGAGGGCGCTGTAGGGAATGAGATGGGGGTTCGTGGCTGCTCACACGCGGGGCTGACCCCAAGGCTCCAGCACTGGGGGACGCTGTGCTGCAGGGAGTGGGATGGGGGACTCTGTAGGGGGCGCTCTCCGCTCACAGTCAGGGCTGACCCCAGTCCCATTGAACGAGGGGTTGCTGTGCAGCAGGGAGGAGGGGTGTCTGACTCAGTAGTGGGGGGCTCTTGACTCCATACCAGATGCTGTTCCCCAAGAGGTGCCATCTTTCAGGTGAAGGATAATATAGAGGCGCAGAGCTCTGGTGGGCATTAGAATGAAGGTTGGTCTTGTGGTTGAGACCCTGACCTAGGACTCAGAAGAGCCGTGTTCCATTCCGGGCCCTGTCACTAGCCTGCTGTGTCCTTGGGCAGGTCATGGCCTGCCCTGTGCCTCAGTTTCCTCTTCTGAGTGTCTTGTTTATTTACACTGCGTACTTGTTGGGGCAGGGGCCATCTCAGCGTCTCTAGGTCCCATGACAGCTAAACTACAGGATTTGATTAAAATTGCCGGAATGATTCAAGCCTGCAGTTACCTGCACTGGCCACTCGCTGTCACTGCTGAGGCTGAGTGGCGCTGGAGATATGAAACAGATCTGAGGGATGGGATAGAAGAGGGGTGCGAGAGCGGCTCTGCTTTGGGAACCATCAGTGTGTGTAACAGTGACTGCAGGAGGCAGCATGAGCTGGGGTTACCTGTTGGCTTGTTGTTTTGTGTATAACACAAATGTTGCCGCAGGTGAGAGCGGAACTCCTCCAAGTCGCTGCATCCTCTTCCTTTAGGACTGGGCTGAGGTGAGATTTCGTTCTCCGTCATATTTGGGACCTCTTTGGTCGGTGATGGGTTCAGGGAACCTTGGAGAAAATTTCTCTGTGAATGGTTGTTGCAAGCCAAAGATTGGAAGAGACCGGGCTGGGATGAATCAGCCAGAGCTCCATTGGAGTCAATAGGCCAGATCTCCACCTGGTGTGAATTGGCCAAAGTCCCATTGGAGTCAATGGGGGCAGACGCCGAGCTGGCCCAAATGAATGGAGCAACACCAGTTAGTTGCAGCAGCTAGAATCTGGCCTAGAGTGCGGAAGTGTAATAGATTCATCCATTCCAAGGTCAGAAGGCAGCATTATGATGGTCTAGTCCAGAGACGGGCTAAACGTTTTGGCCCAAGGGCCACATCTGGGTATGGAAATTGTATGGTGGGTCACGAATGCTCACAAAATTGGGGTTGGGGTGCAGGAGGGGGTGTGGGCTCTAGCTGGGGTTGCGGGCTCCGGAGTGGGGCCAGAAATGAGGAGTTCAGGGTGTGGGAGGAGGCTCTGGGCTGGGGCAGGGGGGCTGGGGGGGGGGAGGGCTCCAGCTGGGGGGTTGGGCTCTGGGGTGGGGGTGGGGATGAGGGGTTTGGGGTGCAGGAGGGGGTGAGGGCTTCAGCTGGGGGTGCGGGCTCTGGGGTGGGGCTGTCGACAAGGGGTTGGGGGTGCAGGAGGGTGCTCCGGTCTGGGACCGAGGGGTTCGGAGGGTGGGAGGGGGATCAGGGCTGGGGCAGAGAGTTGGGGTGTGTGATGGGGTCAGGGGTGCAGGCTCCTGGCGACGCTTACCTCAAGCATCTCCCGGAAGCAGCGGCATGTCCCCCCTCCGGCTCCTACGTGGAGGCGCGGCCAGGCGGCTCTGCGCGCTGCCCCGTCCGCAGGCGCCGCCCCTGCAGCTTCCATTGGCCGCAGTTCCCGGCCAATGGGAGCTGCAGGGCAGCACTTGGGGCAGGGGCAGTGTGCGGAGCCCTCTGGCTGCCCCTACGCGTAGGAGCTGGAGGAGGGACATGCCGCTGCTTCTGGGAGCCACGTGGAGCGGGGCAAGCCCCACACCCTGCTCCCCGTCAGGAGCTTGAGGGCCGGATTAAAACATCTGATGGGCCAGATGCAGCCCCCGGGCCATAGTTTGCCCACCCCTGGTCTAGTCTGACCTGTATCACACAGGCCAGAGAAGTGCACCCGGCTATTCCTGCGCTTAGCCCAGCAACTTGTGCTGCATTCCTGGTGCGTTGCTGTGCAGCCCAAACACACGGTCTTGGCACACTCACCCCGAACAGCCAGACCCGTCACCACTCCCAGCAGCACGACGTTCCCAGCCACTGTGAGGCCCAGAGCCAGCCGATGCCAGCGTGGGCACCTCGGGCGATCTGCAAGAGTCAATGTGCAATGTTGAGCTAATACCATGTGCTTCACTCACAGGCCTTTGGAGCTTGCAAGGGGGTCTCTACTCTCGGACGATTTGGCCTGGCCTGTTTCCACTTCCCACTACAAACAAGGGACTCCCTGGGACACTTTCCGGGGAAACCCGAGGGGTCCAGGGCAAATCGCTGCTACCTGCTTCCAGCAGGAGGGAGCCTTGTCTGTGCCCACCAGGGAAAACCCTCCCAAAGCTACCAGCTGTCGGCAACACCAGCGTTCTGCTCCGGGCTCCACGAGTCCCGTCTTTCTGTAGTTTATACACCCACTTTGTTACACTCGGGCGCCCAGTCCCTTGTCTTCTGGACACCTGCAATGCACACCGATCCGCTGCTCTGGGAAAGCGCTGCACCCCAGCTTACAGGTTTCACGGCAGTTTGGGACTCTCCTTAGCACACGGCACTTAGACGTGGCTCTAGTAAAACCAAATTGAAGTTTCTTTTAAGAGTTCATGAGCTACAGATTCAAAACTAAAGCCAGTAAAAGGATGTGGAAACATACGGTTATAGGTAAAAGAAAATCAGAAGAGAAAAGAAAATCTACAGCCTGTACTTGTGAACATGGTCCTTTCCTGGCTAATAAGGTATTTCTCACTCAATGGTCCGTTCTTCCAGAGAGCTGGGATCCACTTTTCATGAGACACCTGCTGGCAGAATTGTTGCTTCCATGTAACATTTGTATCTGCTTCCCTTCTCTTATACCGTCCCAGAGCTTTATCTTTGTCAAAATCAAGTTTGTGTCTGCTCCAGACTAAAAACATAGGGCTGGGTCATAGAATCATAGAAGTGTTAGACTGGAGGGGACCTCAAGAGGTCACCTAGTTCAGTCCCCTGTGCTCACAGCAGGACTACGTAATAACTAGACCAGTCCTGACAGATGTTTTTCAAACCTGTTAACATGAGAACGACCATATGGGGTCAGACCAAAGGTCCATCTAGCCCAGTATCCTGTCTGCCGACAGTGGCTAGTGCCAGGTACCCCAGAGGGAATGAACAGAACAGGGAATCATCAAGTGATCCATCCCCTGTCGCCCATTCCCAGCTTCTGGCAAATAGAGGCTCGGGACACCATCCCTGCCCATCCTGGCTAATAGCAATCGATGGACCTATCCTCCATGAATTTATCTTGTTCTTTTTTGAACCCTGTGATAGTCTTGGCCTTCACAACATCCTCTGGCAGAGTTGCACAGGTTGACTGTGGAAACCTCCAATGATGGAGATTCCACAACCTCCCTGGGCAATTTATTCCAGTGCTCAACCACCCTGACAGTTAGGAAGTTTTTTCCCTAAGGTCCAACCTAAACCTCCCTTGCTGCAATTTAAGCCCATATTTTCTCCTATTATCAGAGGTTAATGAGAACAATTTTTGACCCTCCTCCTTGTAACAACCTTTTATGTACGTGAAAACTATTATCATGTCCTCCCTCAGTCTTCTCCTCTCCAGACTAAATGGGCCTGTTTTTTTCAATCTTTCCTCATAGTTCATGTTTTCTAGACCTTTCATCACTTTTGTTGCTCTCAATTTGTCCACATCTTTGTGGATGACGATTGTTCTCAGTGTTGATTGAGTCAGCTTTGAGACCCACCCAGCCTCAGGTGACAAGTTTCTTCTCCACCAATTTTGGAAACCAGTATTCTGAATGTTACATGACTCTAGAAATGTTTCCTGTGCAAATGTAACTCACACAACTTCTGGGTGGGCTGTTCTGCCCCTTCTAGTGGCACCGAGACCACTTAGAGAGAGAGAGAAAATGAGTCTGCTCGACAGCCTTAGCTAACAGCCAGTTTGCTTTTAGCTCACGCGGTAAGCTCCAGAGGCCTCAGGTTCAATCCTGCCTGCCAACAAACAGCGTCTGTCAGCGTTACACAAACATCGCACAATAACCAAGAAACCCACGTGACCCCCTTTGGTGAAATAGCGAGAAGATGCTCAGACACAGATGTAATACACCTGTTTCTTGACTGGGCACTTACTGAGAATAGTCTTTTCTCAAGAAGCTGACCAACTGCTTCACTGAGGCTACTTAAAATTAAACAAGTACACAGCCAATATTCATAACTCCGAATACAAAATGACACATGCATACAAATAGGATGAATATATTCTGTAGATCCTAACCTTTGAAGAGATATGTTACATGGCCTATGTAGCATAAAACATATTCCAGTTATGTCATATTTACACACATGAGCATATTTCTATAAAGCATTATGAGATGCAACGTCACAGGTACCAGGCCACCCTTACTTCTGCCATCCAGCCCCCACTGCTCTCCGGCTGCCCACTTCTGAAGACACTTGTTCATATTTCAGAAGCCCACCCGGACGGAGATCAGAGGACCAAAAAAGAGGTCATCTCTGGGAAAACCCGAATGGATGGTAACCCGAAGCTAAGCATATAGTCCTCTGTTTAGTTCAAGGCAAAAAAATACATGAAGATGGAAAGGCTGAGAGCATGTATCAGGTTTTTATGGTTCAAAACCTTCCAGGGGGGCTGTAGTTATCCCAAAGCCAAGCATAACAAACCCAGGACTTGCAGAGTTAGATTTCACTGGTCCCAGGTGAGATTACACTCATTTTAAGCACATGTTAGATATTTTCTCCCCTTTCCTGTTACCCTATTGAAAATTAAGTGACCTCAGTGAAATCGCTGGAGTTAGGACCAGCTTCTCATCTGAGTTATACCAGGGTACATCCAGAGTGACCCCACTAAATTCAGTGGAGCTATGTCCATGTCCACCATCTGGGGGCCTGACCCCCGACCCCCATGCATTGCTCAAGCTGCTGGTTAAAAACCTATTACAGCCGAAAAAATCCCAGCCCCCCCCCAAGTCAACCAGCCCTGTTAAAACACCACGAAGCAAAACTCACTGTGATGCTGAGATGGAGCCAATTTGCCTCTGGAGGAAGGATCTCCAGGGATGTTTAAATCAGCGTAGACTATTTCCCCAGCCATGGCTGTCACCGGAGGAGGTGAGCGGGGTTGTACTGTGTAATGGCATCTCGTGTGTGAACTAAAATGGCCAACGCCCCTCATACCAGGAAATGCCATCTCGATTGAAGTCCCATCCCCCTCCTTACTGTGTGGGCTTAGGGGAATGGCTTAAATATATTGTACTTTCTCCCCCAACACAATTGTGCTCTAGGCTGCTCTTGCAGAGGTCTCTAATGGAGGTAGGTGCCAAGCTTTAATGAAATTCACTGGTGATCCTACCTGAGTTAGGTAGTAGAACCCAGCTTCGAGCACCATACAGAGCCAATGCACAGACAGTCCTGTGTCTGGGATCACCGCTTGTTTCCCACTGCCTTAGTCTGCGTTCAAGGAATAAATGGTAATAAAACCGGACCCAGTGAGATGGCCACTCACAGCCGTCAGCTCTCAACGTTCGTCTTGTTTTTTCGTGTCCAACAGCCCAGAAACGGGCTTGAAAGTAGGGCTGGTGGGAAATTTTCCATCAATGTTTTTTGGATGGACAATTGGCGTGTTTTGGCTAAATGCTCATTTCCACGGAAAGTTTCTGCTTGCCTCAGAAATATTTGATTTTTCCATCGGAAAACTAAACACTGATTCCCACCCCCACCCCCTAGATTTTCTCTGAAAATGTTTGGTTTTCAACAAGTCAAAGTTTTCCACTGAAAATGTCCCCCAAAATCGAAAAAATAATGGAATTTTCATTGACATTTTCCCAAACCAAAAATGTTTGGGAACTTTTTGCTCCTAGAAAAATATCAGTCTTTTTGTCACAATTCGGGATGAAACAAAATCTCAAAATATGGGAATTCTGTTGTTTTTTTAAAAAATCATCTCTAATCCTGAACTCCCTCTCTTCGCTTCTTGGAAAATTCCAAGCACGTAGTGGATGCTGCTAGGAATCAGTAATAAAGGCATTAAAGAAACACACAAGTCAGCTGATCTGGGCCAGCTGTGGCTATGCTGCGTAGCTTTTATTGCAGGGTAGAGGTACCCAGAGAGGGTAGCTGGTCTCTATAAACAGCCAGAGAGGAACAAGAAGTGAAGCCTGCTGCAGTGGTCCCGGAGGAAGGGTGTTGTGGTTGGGTAGAAAAACCCAGCTGAAAGTTTTGGTTTCTGTTGGGGAGAAGGCAGACCAGGCCTTGCATCTCCGCCAGCCGCCCAGAGAACACTCAGGGAGGAGGTCTAGACCCAGCTTAAGGCTGGGCCGGAAGACCTTTTCTTGTTTATTTTGGAATTTATGGTACCCCCAAGAAGGGCTTTGATTGGACTTGTGGACTGTTGGAATGTATTGAGGGCCCAAGAGGGGAAACTGAGGCAGGGCACTGCGGCGCCACACCTGGCCGTGAGAGGGTACGCAGGGGGCGGCAGACCCTGTTATGTGGATAACATCTGAGAGGTCAGTGGAAATGGGTTTTGTGAGCCAAACGGTGTTGGGAGGGGTGGGGCAAGGGAAAAATGGCCAGTGTTTTAGCAAAACCAGACAGCAAACAAGCGTGTGGTTAACAGAGCTCTAGACACCTCGCTCCCAAGATGTTATCACACCTCTACTGAACGGAAAGTTCTCACACTGTTTCTGTCCTCTGCTGTTCATGGTCACACCAGCTCTCAGCCCAAAGGCAGCTGGGGTGGGGCATCCAGCATTCTTGCAGTTCTGAGATGTAAACCAGGGTGGATTAGGACAATCCAGGCACGTCACGACACAGGGCTAATGGAAGAGGCGGAGCTAGTGAGTCTTTAACACAGACGGCTTTTCTCCCAAGTGTTGGAGTTAACAAACAAACTACGAGGCGTTTTCAAGAGAGAATCTCTTCTCGTCTTGATGAATCAGGTTTCCCTTGTATGGACGCTCTGGTATCATCATAATCCTGCCAGTTCTCTGGCATTTCACACAGTCTCCAGGGAAACGTAGGGGAACTGGAACCTGAATTTTCAGGGAGAAGAAGAGATTGTTGTTCATTTTTAAAATTATTTTCTAGCAGCCACCACTCAAGGCAGGGTGGCTGTGGGGGAAAGGCAGAGAGTGAAATGACCAGGGTTCAATTCTTGGCTCTGCCACAGACTTTCTGTGTAACCACAGATGAGTCACTTCATCCTCCTGGGCCTCAGTTCCCTACATGTGAAATTGGGATAATAATCTGGTGGTGTGTATTTAGATTGGCAGATTTTTGAGGCAGGGACTGTCTCTCCCTGTGTGTCTGTGCAGCGCCCGGCACAATGGGGCCCTGATCTCAGCTGGGGCAGGGACTGTCTCTCCCTGTGTGTCTGTGCAGCGCCCGGCACAACGGGGCCTGATCTCAGCTGGGGCAGGGACTGTCTCTCGCTGTGTGTCTGTGCAGCGCCTGGCACAATGGGGCCCTGATCTCAGCTGGGGCAGAGACTGTCTCTCGCTGTGTGTCTGTGCAGCGCCCGGCACAACGGGGCCCTGAGCTCAGCTGGGGCAGGGCCTGTCTCTCGCTGTGTGTCTGTGCAGCGCCCGGCACAACGGGGCCCTGAGCTCAGCTGGGGCAGGGACTGTCTCTCGCTGTGTGTCTGAGCAGTGGCACACTGGGAACTTGACTCCATGTTCCCACCTCACCCTATGCGACTCATATTGGCCCCATCCTGCATGGCCAAAACTTCCCAGTGGCAAGTGGCACCTACCCATGGGGCACATCACTGTACATGGATACAAGCGCTCTCGGTGAGGACGCGCACCGCCAACGCAGGGAGCCAAGTATATATGCGCACAAGCAATGTCGCACCTGCGTCAGCTTTCGCCCAATGTAACTTGCGTCACCATAAGTTTGTAGTGTAGACATGGCCTCAGGGCCTTCCATAGAAGTACAAGGTGCTGGTTTCCCTTGTCGTCTTAAGTGGCAGATCAGGATGGAGAATCTCTCTGTTCCTTATAATCCCAAAGAATTGTCTTTGTTTGCAAAGTTCGGAAGGCCCCATGGGGACTCAGTCCCTTGCGTCCATGGGCGGTGGGTATAACAGGCCACGGGAGGCTAAGTCTCCCGGCACAGCCACTGCCACCCCGCCGCCGGACGCCTGGGCCGTGGTGGCCCCGCCTGTGCTCCGCCTCTTCCCCTTCCTGCTGCCCCACTTCCCTGAGGCCCCCACTGCCCACCGCTGCCTGGCTGAGTCCCTCCCTCCTCTCCTCCCCCTCCAGATGTCCCCACCGCTCACCACGTCCCTCCTCTTCTTCAACACCCTCCGTGAGCCCCTCCTGCCCACCACTTGCCATGTCTCTCTTCATCCCCCACCCCTGCGAGACCCCCAGCGCCTGCTGCTCACTGCATCACTCCTTACCCCCCTGTCCCCACAGAGGGTGGAGGAGAGGAGGGACACGGTGGGCGGGGTGAGCAGGGAAGGGTCTGAGCATGGGAGGAGGCGGGGCGGGAGAGGAGTGGGGGCGGAGCAGAGGTGGAGTGTGGGCGGAGCCACGGGTGGAAAAGGCAGGACAGGGAGCTAACCTCCCCCAGGGGAAGCTTCACCCGCCGCCCAGCCTGTGTCTCTCTGAGGTGCAGGAGCCACATTAATTCTCTGGCCCCGTCTACACTACCCGCCGAAATCGGCGGGTAGCCATCGAAGTATCGGGGATCGAATTATCGCGTCTTGTCTGGACGCGATAAGTCGATCCCCGAACGCGCTACTTCGAACTCCGGTACTCCTGCAGGGCGAGCGGAGTTACCGGAGTCGACGTGGGAGCCGCGAACTTCGATCGCGGCGCCGCGCGGACGCGAGGTAAGCGCGCCAAATTCGAACTAAGGTACTTCGACTTCAGCTACGCGAATAGCGTAGCTGAAGTCGAAGTACCTTAGTTCGATCCCGCCCCTAGTGTGGACCAGCCCTTAGGTTTGGGCTCAAGACAACCCCTGCTGGTTTGCTTGAAACCTTTGTTCTGGCTAATATATAAACCGAGGCAAAGCCACATTGTCTATAGGACAGGCCTGGTCTAGGACCATGATACACGGGGAATTCAGAACGTCACGTATTTGGTTAACACATGCATTTGGCCAGCATGCTATTAGTATTCAAATGATATCTTACACGGCATATTTTGGACAAATATAATTGCAGTGGAGTGTAGGGTGTGAATACAGGGGGGTTTAGGGTACGTTTCCCAGACCTGAAGAGCTCTGTGTAGCTTGAAAGCTCAGCTCTCTCTCTCCCCAGCAGAAGTTGGTCCAATAAAAGATATCACTTCCCCCGCCTTGGCTCTCAAGGGTTACACAGACACATGTTTGTTTTTGGTAAAAAGCCATTTTCTTGGAGGAAAAAGGTTTCCATTCAAAATATGTTTCCACCTGATCCACTCAGACCATGTCATCAAGTTTTTGAAATGGAATTGAAAGGAGGGTCCCAGCAGGCTCTATCACTTTATTTTGAGCGGAGTTGGCTAGGGGGAAAAAAGGACATTTAAACAAACATTTTCTCCTTATTTTTAAAAATTTGAAATGTTAATGTTTCTAAATGAAAAATTTCAATGCGCTCTGATTTTTAGGCCTTCCCCCAAAGTTTAGGGTGATAGCGTAGAGTCCAGAGGCCTGAAATCTGAAAATCTCTTTCCTGGAGTCGGGTCATGTTGGCTAGTCTAGATCCCACAGCCATTGATAGGTTTCAGAGTTAATACATCAGTTCCATGATAAGCAGGGCCGGTGCAAGGATATTTTGCACCCTAGGTGAAACTTCCACCTTGTGCCCCCCCCTCCCTCCCCCCCGCCCCTCACCTATTATAAACTTTCAAAAATGAATACTGCATAATGTGGCATTGTTCATTAGAATTAATACACGTTCGGCTTGAAAATTTATTTCATTATTTAGTCTACATATTTAATGAAAATAAATGAATAACCTGACAGTGTTGACATTGTTATTGTTTTCACTTTGCACAACATAGCATGGATCTTAAAATAAATACTCCATCATACAACAACAACTGACAATGTCAATATGACAAATTTCAACAACCTACACACACATATTCGGACATGATAAACATACACTCAAATACGTTGTGTCAGTATGTTAAATATTAGCGAAATGATGCAGCAGCAATTTACCAGAGTCTTAGATCTGAAACAACTCAACAAAAATAGTTAGCCTCAGTCGACAACCTCAAAAACGAGTAAACTTAGCATTATAAACAGCCTGTCAGAACGGGTAACGGCTGCGCGCGACGAGAAAAATAACGTCATTGCCACTTTGTACTGTAGTGAAGCAGTCCGCTTGTGCCTGCAACACAGAGCTGGCGTACGAGAGGAGAGCGACAAGTTAAAATGCAAGTTCAATGACGTTTCTCTTTTCTTCATTCATTCGTTTTCCAGCAATAGTGTGAAAATTAGGGGGGGGGCACTGCTTTTTGGCACCCCCAAATCTTGGCGCCCTAGGCAGCTGCCTAGTTCATCTAGTGGTTACACCGGCCCTGATGATAAGGCCCTTTTCTGAGTCATTGCAGGATCTTTGCAGACTCAAGCTCTGTTCGTATTAGAACAGTTCTCGTTGGAACCACAAGGGATAGAAACTTCCACACTTTTAAAAAAAATAAATAAAAGCTGGGATTCTGCAGAATCTGAGTTCGTTATGAAGGTCACAGAATTCTATCACGGGGATCCCAACGTTCACCTTTTCTAAAAACAAAAAGGGTTTAAAACCCAGCGTGGTAATGGAGTAATCTTGCAGGAGGTTAGTGTTTGTCACTGGGTTTTCTGCAGGTGTCTGCGCAGAGCCATGGCTGCAGAGGTAGGATGCCCCCTAAAAATGACCATTGTGCAAGTTCTGCAATCACTGAAGAGTTTGCAGCGGTCCCTTAAGCTTAGACTAAGGGTAGGCAACCTATGGCATGGGTGCCGAAGGCAGCACTCGAGCTGATTTTCAGTGGCACTCACACTGCCCAGGTCCTGGCCACCAGTCTGGGGGGGGGGGGGGTTCTGCATTTAAATTTAATTTTAAATGAAGCTTCTTAAACATTTTTAAAACCTTATTTACTTTACATACAACAATAGTTTAGTTATATATTATAGACTTATAGAAAGAGACCTTCTAAAAACGTTAACATGTATTACTGGCACGCGAAACCTTAAATTAGAGTGAGTACATGAAGACTCGGCACCCCACTTCTGAAAGGTTGCCGACCCCTGGCTTAGACAGTGTCCCCTCTGGCGGCGCTTGGCTTCCTTCTCGTGCAGTCATCTGGCCGGCTGCAGATGAAACCTCTCTCCGAGTAGCATCTGGAGCTGCTGACACCATCCTCATTCAGGAAAGCGCACTGCCCTTCCCCTCTCACTGAAAACCTGCAACAGGCAGGAAGGAGGACTGTAAATGAAACCAACAGGCATTCCCTAGTCCGTACAGAGAAGCCGCCGGGTCTGCGGTCAGGAGACCTGCTTTCTATTCCTGGCTCTGTTGCTCTGACAAGGTTGTTTCCCCTTTTATTCTTTGTCTTGTCTGTATAGACTGTGAGTTCTGTAGAAGCCACGGGACTTCTGCTCTGTGAAAGGAGACTGCGGTTCTGTTTGATTTGGAAGGACTTTGCTGCCGGCCTGGGGGGGAGCTGGCCGAAGGGACTTGAAGAAGCCAGCTGGGGGATGCCAGCTTGGGCTCTGCCTAACTTACAGCTGGACTTCAATGCCCTGGAAGGGGACTGAACTTTTGGGCAACCAGCCTGGAGGGCTAGGCCATGGGAAACCCGTGGGGGCAACCCAACAGGAGGAGGTGACCACGGGGAAGGCCCAGCCACCCTGCACCCAGCCACATGGGGGCACCAGCTGTTGAGTTGTTTTTGTGGATGTGGGGCTCACTCTGCAGTGGGACCCTAAGCCGCTGTCCCATAAAGGGCAGGAGATTCTTCTTGGTGTTTCTTACAGGTCTTTCCATGGGTTGATGGGGGGGTTGCACTGTGTTCAACCTCTGGGAGTGAGAAGGGAAAACCACTCAACTAGCAGCTGTTCCAACATTTGGTGGGAGATTCCATGGGTCTAGGGATGTCCATGGGGAGCATGGACTGTGGTTTCAAAGCACAAGATCTCCATACTATTTCCCCTTTACCCGTGGCTTCCTTGTTGTTCCCCTCACTTCGCCTTTCCTATTCTCTTTGTCCCCCATCCTCTCAGTCTCCTAGTCTTCCCCTCTCATTTCTTCCTTGCCACATCTCTCAGGTCCTTCCTACCTCCCAGCCTTTCCCATTCATTTCCTCTTTCAGCCCCCAATTCATCCCCACACAGTCTCTTTTCCTTCTTCCCAGCACCAGCTATAAGCCCTCTCCCCAAGGCATGAACATAAGAACGGCCCTACTGGGTCAGACCAAAGGTCCATCTAGCCCAGTGTCCTGTCTTACAACAGTGGCCAGTGCCAGGTGCCCCAGAGGGAATGAACAGAACAGGGAATCATCAAGTGATCCATCCCCTGTCGCTCATTCCCAGCTTCTGGCAAACAGACGCTAGGGACACCATCCCTGTCTATCCTGGCTAATAGCCATTGATGGACCTATCCTCCATGAACTTCTCTAGTTCTTTTTTGAAGAACCATGGGAACCTGGCTGTACTTTGTGGGAGCCCAGCTTCGGCTATCAAGTGGCTCCTCCCACAAGCTGTCTAGCCCCGCCTCTCTGTAATTGGAGGCCACATAGGAGCTGAAATCTCTCACCTCTAGGGGGAGTCATGTCTTATGGGCTCATCCCTAAACCTCGTATACTCCATGCTGATGTCACCTTGCTCTCTGTCCTCCTCTAGTGGCTATATCATGTAAGAATTGTGCCTACCTCTTTCTTAGTAGGTTTAACCCTTCAGCTGATGTAAGTAGAAGGTTTTGCTTTTTAGATCCCGAGGTCCAAGGTTCTGTTCCTGCTAATGACCCATGACCCAAGCCCAAGGGATTGTTACAGTTCTCTGTACCCCAGAGAGTGAAGAGAGAAAAGGACGCACATGTTGTTGAATTCGGTTCCATCGGGCCATTTCCAGGGCTGGCCTGGCTCCTTCCGTAGGCCAATCCAGTGGTGAGAGGGCCCTTTATAGCGCAGCATGAAAGCCTACAGAAAGCAAAGCAAAATATCTACCAATATTAAAATATCTATCATTCTCCGGCCAAAATTACCCTCCGCCTTTGATTCCCCAGGTGCTGCTCTCCCCCTTAGAAGCATATGCTTTGGTATCCACTTCTTAATTCTGATGCGTGTCCTCAAAGTTACCCTCTTGCCCCAAATTTAGCAGGAGAAATTTCAAAGGTTCATAGAGTTTGGGGCCAGAAGGGACCCTTCTACCTTCCAGTCCGACCTTCTGCTTAACACAGGCCTTCACCTTTCACCAGTTCCTCCCGCTATTGAGACCAATAACTGGTGTTTGGCTAACGCAGATCTTCCAGCCAGGCACCCGATCTGGATTTGAAGCCCTCAAGAGACGGAGAACCTGTCGCTTCCTTCAGTAGCTTGTAACAGTGATTAAGCACCCTACCGTTAAACATTTGTGCCTACTCTCTGACTTGAATTTGTCTTCAGCTCCCAACCATTCTTGTTATGACTTTCTGTGCTAAGCTAAATGGCCCTTTACTACCTGGCATTTTCTCCCCATGCAGGTATTTATATACCATAATCAAGTTGGATTTGGTGAACAGTTTTTGGCCAAAAAACACTGAAAACCAAGATGTCGAAAATGATTCATTGTGAAAATCTTGAAATGAACTTGTTTTGACCTCCTGTTTTGAACTGACATGGGAAATGTTTAGTTTGACCCCAAACTAAATGTCTTGTGATCTTTCATTTGGTTGAGTTAAATCACCAAAATTCAGTTTTGGTTCAAAATGAACCAAGTTTTTTCCCCTTGGATTTTTCGTTTTGGCCACCAAACCAAAAAGTCAATTATTCACACACCTCTAGTTGTGAGGTTAAATATTCAGGTACTCTGGGAATGTGGGCCAGCTAAATAAGTTGGCTTGGAAGGATTAGATTTTTATCGGTAAATGCCGATAAATGTCTGTTTCATCAACACCCACTCACAAACTGATGAAAAAATATTTCCATCGATAATTGAAATTTATAAGTGGGCAAAATAAGAAAAATGCTGCTTGGGAACTTACTAGCGGTTGGTTTAAGGCTATTTACCTTGTCCTTTGCATATGATGTCGACAATTTGGGAATGTCTACACCGCACGCTAAGCGAAGGTCTTTGGGACTTGTGTTTCCAAGCCTGTGCTGGAGCGGAAACCCAGACATCTGAACGGTGCTGGTGTGTCCCTATGGCGGTACACAGGCCTGAACTGAAGTCAGAACTTCAGCTTCTGTGGGCATGTACTATCCTTTTCTAGGGTTCCTAGCACCCTCTGGGGCGTTCTCCATAGTGGGCTGTGGGAGAACTTGTCCATCTGTCCCGTGGGAGTTGACCAGAAGTATTTTGGGCAGTTTTAGCCCATGAACACATCCAGCCATTTTCAGTCTGCAAGTTCCCCATAGCCAGACTCTTAAAGGTCAAAAAGCTTCCGTTTTTTTGAATCTCAACCTCTACTGCAGGAGTAGTCAATATGTGGACTGCGGGCCCATCCAGACTACCAGACGCTTTTGAACGTACTCAGAAATCTTTTAAATGATTATTATTGTTTTCTCTGGAGTCTGGCCCTTGACCTTGACCAAGAAATGTGGACCCTGACAAAAGATAATTGACTACCGCTACTCTACTGTCACTAACGAATTATTGCTAACGCCCCCTACTGTCTGAGCCTCCCGTCACTTCCCCATTACTGCGAAAATGTAAATTGATGGTCTAAAAAAAATGCTTAAAAATAAACATTGATATTATCTGTCAAAATAAAAATTGAGTTCGGCCGAGCCTAGAACTAAGTTAGGGCAGTTGCTCTAAATTATGCCGCTGGCTTAGTATCCCTGGGTGACCTCATGCCCACGATGCATTGGGGTTAGCAGAGCTCTTGCTTCATGGGGACTATGCCACCTGCACCAGCAGAGATTCCCCGAACGCCGGCCGTTCAGGGCCGGCATCCCCTTGCTTTGCACCTCCTGAGCAGTGCGGGTCAGTGGATCGCACTGAAGAATTGTCTGGAACCCTCAGCTGTGTTTGCAACGCGCAAGCGTCTCTCCCTCACCAGGTCCTGCTGGGAGTCAATTACAGCCAGGGAGGCGCTGAGCGAAGAGCAGTTGCTTTGACTGGATGTCCAGTTCCCTTCCGTCTCGGAGAAGAAGTAGCATTTGCCTCGGTTTCCGATCCAGCCATCCGGGCACGCGGCGTCGATGGGGGACGGGCAAGCCTGGGGGGCTCTCACTGAAAATAAGCAGGTAGCGCTGGGGTGAGAGATCATCCTGGTCCTGGAGTTGGTGTCTGAATGGGGGTCCCTGCCCGAGAAGGGACTCAGACCACCCGACCGACACACACACCCGACCTCCCCCTCAACCTCTGCCTGACTCCCAGGTTTCCCAACCCCTGTCCCCACTCGTCTCCTGGGGGGGCCCAGTGCCCAGCCTGTACTGTGGGCATTGCTTGGCACTGTAAGTGCTGGAGATCCAGGCCCTTCCTCTCTCTCTGAGGTGGGAGAAAAGGAAGGTGTCCGGAGAGACCTTTCTCCTCTGGGCAGGGGACTTTTCTTCAACAGAGGAGTCAGACCGTGGGATAGGAGGTTGTGGGAAATGGGTGGTCTAGCAGTGAGGCCACGAAAGCAGTGACTGAATTAGCCCCCGAGATCAGGGGGGTCAGGGCTGTGCACTCACCGGCCAGTGCAATTATAACGGAGACCAGCACTGCGATGATGACACCCAGAGCAATTGGAATCTTCTGATCTCGAATGCACTGTAGGCTGAGAGCTGAAAAATAACAATATTGAAGGAGATTATCACAGGCAGAAAATGTAGCAGCCGTAGGGTGAGAACTGTAATGATTGGTAAGTGCCTCTTGGCAGGAGAGGCTAAATCTAGCTCTGTATATTTCACCACCTCTTCTGCACAGACTGACTGGTCTCGTGTTCCAATGCCACTGCTTTAAACACCCTGCTTATCTTTTAGGGCTAAGGGTGGGTGAATCGTCGATTCACCCACATGCTAAGGGTGGGTGAATCGTCAACAACTAGTTTTGCAAACAATTTTGAAGTTACTTTCATTCTGGAAGAGTTTGAAAACCCACTTTTTTTTTTTCTTCAATTAAAGAAATTATTTCCCCCCGTTTTTAAAAATTATTGAAAAAAAATAAGAACTGGGTTTTTGGTAAGCTCACAGCCCCCCGCCCCCCTCCAGTTTTTTAGATAATGGTTTTAATTAAAAAAATGCAAAAATTTGAAAATGAAAGCACAACGAATGATGAATTTGGATAACTTTTTGTAAAAATATGTATTTATTTTTAAAAGGCCACTTTTCAATGGAAAAACTTTCCGCCAGCTCTACTAACCACCTTTTGAAGATTGGAGACTTTGGGGCCATATGGTGGTTGATGGGGAGAATGGTTTTCATGGCCATCACTCTGTAAGTCGATGCCAGCCATGGTACTGTGGACGCACTCCGCCGACTTAATGCGCTTAGTGGGGACATACGCAATTGACTGTATACAATCGATTTCTAAAAATCGACTTCTATAAAATCGACCTAATTTCGTAGTGTAGACATACCCTTAGTTAGTTGAGAGCTACCAGGACAGCCCAGAATTTGTCTTAGAAGAGCAGAGTGCTCAAAAATTGGAATTTCCGTTCCGTGGGAAATTCTGGTATTTAAAAAAGAATCATCCTGAATTGGGATGAAAAGTCAATATCAACATTTCCCATGGTTTTTTTGGATAATATTGAAACATCATATAATGTTTTAATATTATATATAATATCAAATTAATATATTACATATATATATTGAAATTATTACAATATAAAAGCCAAAACAAAAAATAGAACGATAAAGGCAAAACAAAGCATTTTCAAACTTTCACATCACATTTTGTCAAAATGGAGAGAGTTTTGTGAAATGTGTTGATTTCAATGAAACTACATTTTCTGACACAGACTGTTCCATTGAAAAATTCTGACCAGCTGTATTATAGAGGGTATAAAGTCACCATAGGGACAAGATTTTCAATAGCTCAGCTCCCATTTAGGCACATAATGAATTAGCCAATTTTTCAAAGGCATCCACAGTTGGATCATGTATGAGGATTGAACCCGGGACTTTTAGATTTAAAAGCAGGAGCAGCCATCCTTCCTGTCTAATTGCTCAAGTCCAAGGCTTTGAAAAATAACTAGGTATTTGGGGAACCTCAATTTTTGGACATCCAACTTGGAGACCTCTTGAAGTGGCCTGTTGTGTGTGTATTTTTTAGCACTTTCTGATAATCAAGACCTACAGAGTTTCAGCTATGCAAAACTGGGGGGGGAAAATCCATCCAAACTTTTTCTCAAAGAAAAATCGAAGGCTTGGGGTTTTGACCAAAATGAAAATTTTCACACACACTGTCTGCTTTACTTGGGGCGGGGAATGGGGAGGGGGGATTGTTAGAAAACTGGAAAACAAAGTTTTGAGTTTTGGGCCCAAAATGTTTGGGGTTTGGTCAACAATTTTCAGTTTTTGATGTAAAGTCAAAATTTTCAGCTGGAATCTTAATGACAATTTTTTTTTGTTCACACTCAATTTTTCTGCAGAGGGAGAGGGGGAAGACCAGCATTTTCTAGCCAGCTGTAGACTTAAATGGAGCATCCAGTAGAAACCCAAGATAGTTAGTCATTTTGGAAATCTTGGCCCAAATTCCTTAGTATTTGTGGGGTCTTAATCCTGCCAGTTCTCCATAGAGATTTTCAGGGTAGAAAAATCCCCTGAATTCTTAGTCATCATAAAGAAATTAGTTCCTTCTTAGTATATATTAATGAAGCAAATAAAAGTGAAAAACCTCAATTTTATTTTCTCCTTTCCAAGGCACGTTATAAGCATCTGTGAAATCTCATATTTAAGCCAGTGAGGGCCAATATGGATGGTGCATTGTCCTCAGACTCAAGAGATGTGGGTTCTGTTCCTGACTCTGCTAATGACCTGTGTTGTCACTGTAGCAAAATCACTTCCTTTCTCGGTCTTTGCTTTCCTTCCCACCCTGTGTCTGTTTATTTAGATTGCAAGTTCTGTGGGGTAGGGACTGTGTGTCTGTGCTGTGCCCGTCACAACGGGGCCCTGATCTCAGCTGGGGCAGGGACTGTCTCTCCCTGTCTGTCTGTGCAGCGCCCGGCACAATGGAGCTCAACTGAGGTTGCTACTGAAATCCACAGAATTATTTACTTGTGTCTGTTATCCTATCTTCCACCGCTCTCAAGACAGAGAGCATGTGGACAATCACCTCTCCACTTACCATGATGCAAAAGAGATTGTCCATTCATACAACCAAATACCTTCCCTTCTGCTCCATGCAGGGCCTAACACCCTGTGAGATGTCCAAGCAGCCATCCCGCTTCCTCCATGTCTACAGAGCTGTTTTTAATACAGCCATCATTGCTTCTCTCCCTTCCAAGTCTCCAAGTGACTGGCTTTCCACATACCTGGCATCTCCATCCCACACAGACTGTGCCAGTCCTCACTTTGCCGGGTTAGGAGACTCCAAGGGCTAGGAGAGGTGAAATTAGAGAGGGTTTATATCCCTTCCGAAATCTTTATCATTAATTGAGATAACTGTTGATATTCTTGTTATCCATATAAACGTCGAATCCCTCCTTGAATCCTTTCCAGTCTTTGACCTCAGTAACTTCCTGTGGCAGTGAGTTCCCAGTCTAATCACACATTGTCTGAAAAAGTATTTTCTCTGATCAGTCTTGAATTTGCCACCTTTTAATTTCACTGAACATCCCCTGCTGTACAGACAGGGAGAACAGACACTCACAATTTGCCTTCTCTATCCCATCCCTTGTCTGATAGACTTTTATCCTGTCCCCTCTTATCAATCTCCTCTCTAACAACCCCAATCTTTTCAATTTCTCTTTGTCGGAGGCTTTTCCCAGGCCCTCAATCAGTCTCTTCACCCTCGCTGAACCAGTCTGGTTCTCCCATATTAATTTTTGAGAGGGGCTGAGGGGTAGTGCACACAGATTGACAGCCTCTCTCTACCCCAGTTCTTCAGTTGGCCATAGAGCCTTCCAGGGTACAAAAGATCTGACTCACTAATGTAAAAAACCAAGTATGAAACAAACAAAACAAAACAAACCCCTTTCAGTCTTTTAGTTCATCAAAAATGGGGTCAACCCCCCCTTTTTTGGTCCCTCTACCAATCACATCACCAGGACCCTCTGAAACCTCTCTTAATCAAGACAAAAATATTGATTAATTACCAGGATCTCTTGTTGCTTGTGGCCTCTCGTCTGTCATCTTGTGGCCAATCGGCAGCGGGATTGTTGTCTCTCCACCTACCAGGAAGCAAAAGAGACTGTCACTCAAGGGCAGTTATTGTAATTGTGCACTTTCCCTTTAAATCCATCTGGAATGGGCCATGCGATAGACCTAATGCAACATGCATTGCCCCATCCGAACCCGCTCACTATCCAGCTGGGTGTTTTAAATGCATGTATCGCCATGCGATCCCCATAGTCATTGCTTCCCCTGCTCTTAATAGCCTCCAATGCCTGACAGTCCCCACACCGCTGGTATAGATAAATCACCTCCCTACTCGCTGGTCCCCTGCCTGCACATCCGAGCATCACAGCCGACGTAGCGTCACACTGAGAGCACATGCTACGTTGCTCTGTCCACCACAACCCCTTCCCCGCTTCCCCCAGGCTGAGATAGCAGCCCAGCCTTTTCCCGAGCCTGGGCCAGGAACATGCAGCGTACAGGCAAAGCGTGTGTCCCCTCCCCCTCCAGCAATGGGGCCACCCAGAGGATACCAGCTTACTACTGCTGCCAGATACAGGTAAAGCTAAAGTGGGCTGCGCTTCTCCCACCACATTCTCAACCTCCACAGGCTCCTTTTAAGTATCTGAGCCATCTGATCTCCTCTGGAGACGTACCCTTCATGTAGCGGTTACCCAGTATTTCCCTTCCCACGGTGGCAATGGGGTGGGTGCTGTTCAGCTGTGTCAGTGAGACTCTCCCCCTTGCACAGGCACCTGGGAATGAAGATCGTTCGGGTCTGGGTCCCTCACTCAAGCCCTTAGCACCTCTTGCTGCTACAAATTCTATCGATCTAGGCTCCTGTGGCTGTAATATTTGAGCACTTCCTTTGCCCCCATTGCAAATGTATCTATTAATAACAATAGCTAGTTGTGTTACAATATAACCTAGAGACTGCAGCTGAGATCAGAGCCCCGTTGTGCCGGGCGCTGCCCAGACACAGAGCGAGAGACAGTCCCTGCCCCAGCTGAGATCAGGCCCCGTTGTGCCGGGCGCTGCACAAACACACAGCGAGAGACAGTCCCTGCCCCAGCTGAGATCAGAGCCCCGTTGTGCCGGGCGCTGCACAGACACACAGCCAGAGACAGTCCCTGCCCCAGCTGAGATCAGGGCCCTGTTGTGCCGGGCGCTGCACAGACACACAGCGAGAGACAGTCCCTGCCCCAGCTGAGATCGGGGCCCCCTAGAACCCAGGACCCCACCACCAGTAAAAAGAGCCTCTAAATGAATGTGGTCCTGGGGAGAGCAAGAGGTTTCACTCAGCCCGCATTGGGCTGCCTGTACATGCAGATGGGAGATAGGTTTATACGTCTGAGATCAGCAGATGTATTTTCCCCACTGTCACGGTTCAGGNAAATGAATGTGGTCCTGGGGAGAGCAAGAGGTTTCACTCACCGCCCATTGGGCTGCCTGTACATGCAGACGGGAGATAGGTTTATACGTCTGAGATCAGCAGATGTATTTTCCCCACTGTCACGGTTCAGGGCAACTGCACCCGCGTTTCCCCTCTAGAGTCCATCATGGCTCCTGGCTCCCCAGCTGTCCGCTCCCCTGGGCGGAGACACCTGCGTCTCTCCCTCCTGACTGCGGATTTCCCAGGCTGTGGTGTCTAGTACGACTATCTCACACGCCCGTTCACCTCTGCAGGCATAGGCTGGAGAGGGGAGATAAGGGGGTAGGACAGGGATGACTCAGCGCAAGCAGGAAAATATTACAGCTCCTAAACTGAAATGCAGCGGCTAACACACCGGAGAAAGTTCTTCCCCGGATCCCTTCTGATCACTGCTGGCTCTGCCTCAACCTCCTGTAGCACCGATGGGCCCGATTCATTGTTAGCCCGACCCTGGAGCCGCAACAGCTGCTGCACCAGAGCTTTGTGCCGTGTTTTGCACTGGGTGTAAACGAGCGCCCGAGCGACTGAGCCGTGGTGACCTGGGCACATAGGCACCGACTTGTCGTTTTCCCCAGGAATTCTCCACCCCAAGTCCCCGCCCTCGCCCCGCCTCTTCCCATCCTCACTCCGCCCCCTCCCCAGAGGCCCCGCCCTCACCCCGCCTCTTCCCACCCCCACTCCGCCCTCTTCCCCTGAGGCCCCACCCTCATCCTGCCTCTTCCCACCCTCGCTCCGCCCCCTCTCCCGAGGCCCCGCCCTCATGCCGCCCCCTCAACCAAGGCCCTGCTCTCACTCTGCCTCTTCCTGTCCCCACTCCACCCTCTCCCCCAAGACTCTGCCCTTTTTTCACCTCTTCCCATCCCTGCTTCGCCTCCTCCCTGAGGGCCTTGCCCGTCCGCCACTCGCTGTTCTCTGCCCTCCCCCAAACCCCCCCCCGAGCCCCCCAGATTAGCTGATCAGAGGCGCCCCCAAACAGCTGTGGCTGGTTTGTGCTCAGCACCCACTAGTTGTGCTCTGGGCACATTGTTTACGCTGCTGCTTAAGACTGAGTGGGCTGGCATCACGGGGCAGTGGAAAAAGAATCCCAGAAAGAGGCACTTTCTTCTGGCACTGAACAAAGAGCTCTGTCAGCACGAGGAACAGCGGAGTCCCCAGGCTGTGTCGGACGAGGGGTCCTGGATCCCACAGAGACCAGCAGCAGATATTTTAGGGCATGAAACCTGCAGCTGCACCAGTTTAATTTAAATGGCTTCAGAACCAATCTAGTTAAACCAGTGCAAACGGTCCCCTGCGTAGACACTCCACTTCCAGTTTAACAGCAGCTTGTTTCAGTTTATTTTAAACCTGTTCCCAGTCAACACAGATCCAGCCATCTCCCTGCCCTAAGGCGCTGAGGTTTGGACAAAATGGGAGCAGGGGTTGCGGGTGAAATGAAACCAGATGCAAAAATAATGCTTGTTCTGTTTCCGTTGCAGGAGAAAAGGCAGCTGGTTTTGATTACAACCATATAAGTAGGCTTGGTAGAATGTGATTGATTTTTTTAATGTCAATGACTATCAGTGTTTATTTTTAAGCATTTCCCCCCCTATTTTGGTCAGTTTAAACATTCACAGTTGTGGGAAATGATGGGGAGGAGGGGGAGGCAATACTTATTTAATGAGAGTCGATGTTGAGATTCAAGAAGTTAAAGCTTTATGACCATCAAAATATATAATTGTCAATGTCACCTCCAAATATACAAAGTCAATAGCCTTAAATCAAAGTCTAATACGTTCTCAAGCACCATTTTTCTTACTTTGCTAAATGTCAATTCAGGGGCACCGGAACGGGGGGGGGCCAGGGGGCCATGGCCCTCCCACGTTTTACTGGCCACAGGGGAGAGCGAGGAGGGTAAGGGTGGAGAAGAGTGGGTGGGGGGCAGGATCTTGTGGGGAAGAGGCGGCACAGGAGCAGGGCCTCGGGGGAAGGGTCGGTGTGAGGGCGGGGCCTGGAGGGAGGGGAGGGGCCTCAGGGCGAAGTGGTTGTGCAGGGGTAGGGCCACAGGGGGAAGGGGCGGGGTGGGGGCGGGGCTACAGTTTGGGCACCAGTGACCCCCCACACACACTTTTAGGGCGCTTCCGCTGCCCCTGTGTCAATTTCAAATTCTTATCAATGGAAATATGTTTTGCTCCTTTTGAGTGTATGTGCAGTGAAGCTAAACTTGCCTGGCATTTAACGACAAAAATCTAATCCTTCCAACCCAACGTACAAGGGAGTTTGTTGGCCTCCCCCACCAATATGGGACAGCAGCAAACGCATTGGCCTACAGCAGTGGTTTTCACCCTTTTTTCATTTGCGGACCCCTAAACAATTTTGAACGGAGGTGCGGACCCCATTGGAAATCTTAGACCAAGACCTTGTCTGCACTGGCAAGTTTCTGCGCAGTAAAGCAGCTTTCTGTGCTGTAACTCCCGAGGAGTGTGCACTGCCAAGCCACATAGTGCGCAGAAACTGTGTCGGTGCAGCACTTTAAAAAACCCACCCCAACGAGAGTTGTACGGCTTTCTGCGCCGGGGCTACCGTGCTGCGGTGCCAGTGTAGAAACCCTGGTCGATTACAGCGCTGCGATTGGCCTCCGGGAGGTGTCCCACAATGACTGCTCTTGCCCAGGGCCGGCGCTCCCATTAGGCGACCTAGGCGGTCGCCTAGGGCGCTGCTCTTTTGGGGGCGCNACCACCCCAACGAGAGTTGTACGGCTTTCTGCGCCGGGGCTACCGTGCTGCGGTGCCAGTGTAGAAACCCTGGTCGATTACAGCGCTGCGATTGGCCTCCGGGAGGTGTCCCACAATGACTGCTCTTGCCTCTCTGGTCATCGGTTTGAACTCTACCGCCCTGCCCTCAGGTGACCAACCATCATCCCCACCCCGTAAATTCCTTGGGAATTTTGAAAGTCCCCTTCCTGTTTGCTCAGTGATGCGTGCAGCGGTTTCAGCGCATCTTTCCAGGTGGCCATGCCTGCTCCATGCTCAGGAGATCCCCCGCTTGGAGCAATGCCGAGCTGCTGGACCTCATCAGCATTTGGGGAGAGAAAGCTGTCCAGTCCCAGCTGCGCTCCAGCCATCGGAATGATGATACCTATGGACAGATTTCATGATGCATGACAGAAAGGGGCCATGACCGGGACACACTGCCGTGCAGGGTCAGAGTGAAGGCGCTGCAGAACGCCTAGCACAAGGCGTGGGAGGCAAACCGCTGCTCTGGTGCTGCGCCCACGAGCTGCCGGTTCTACAAAGAGCTGGACGTGGTACTCGGCAGCGACCCCACCTCCACTGTGAAAACCACTGTGGCTACTTCGGTGGCTCGCGTGCCAGTCGAGAGTGGACCGAGCCAGGAGGAGTAAATCTTGGACGAGGATGTGGAGGGGGAGGGGGACCCAGAGGCAGAGGGGGACTCAGAGGCCAGATATGCATGCAGCCAGGAGCGCCGCCAGCTTTTTCGGCGCCCTAGGCGGCGGAAGGTCCCGCCCCCGAAATGCTGCCCCGGACAGCGGCGGCGGCAGGTCCCGCCCCCAAAATTCCGCTGACGACCGGGGCGCCGGCGCCCCCCAAATAGTAGCGCCCTAGGCGACCACCTAGGTCGCCTAATGGGTTGCGCCGGCCCTGCATGCAGCCAGGAGCTCTTCTCTACCCCGGAGGAGGCTAGCCAGCCACAGCAGTCAGAGCTTGGCAAAGCGCAAACAGGAGAGGAGGCTCCTGGTAAGTGGCTTTGATTTTGGGAATCACTGAAGCAAATTGTTGAGGGCAGGAGGGTTGCAGAAAGCAGGCTTGTGTGTATGTTGCGCCTAGTCTGAGCAGCGGACCAGGGTGTTGATTGACTCCCTCACTTCACGGGAATCTGCCTCAGAGATCTCCAGGAAACTCTCATGGAGATACTGGGCAATCGGCTGCCACAGGTTCCTTGGCAGAGCTGCTTTGTTTCTTGCCCTATTAATGGTAACTTTCCTGCCCCACTTTGCCGTCACTGCGGGGGGACACCACTGCTGCACACAGGCGAGCTGCATAAGGGCCAGGGCAGAAGCCACAGGCTTGGAGAAGCCCCTCCCTTGATTCCCTGCTCACCCTCAGCAGCGAGATCTTCCATAATGATCACCTCCTGTGGAAAGTGTGGGGAGAGGAATGATTATCAGGCCACCCCCTATAGTGCTGGCTCTCCCCAAGAGCTACGTGCCCAGTGTACAGCAGGGTCCAGGAACACTGATTTCCCCTGCCCCTGTGGCTACTCACCATTTTGGGGGTCTTGTGGCTCATGTGTGCTTGCCTGGGGTCAGCCAGTTAGTGACAGTATGTGAATAGTGGCTGTGTTTGAAATCACTGAATCAGTGTCTCTGTGTTGCAAACAATACTGCTTCTGTCAAATGTTGTGTTTTGGCTTCACAGAGATGACCTTGGGAGCCCAGCCTCCCTCTTCGTTATCGCTGGCTGAACGGCTGCGCAGAATTAGAAAGTGGCCATGAAAAACTAAGGAGGACTTTCTGCATGAGATCATGATGCACTCTGCAGCTGAAAAACAGGAATTGAAGGAGTGGCGGGACAGCGAGAAGAGGGACTGAAAGGACAACGCGGCGCACCAGAATGAAGTCACGGAGCGTCTCTTAAATACTATGGAGCACCAAACAGACACACTCCTGGCACTACTAGCATGGCAAACCGAGCAGCTCCGCGCCCGCCCTCCACTGCAGCTGCTGTTGCAAAACTCTTTCCCATGCGCCCCCCCCACACACACACACACCGCCAACACACTGTTATCAACCTCCTGGCTCCAGTCTGTACCCGCAGCATCCCACTCCTGCCCCGTCACAGTCCAGCCCTGCGGACTCCCACTACCCACTGCACTCAACACTCCTCCCTCTGCAGTTTGGCCCTGCTGAAGTACAGTACCCGCTGCACTGTACTCCAGAGGAGAAGGTTGGATATGATCCCGAGACATACAGAAATCTTTAAACGTCCCGGGACCCCACATAATCCTGGGATCTTCCCCCATACCCCTCAATACTGATGTGTTTTTTTGTTTGTTTCTGTCCTACGGTGGATGTTTTTTAATAAAAGAATTGTGTTGGTTTGAAAGCAATCTTTATTCTATTAATTGAAAGCAAACAGAGCCCTGCAAAGCAACAGGCAATTTTCTTAAACCGTCATAGTCATCGTCTGCACCAATCACAATCACCTCCTAGCATTACAAGCACTGCACTCCCGAGCATAGCAACAAATGCTAGTGGCTTTCAGCTTCAGATTTCTGCCTCAAGGTATCCCTGATCCTTATGGCCCTGCGCTGTGCCCCTCTAATAGCCCTGGTTTCTGGCTGTTCAAATTCAGCCTCCAGGCGCTGAGCCTCAGCAGTCCAGCCCTGAGTAAAGCTTTCACCCTTCCCTTCACAAATATTATGGAGCGTACAGCACGCAGCTATAAGCATAGGAATATTGTCATCAGCCAGGTCCAGACTCCCATATAGGCAGCATCAGCGGGCCTTTAAACAGCCTAAAGCACACTCAGTCATTCTGCACTTGCTCAGCCTGATGTTGAACCGCTCCTTGCTGCTGTCAAGTTGCCCCATGTATGGTTCATAAGCCACGGCATTAAGGGGTAGGCAGGGTCTCCCAGGATCACAATGGGCATTTCGACTTCCTCTAGGGTGATCTTTTGGTCCGGGAAGAAAGTCCCGGCTTGCAGCTTCCTGAACAGGCCAGTGTTCCGAAAGATGCGGGCGTCGTGCACCTTTCCAGACCAGCCTGCGAAAATGTCTGCGAAATGCCCACGGTGATCCACAAGCGCCTGGAGAACCATTGAGAAATACCCCTGGCGATTAACGTACTCGGTGGTTAGGTGGTCTGGTGCCAGAATTGGAATGTGCGTGCCATCTATCACCCCTCTGCAGTTAGGGAAGCCCATTTGTGCAAAGCCAGCCACAAATTGCCCCAAATTTCCTGGTGCCCTACGCGGCTGCGTGCTGCTCCAGCGGCCAGCCCGATCCTCTGGCTGGCTGAGCCGCCCAGGAAAGCTGCCCCTGCCCCTGCTCCGCCTCAGCCCCACCCCCACTCCACCCCTTCCCCTGAGTAACATCCCGGGGGACTNTTGGTTTCTGGCTGTTCAAATTCAGCCTCCAGGCGCTGAGCCTCTGCGGTCCAGCCCTGAGTAAAGCTTTCACCCTTCCCTTCACAAATATTATGGAGCGTACAGCACGCAGCTATAAGCATAGGAATATTGTCATCAGCCAGGTCCAGACTCCCATATAGGCAGCATCAGCGGGCCTTTAAACAGCCTAAAGCACACTCAGTCATTCTGCACTTGCTCAGCCTGATGTTGAACCGCTCCTTGCTGCTGTCAAGTTGCCCCATGTATGGTTCATAAGCCACGGCATTAAGGGGTAGGCAGGGTCTCCCAGGATCACAATGGGCATTTCGACTTCCTCTAGGGTGATCTTTTGGTCCGGGAAGAAAGTCCCGGCTTGCAGCTTCCTGAACAGGCCAGTGTTCCGAAAGATGCGGGCGTCGTGCACCTTTCCAGACCAGCCTGCGAAAATGTCTGTGAAACGCCCATGGTGATCCACAAGCGCCTGGAGAACCAATTGAGAAATACCCCTGGCGATTAACGTACTCGGTGGTTAGGTGGTCTGGGGCCAGAATTGGAATGTGCGTGCCATCTATCACCCCTCTGCAGTTAGGAAAGCCCATTTGTGCAAAGCCAGCCACAAATTGCCCCAAATTTCCTGGTGCCCTACGCGGCTGCGTGCTGCTCCAGCGGCCAGCCCGATCCTCTGGCTGGCTGAGCCGCCCAGGAAAGCTGCCCCTGCCCCTGCTCCGCCTCTTCCCCATGGCCCCCGCCCCTGCTCCACCCCCACCCAGCCTCTTCCTGCCCCTGCTCCGCCTCAGCCCCACCCCCACTCCACCCCTTCCCCTGAGTAACATCCCGGGGGACTGCAGCAGGGGTCAGGCACCCTGCACTCACCGGGCGGCGGGAAGTGGAGCGACCTGGCCAGCCCCCTCCGCTCAGCTGGCTCGTGCTGGGGGGCAATTTCCCCCCTGCCCCCAAACCTGCTCCTTCCCCCCCTCCACGGAGGCCTGGGGCCCGCCTCCCCTCCCCCACAGAGGCCTGGGGATGTCCCGTCCTCCCCTCCCCCACCCCCCTCCCCACGGGAGGCTGCATAGGGCACCAAAATGTCTAGGGACGGCCCTGCAGAGACGGTTCTGTAACGGAAACTGCGCTGGGCTGTCCAGACCCGACGCTCCCCAGGAAGGGCTTTGTGAGAGGCAGGGGGCCCAGTCAGCCCCACCCGTTACACCAGTGCCTGGAGAGAGGAGTTAAACGAGGAAAAGCCCGGCTCAGAGGTGGATCTCTTGAACTAGCCCCGTGGATGAAGGACGGACGCCGAAACGTCAGAGCCTCCTTGGGTGGGTCCTTTTGCTTCCCAGAACTAGTTTGGTTCCCCTTTTTAGGATGAGCAGAAGAGAACCCGGGAAGAGACTGTGAGAAAGGCCCAGCTACGGGCCGTGGTGGGAAGCAGCCGAGGGATACAGCAGAGGGTCTGAACATACGCACAGGGCCGCCGACAGCGGGTTCGGGCCCCGGTGAAAAAAAAATTTCGGGCCCCCCAGCAAGGGCGGACAGGCTAAAAATCTTTACACAGGATTTGTACTGATGTGCAAAAAAACCCCAAACATGCCCGGCCTGGTATACAAATGAAAGACAAACATATGCAACATAGTCGGGCCCCGGGCCCCCTTCCGGACCGCCGGGCCCCGGTAATTTGTACCGGCTTCCCCCCCCTCTCGTCAGCCCTACGCACCTTATGTGCTTCTTACAAGGTGCCTGGGCTGGCGTCAAGAGGAGAAGGTGGGCCTGGATGGGAGCCCACTTAGGATGGGAGCCTGAAGGTGGGCTGAAGCTCCGGTGTCATTCTACCAGATCCCTGGCCTGTTGGACTCTGGGTGTGGCAGGGGATGTGCTGGCCAGCGACTAGATTCTGTTTCTCCCACTCCTGCTAGGGCCTCTTCACCCACGTTTGTTCTGTGTTGTAAATAAAAGCCACTCCCAATTCCCATATAAGAAGATTTCCATTAGCACAAATCCAGGCTGTTTCTCCCTCCTACGGCACCACTGCCTGCCTGGATCTGATGCCCACAGAGGTCAGCAAAAGACGGTAATGGGCTTTGGATCAGGCCCCCAGTCTCTTTCGACCTGCCTCATATAACTTACCGCTCCAGGAAGGACGGTTAAAGCGCTGGATTAGGACCCAAGAGCGCTGGCTTCAATTCCCGGCTCTGCTACAGACAACCGTGCTGCGTCTCTCTGTGTCTCAGGTCCCTGTGCTGGGAAAAAACATTTCAGTGGGAGGCTCAGACGCTGCAGTCATGAATAGATTCTTTCCCAACTGTCAAAATAGCTCCCTTCCCACAATCAGCTGTATAAAAGACAAACTTCTTCAGATTAGTTGTAAATAACCCCAGAGAGGCAGGGCTGGGGAGTAAATGCAGGACTGAGAGCTGTATGCACAGTGTACATTTTTCAGAGACTACATAACCACATGCGCACAGAATGTCGCAGGTTCTTTGGAAACAAGCCAGCTGCTCATCGTCAATTTCAATGTTAAGCTCCTCCGGGAGAGGGGCTGGGTTTTTATTCATCATTCTACAGCGTTTGGTGCATTGTTGGTGCACAAAGCGAGGCACCGTCGCCGGTTCCTCCAAAATCAGAGGCCCTTTGGCAGACAAGAAATGTGAAATCCGAAGGCCGGAATTTATTTCCTGTGTCCTTGTGCTCAGCAGCTGGGATTCAGGGGGAGGCGATGTTTAGAGCAAGAGAAGCAGCTTTTAAATGACTTTGTGGGAGATACACTGGCACCAGCCTGAAGCCTGTCAGCTTACCAGGGCTTTGGAGTGGAGCCAGAGCTGGAGCGCAGAGCAGCTCTGGAGCAGTGGAACTGCAGGTTTTTGCCTGGAGCTTGCTCCAGAACCGGAGCAAGCTCCAAAGCTCTGCGACACTGCATCATTACTGCCCCTAGGCCAGGCCTGCACAACTCGTAAAGCAGCGAGGGCCATATTACTCCAAAGAAAACAGCTGAGGGCCGAAACCCAAGACGTGCTGCCCAAAGGATGCAGAGCAACCTCACCTTTCTGATTGACCCATTGTGACGGGGTCAAGACTCACCACTGCTGGCGCCTCCTGCTGGTTGCTCCGGGAATTAGCTCTCTCCAGTCATGGAGCCCCTTTTGCACGTGGTGCCTTGCCCTTCGTCAGCTCTGCTGCTTTGGGGACCCGCGTTGCTCCCCGCTTGGCGGCGTCCTCTTCAGGACGCTGCCCTCCGGCAGTGCGCACTGCTCCGGTCTCTCCCCCTTCCGGGGGTTTGGTGTTATCAGCAGTCTGTGGTCTGCACCTGCTCTAGTGGCCGACTGCAGCCTCAAAGTCGAGCCCCTTTGTCGCAGGGGCCAGCCACAGCCTGTATCAGGCCACGCAGCCAGGTGTAGTACAAGGGGGAAGGGGGGGACCCAGGCCCACCCACTACTCTGGGTCCCGACCAGGGACCCTCTAGCGGCAGCCTCTCTGCCCTCCTTCTTTCTCCTTGTCCAACTATTGTCCCTGGGCCGCTTCCCCTTCGGCCCTGTGCACCTGCTCTGCCCTTTGTTGTACAGCCTGCAGCCTGGGGTTTTCCTTGGCCGGAGCTCCCCGGCTCCTTCTGCCCTTCCCCAGCACTGCTCTGTCCAAGGTGCTACCTTTCGGCTCAGGAGCCAGTCCTCCTCCCTTGCCAGTCAGGGAGAGACCGCCTGCTCTTTGCTAGGCAGCCTTTATATAGGGCCTATCCCGGCCCTGATTGGCTGCCTCTCCCCCTACCCTGATTGGTTCTCCCCAGGCCTTCTCTGATTGGCTGCGGGTCTGCGCAGCCTCTCTGGCCTGGTTAGTCCTTTTTCCCATGCTTGCTATTTAACCCTGCAGGGTGGCCTAGGAAGTTGTTTGGACAACTGCACAACCACTTCTGGTGTGCCGTGACTCCAGACCTCACCTCCTGAGCTCCAGTCTCTGGCCCCAGCCTGACTCAGCGGCTTTAGCAATCACTCAGCTTGCCACCTACGGCCTCGTGGTGGTCCTTGATTTGTGAACGCCAGTCCAGCTGTGACCACTAGACCAGACAGCCTACGCCCCGGTCCCTTGCACATCCAGGCCGTGCACACGTGTCCCATATGATGCAGTAACTAACTTACCGCAGCACTTTTGCTCAGACGACCTCTGGGCAGGTCTACATTTAAAACGCTGCATCAGCACCGCTGCACCACTTTAATGAAGACGCTTTACGCTGACGGGAGAGAGCTTCTCCCATCGGCTAATTAATCCACCTCTGCGAGAAGTGGTAGTAATCTCAGTGGGAGACGCTCTCTTCTATCTGTGCCTATCCGTCCATCGCGGCAGAGTTCTGTGTTCCTATCCGCCTACCTTCCATCGCGGCAGAGTTCTTTCTTTTCCTTCTTAGGCCTGGTCTAGAACGTTTTATTGACAAAACTTTCTTTCTGTCAGCACAGCCCACATTTAATGTAGTGTCCTGCTGAGAAAACCCTCCGCTTTTGCCAGCATAGAAATATTCCCCCCTCTGACCGACATAAGCCCCCTGCTGGTATAGTTCTGGTATAACGGTGCAAAAAAACCTCAGTAGATCATGGGACGGAACAGAGGGACTCAAGGGAATTTGATCCCAAATTCCCAGAGAGGAACCAGGGTATCCCACAATGCATAGTGGCTACCCCACAATGCACAGCGACAATTTCGCACAAAGCAGTGCTCCAGAAGGTGGTTCAGAGGACACCAGGATGCCTACCCACAATGCAGCCCACGTTTTGCCAATGCAACCTGATGCTGTGTGAATGCGTTTTGACAAAATTGCTTTGTCGGTAGCAGAATGCCGGCAGAACTCCATGAGGAAGGAGCCGGGTCTCCTCACTTCGCAGTTATGGAATAACCTGCCCCCAGGGGAAGTTCCCTGCTAGCAAGCTGGGTGCCTGCCTGCCTTAACCCCATTTGAAAACCTCAGTCACAAAACTGTCCAGCGTAGAACAGGCTTCATATTGCCAATCATCACTGTGGTATCTGGCCACCTCCCATGAGAGAGGAGAATGGAGTTTACACACTTGGTGGCCGAATTATTATTTCTATTACAGTACTGCAGGATGGGAGCCCCATTGGGCCGGGACATATTCCCACCTAGGCAGTGTAACCTCTAGTGGATACAGCATTGCCCTGGATGCAGGAGATCTACCTTCTATGCCATTGGCCTGCAGGGTGACCTTGGGCAAGCTACTTCCCTTCCTCCGTGCCTCAGTTTCCCCATCTGTAGAATGGAGATAATGATACTAAGCTCTTTGTGAAGCGCTTTGAGGTCTGATAAGAGCGCAAGATAAGAGCGAGGGATGACTGTGTACATGGACATCCCCAACACACATAGCAAGAAGATGCTCCCCGCCCCCACCTCAAAGTCTAAGACCAGAGCCAGTGGGTTGATACAGACTAGAGGAGAAAAAGACAGCCTGGTGCCAACTGGATGCAACGAACAGCTCCCAGTGGGAGTTCTGGGGTAAACAACGTAATTGGTTTTAAGAGAGAGCTGGACAAGTTTATGAGGGCTATAGTATGATGGGGTGGGGGGTCAGATTTATGTCCTGAAGCTAAGGCCTCCCGGGGGCCTTAGCTTCAGGGTCTCAGCTGGCCCCTGGGAGGGGTCAGGAAGGGATTCCCACCCACCCCCAGTGTATTCTGGGAGGGTTTTTTTTGTTTAATCTCCTTCCTCTGAAGCATCAGGGGTGGCCGTGGCTGGAGATGGGATAGGGAGGGCCAGGGCTGTGAGGTGGTCCTGGGAATTCTCTCTGTATAATATAATATATGGAGATATACCTATCTCCTAGAACTGGAAGGGACCCTGAAAGATCATCGAGTCCAGCCCCCTGCCTTCACTAGCAGGACCAAGTACTGAGTTTGCCCTAGATTCCCCAAGTGTCCCCCTCAAGGACTGAACTCACAACCCTGGGTTTAGCAGGCTAATGCTCAAACCACTAAGCTATCCCTCCCCCCACCTGTCTGGTGCTTGGTGGCTGGTTCTTGCCCCCATGCTCCGGGTCTAACTGATTGCCCTAGGTGGGGTCGGTTTATGGTGTGGGGGGTGGCGGTTGCCTGTGATATACAAGAGGTCAGACCGGACACGCTGGTGGGACAGTCTGGCCTTTGGCTCTATGAGACATTTCTGACTGGTGCAGTCAGCACATGCCAGCCTGCCTTGCTGTTGTCAATGGACGTCCTGGCTTAGGTGAGATTTGAACAGGGACAGGTGAGTGGCTTTGTGGATTATTTCAAAAGGCGCGGCTCCCATTTAGCTGAATGCAGGCGGCTGGATCTGGGAGCCGTTGGGTCTTTGGCTCCTCACACAATAATAATAAAAACCACACTGGGCACAAATAACCCTGTTTATTAACTATACGCACCAACGCACACTGCTCTTCCCGCCGGTTTCTTCTGGCGCCTTCTAAAACGTACAGCACCGCGAGCTCCACTAGGGGGCTCACAAGCTGTTTGAGGGGATACCACCCTATTCCTATACACAACAGCAGAGCTGTCCCTTGGGTACGGTGAATCGGGGCGACCGTGCTTTGGGGGGCCCCGCGGGCCGGTGCGATTGGCCGGCGCGGTCGGTCCCAGAAGTGACGGGTCTGTCCCGGAAGTGACACATTCATCACTTCCGCCCTGGGCCCCGCACCTCCCTAGTGACGGCCCTGCACAACAGGTAGCTATTTAGAGTCAGTAACGCATTGACGTCGGTCAAACACACTCTTCCTAGGCGCTTTATTTTGGCCTGTACATCAGACAGCAGCCTCTCTCTTCAATTCTGTCCTTTCATTCAGGCCACGGCCATCCCAGCCGGGAGCAGGGTCGGGGGCCGCTCCACATGGCTCCCGGAAGTCGCGTGCAGCGGCCCCCCTCTGGCTCCTACGTGCTCCAATGGCCCCCTCTGGCGCTCCAATGGGAGCTGCAGGGGCGGTGCCTGCGGATGGGGCAGTGTGCAGAGCCACCTGGCCACGCCTCCGCGTAGAAGCCAGAGAAGGGACATGCCACTGCTTCTGGGAGCCGCTTGAGGTAAGCGGCGCCCAGACCCTGCACCCCTGAGCCTCTCCCCACGCCCCAACCCCCTGCCCCAGCCCTTATCCCCCTCCCGCCCTCTGAACCCATCGATCCCAGCCCCGAACACCCTCCTGGACCCCAAACCCCTCATCCCCAGCCCCACCCCAGAGCCTGCACCCCCAGCCAGAGCTTGCACCCCTTCCTGCACCCCAACCCCCTGCCCCAGCCCTGATCCCCCTCCCACACCCTAAACTCCTCATTTCTGGCCCCACCCCGGAGCCCGCACCCCCTCCCGCACCCTAACCCCAATTTTCTGAGCATTCATGGCCCGCCATACAATTTCTATTCCCAGATGTGGCCCTTGGGTCAAAAAGTCCCTCCCCCCTCCGCTTTAGACAGAAAACTGAAAGACCCGCTGTGCAGTGGACTAAGGATGTGGTTAGTAGCAGGTAGCTAAACAGGCTCCTGTGAAATGTTGTAGGTCAGAGCCTCAACTACAGTAAATGATCAGAGCTCTGTTGGATTCAGTGGCTCTACGGCTAACGTACACCGGCTGAGAACCAGGGTCTATTGACTCCCATGGACCCTGGGCCGATTCACAGCAGCTGGGGATCTGGCCCTATTGATTCATAAGAACATAAGAATGGCCACACTGGGTCAAACCAAAGGTCCATCTAGCCCAGGATCCTGTCTTCCAACGGTGGCCAGTGTCAGGTGCCCCGGAGGGAATGAACAGAACAGGGAATCATCAAGTGATCCATCCCCTGTCGCCCATTCCCAGCTTCTGGCAAACAGAGGCTAGGGACACTTCAGAGCATGGTGTTGCATCCCTGGCCATCCTGGCTAATAGCCATTGATGGACCTATCCTCCATGAACTTCAAAAAAGAACCGTGTTATAGTCTTGGCCTTCACAACATCCTCTGGCAAGGAGTTCCACAGGTTGACTGTGTATTGGGTAAAGAAATACTTCCTTTTGTTTGTTTTAAATCTGCTGCCTATTAATTTCATTGGGTGACCCCTAGTTCCTGTGTTATGAGAAGGAGTAAATAACACTTCCTTATTTACTTTCTCCACACCGGTCATGATTTTATAGACCTCTATATTCCAGTGGAGCTATGGCCAATTTACTCCAGCTAGGGATCTGACCCTATGGCCAATTTGTAACAGGCAGGAGCCTGGCCCTAAAGTTCTGTTAATACTTGTTACCCACTGTCAGGCATCCCCATTTTCTGCTGGCCAGTTGTGGTAAGAGACTAATTTTGTCCTGATAAGAGCTCGGGTCATAATACAAAATCAATAGTCAAAGACTTCAGCCAATAGCTCGTGTGACTAGATTGTTCTTCTGTTGTACCCGATTCTGACCGCTTGTATTCCTGCTAGTAATATACATCCATTGTAATAACACCTTGCAGTTACCTTCTAGGCAGTCCAGGGCCGTCCTTACTCATACGCAAAGTACGCAGCTGCGTAGGGCACCAGGAAACTTGGGGCACTACATTTCCTGGTGCCCTGCGCAGCTGCGTGCTGCTCCAGCCTCTGCCCCGCCTCTTCTCAGGCCCCCCACCCCTGCCCTGCCCCATCCCCACCTCTTCCCACCCCTGCTCCGCCCCATCCCCGCCCCCACTCCACCCCTTCCCCAAAGCCCCCGCCCTGCTCCGCCCCACCTCTTCCTGCCCCTGAGGAGTGCAGCAGGGCCGGGCCTGCACGTGCAGGGACCCGGCCCCAGCCCTGCCGACGGTGAGTGCTGGGTGGTGGTTCCCCCCTGCCCCCCAAGCCAGCCCCCCCCATGGAGGCCTGGGGCCAGTCCCCCCACCCCCGTGGAGCCCTGCCCCCCACTGCCCCCATGGGTGGGCTGCGTAGGGCCCCAGAATAGCTAGGGACAGCCCTGAGTCAGTCAAATGTAATTCACAACAATGGCCTTAGGCAAATACTGTCAGACTGAAACGCCATCCTTAAGACGGTGTTAAAGAGGAGAACAGAGGACGGGCTAGTGATTAAGTCCCTGGACGGGATTTCAGGAGATCTAAAGTCAGTCACCAGCTGTGCCATGAACATGCTTTGAAATCGTGGGCAAGTCATTTCATCTCGCAGTGCTGTAATTTACCGTTTGTAAAAGGAGGCTCACACGTCCTTTGACTGTAAACTCTTTGGGGCAGTGTAATAGGCCTGGCTGCCTCCCATGCACCCCCGTGTGGCCTAGGGTAGCCTGCCTCTGTTTCCCCTTTTCAGGATCCCTTAAGAACTCAGTTCAAAGGTAGTTCAAACACTCCTCTCCAGGGGGTACAATGTATGGAGTCGTCAGGTACCTACTAGCCACCTAGGCCCCAACCCTTGTTCAGTGTCTCTCTGCTGGTAATTCCCAATGACGAAGGCTTTCCTCACCCCTTTTTCAGCCAGGCACAACCCTTCCTCCCTGAGGGACTTTCTGCTTCCCAGAACCTCCTGCCTGGTTTTCTCAGCTGGGGCCTTCCCCCTTCTAACTCCGGGCCCTGCCGAAGCCTTCTTACTGCAGCGTCTGCAGACATAACGGCAGTTTCCTGGGCTCCCCCTTGCAACTTCCTGCTCCTTTTCTACTGGAACCGTCTGAATCTTCTCAGTTGGAGCTTAGCCCATGGGGCAAGCCACCCGGTCACAGGCACGGTCTCCCACTGTGTCTGTAGTGTTGCCAACCCTCCAGGACTGGCCAGGAGTCTCCCGGAATCGGCATCGATCTCCCGGTGACTATTGGAAGCAATCCGGGAGGTTTTAATAGGATATTTTAAGAAACTGACATTACGTTGTGCTGGGGGGAAAATCTCCCGGAATAGCTTCAGTCAGAGTTGGCAACCCTGTGTCTGTGCAGCACCCGGCGCAATGACGCCCTGATCTCACCTGGGGCAGGGACTGTCCCACAGCTCAGAGAGAAGAGATAGGAAGGGATACAGAGAGGAAGGAAGCGACTTTCTTCCTTCCTGGTAGACAGGGCCGGCTCCAGGTTTTCTGCCGCCCCAAGCGGCAAAAAAAAAAAAGCCACGGCAGCGCGATCGCACCGCTCCACTCTTCGGCAGCAGGTCCTTCGCTCCCAGAGGGACCCGCCGCCGAATTGCCGCCAAAGGCCCGGACATGCCGCCCCTTGGTATTGGCCGCCCCAAGCACCTGCTTCTTTAGCTGGTGCCTGGAGCCGGCCCTGCTGGTAGAGCATAGACTAGAACTCAGGTCTCCTTATTCCCAGCCCAGTGCCTTATCTATTGACAATGCTACTTCTCCTGAAAGGCTGCCTGGGGTGCATTTGAAAGCCCTGAGCCCAGGATTGTGCTATTATCACTATTTCAAGGCCAGTTCCTTTGATTTCAGGCTGTGTGACCTATTCAGCCCAGGGCTGCCCAGAGGATTCAGGGGGCCTGGGGCAAAGCAATTTCGGGGGCCCCTTCCATAAAAAAAAGTTGCAATACTATAGAATACTATATTCTCGTGGGGGCCCCAGGGCAACTTGCCCCACTTGCCCCCCCCCCCGGGCGGCCTGATTCAGCCTTTAGCCTGTTGGTCTGACGGGTGCCCTCGCAGTGACAAGTTAGGCTACGTCTACACTCCCCGCCGAAATCGGCGGGTAGCCATCGAACTATCGGGGATCGAATTATCGCGTCTTGTCTGGACGCGATAAATCGCTCCCCGAACGCGCTACTTCGAACTCCGGTACTCCTGCAGCGCGAGCGGAGTTACCAGAGTCGACGTGGGAGCCGCGAACGTCGATCGCGCGCCGCGCGGACGCGAGGTAAGCGCGCCAAATTCGAACTAAGATACTTCGACTTCAGCTACGCTATTCGCGTAGCTGAAGTCGCGTATCTTAGTTCGATCCCTGACCCTAGTGTGGACCAGCCCTTAGAGGAGAGGACTTCAGCTCTGAGAAACAGCATTTCCTGGCGATGGATTGCGTGGGTCATCTTGCTTCGCACATAAACAGCAGGCTGCCCTTCAGATGCAGCTAGGTGTTCTTATCAGCCACCTGCAGCATGACGGGGGAAATCGTCTATGCTGATCTGAACGTCCCCTCCGAATGGCCCTGCTTGAGGCCCCCCCAGGCATCTCAGCACCTCGGTAAATTGCTCTTTATCTCCTCGGGGCTGTGTTTGAAAGCCAAGGTTGGATTTTTCCGGGAATTCCACCACTTGCAATTGCAGCGTGGGGAGGCTGCCCAGAGCCGGTCTGTGCGATGGGAATCCCTCTGGCCTTTGGGGTGGGAATTGCAATGGTTTTGATCAGCCTTCTGTCGCAGTTTACCTTTGTGTGCGGGGATGCTCCAGCAGAAACCCCGAGGGCAGGGGAAAGTCTGTGCACCCTGCAGACCAAACGGGATGGTGCGTTCCACAGCCCTCCTCCAGCTGTGGTCTGCAGAGCTCTTGCCAGTGGCTTGTTGTAGGTGCTCCTGTGATGTGAATAGTCAGGCTACCGGGACATGGGAATTAATACAATTAACTGTGCAGGCAGCTCCCTGGAGACGGAACTAGATCAGGATCAACTGTCCCCATTCTGTTAACGTCACTGCTATGGAAGCAGTGTGATCGCACAGCGAGGGGCTCTGCACTGGCACTTCGGCGACCTGGGGTCTACCCCGGCTCTGCCACTGACCTAGGACAAGTCACTTCCCTGCTCTGTGCCTCAGTTTCCCCTCTCACCCACTGTCTGCTTAGATTGTGAGCTCTTTGGGAACAGGGACTGTCTCTCGCTGTGTGTCTGTGCAGCGCCTGGCACAACGTGGCGCTGATCTCAGCTGGGGCAGGGCCTGTCTCTCGCTGTGTGTCTGTGCAGCGCCTGGCACAACGTGGCGCTGATCTCAGCTTGGGTAGGGACTGTCTCTCGCTGTGTGTCTGGGCAGCGCCCGGCACAACAGGACCCTGATATTGATCAGAGACCACTAAGTCGCTAATAGTGATAACTTTCATTTAGGTGCCAGCCTATATATAGTTTTAGGAACCCAACTTTAGTCATCCTGATTGGAAAATGTTGTCCAATGAGCCCATCCCTCATCAGTCCCTCAGGCTTTGTTCTCCTGTGATGTCACAATCGCACAAAACCTCTATTATTATCATCCCTAGTGGGTCACACACTTCTTTGCTTCCGTCGGCCATCCCCACTGCGCACCCCAAAGTCTCCTGGTATCCCTCCACCCCCCCACAAACTCCCCGGTTGCCCCCTTCTATTTCGGGGGCACAAATAAATAGGTATTTAGCGAAGCTTGTATAATGTAACGTATTTCTTTTCTTTCTGTCTGGGAGATAAGTCATTCAGGGTGTCACCGTTTTAAATGCTATTCGAGATGGGGGTTTTGTTGTGCTGGAAGGTGTTAATGGCTGCCTCTGATCTACAGACAATTATAGACCTGCTTAAAACTGCGGCCCTGCTAACCAGATGCCAGGGGCTCCGTGTGTCCCCCATTTTCTCCCTTCTGCTTTTCCAATCTTCACCCAAATCCGGCTGGTTCTGCCTAAGGATGCCTAGAACATTCCCTGCCCTGTTGGAAGTGACTGGATGAGGCGTTCAAAAGTGACGATGCTATTGTGCTCACTGGCTTGTGGTTGGAAGGTGTAGGCGTATCTACACTGCAAAATCACAAGGAGTAGCTGCAGCTCGGATAGGTCTGTTCCAGCTGCAAAGCTTTAAGCTAGCTCGCTCAGGTACCAAGAGCAGCAAAGCCACAGCAGTGAGGGCTGTGCAGCCCCCGGGGTAATTACAGGCATGGCTAGCCCGCGCTGAAGTCCATGCTGTCACACCTTCACTGTCGTCGGTACTTTCACTAGCTCGATTCAAGCTAGCTCAGGTTGTCTCCACAAGCGGCAGTCCCACCCCGTGATTACAGTGTACACAGACCCAAAGATTCGTTCCACTGGTTTTCAAAGTGGACTGATTTCTTTTGTTTTTTTAAGTTTCCCCCGGGATTTTTTTTTCCAAATTGGAATTTTCAAGATGGCACATAGGAGTGGCCAGACTGGGTCAGACCAATGATCCATCTAGCCCAGTGTCCTGTCTTCCGACAGTGGCCAGTGCCAGGTGCTTCAGAGGGAATGAACAGAACAGGGCAATTTTCAAGTGATCCATCCCCTGTCACCCATTCCCAGATCCTGGCATTTGGAGATTTAGAGTCACCCAGAGCATGGGGTTGCTGACCATCCTGGCTAATAGCCATTGATGGACTATCCTCCATGAACGTATCTAATTCTTTTTTGAACCCTGTTATAGTTTTGGCCTTCACAACATCCTCTGACAAGGAGTTCCACAGGTTGACTGGGCGTTGTGTGAAGAAATACTTCCTTTTGTTTGTTTTGAACCTGCTGCCTATTCATTTCATCAGGTGACCCCTGGTTTCTGTGTTATGTGAAGGGGTAAATAACACTTCCTTATTCACTTTCTCCACACCAGTCATGATTTTATAGACCTCAATCATATCCCCCCTTAGTCATATCCCCCCTTTCTTTTCTAAGCTGAACAGTCCCAGTTGTTTTAATCTCTCTTCCTATGGAACCTGTTGTACATCCCTAATGACTTTTGTTGCCCTTCTCTGTACTTTTTCCAATTCTAATGTATCTTTTTTTGAGATGGGGCGACCAGACCTGAGCACAGTGTTTAAGGAGTGGGCCTACCATGGATTATATACAGGCATTATATAATGGAAAATTTCCAGAAACGAAAAATATTGGAATAACTCCGCACCAGATGACTTACGCTGGCCAATCAAAATTGGCAATGGGGGTGGAAAACAAACACAGAAGGGAAAACCAAAATACAGTATGTTAACAAACAAACAACAAAAGAAGTTTCTCGGAATTATTTGAAAATTGGAAAATGTTGAGAAAACCAAAATGTTTTCATGAAAACTTCAATTTTTGAAAACAAAATGTCCGTGTTGCATCAAATTTTTGGTATGCAAATATTTCAGCCATTTTTAGGTGCTTGTATGGTCCCCACGAACGTAAAATATTGGGGTGTCTTACAATCCTGCACAGGTGTCTAACTTTGCTATCGTGAGTGGCTCCATCAGTTTCAAACAGTTGCACAAATTGTTTGTGGGATCAGGGCCTCACAACATCACTGTGAGGCAGGGCAGACCTGTTATCCCCTTTTACAGAGGGAAACTGAGGCATGGAAAGACTGAGCCCACATGGGCAGACCCCTGCACCCAGGCTGAGCTCCCATCAACGTCAATAAGGCTCTACACTAGTGTGTTGTCGGATCGGGGCCGTATTTTCCTTTTAGTTACTACCCCATGCGCTAGATTCTGATTGTGTTTCTCCACATCCTGGTTCCTACAGATCTCCCCCTGCAGCCCCGGTGGCAACGGGTCGCTCTCTGGGTCGGATGGGTCACGAATGTCATCCTTGGGGCGGCTGTGATTGCGCTGGGGATTTGGGGTGAGTAGCCGAAAGCAGCGTATTTATTTGTGCAGGTGCCGAAGCGCGTAGCAGCCACTCTCCCAGGCCCCGGCCCTCCAGAATTGTGTAGTGGATCTGCCCCCACTTACCCATAAACTTGCTGCTGTTGACTGGCTGATTGAGAGAGAGACACAGATAAGGAAGTTGGGAAGGATTCGATTTGTATCGGTAAATGTTGATAAATGTCAGTTTCACCACAAACAAACAAAAGAATATTTCCCTTGATGATGGTCGACATTTACAGATAAGGAAAATGCTGCTTGAGAACTTATTAGCCTTTGATTTGTCTATTTAGACATGCGATGCCGACAATTTCTGTTTTAACGGTTACAAAGCTTTAACTCCTTGAATCTCAGCATCTATGTCACTAAATATTTATTGTCTGACCACCACCCCCTCTGGTAATTTCCTGCAAGTGTGAAAATTTAAATGGATAAAATCGAAAAAAATGCTTCAAAATGAACATCGATATAATCCATCAAATGATAAGAAAAGATTGAATTCTGCCAAGCCTAGGTAGAGAGACGCACCCGAGGAATATACAGACGCACCCCTGCACATGTAGAGAGAGACACAAAAACCTCTGTAGTCAAGGAGGTGTTATTGGGAGGTAACAGTGATATCAACTCGTATCACAAGTCTTGCGATATTTGGTGTTCGTACAGCCCCTGCTTCTGGGGTCATAGACGTTAAGGTCATAAGGGACCATCATTATCACCTACTCTGACCTCCTGCACATCGCAGGCCACAGAACCTCACCCACCCACTCCTGTGATAGACCCCTTAAGCTCTGGCTGAGGTACTGACGTCCTCAAATCATGGAAAGACATTGTGATTGTGACAATCTAAATAAGAGGATCTCTAGCCCCTGCTCTAACCCCGGAAGGCTGATAAAAAGAACTCTCCATCCCAATTATAATTTTTAAAACTCTCATGATTTTTATGCCAGTCTCATGATTTTTCGGGGCCTGACTCATGGTTTTTGATCACCTTGGATCGAGCCAGATGGGTGGTAGCAGCCAAGGCAGGGACAAGGAGAAACAAGAATTACAAGCTTTCCCCCATCACCAATCCGCAGTGAGTTAGTGCAGCAACCCAGGCAGATTTGCAAAAGTGCTTTCTGGGTGCGGAGTGCACTTGACAATCAGGCCACCGATGAATGTGTTTGTGTCAGGCTCTCAGGATCCGGTTAGGGCTTGGGGAGACGATGCATTTGGTTGATCTGTTTTTAACCTTGTTTACTGTGAAGCTGCTGTTAAACAAACGGCTGGAGGTTTTGTTTCAGATAAAGGGAAATGAAGCGTGGGCAGTAGGTGTTTTCAGGCTGAAGCTAGGCAGTAAGGGGGTGATTCAAAACCCCAAGTCAATGGAAGGTTTGTTATTATGTCCCTTATGGTAGCAGCTAGAGGTCTCAACTGAGACCAGGGCTGCGTTCTGCTGGGAGCTGCACAGACACACAGGGAGAGACAGGCCCTGCCCCAGCTGAGATCAGGGCCCCGTTGTACCGGGCGCTGCACAGACACACAGCGAGAGACAGTCCCTGCTCCAAAGAGATTGCAGTCTAAATAGCAGGGTTGTTGAAAATTTTTCCATCAAAACTGTTTTTTGATGGAGAATTTGGTCTTGGCCTAAATTAATGTTTTCATGAAAAGTTTCTGCTTTTTGTGGATTTTTCTTTGAACTAATAAATAATGATAACAATATAAAGGCTGAAAAACGAAATATTTTGATTTAGTAAATGTTGTCACGGAACCTCCTTGGAGCTGTAGTTCAGTCACCTAAAGGTCCCCACCTTCCTCAGCAGGCTGGGCTACCCAGCCTTACCACATCTCCTATGCCCCACCTCAGCCAGGGTTCCCATGATGCACTCCTTCCGCTTTCCAAGGAGGGACGGCTGATGCAACATGGGAGATGTAGTCCAACAACGCTGCCTGTATTGCTACATGGGTCAGAAACCTGGACCCTCCTCCAGGCAGCCATGCAGAGGCTAGAGACATTCAATGTGCACTGTCAGAGCCAAATCCTGAATATAAAGTGGTTTGACTTTATGCAAAACGTTGCAGTCTCGCCTTCCTCCAATAGTTCATCATATTCGAAACCGGCCTTGCGTGCGCTTCAGCCCTGTCACTAGCCTGGACAAAAGCATCCCGGCGCACTGTGCCCTCAGGCTCTCCATCCACATTTGCGCATACACCTGCTCGGGTTAGGTAACCTGGGTTAAAATAGCAGTGAAGACACCACTGTGTCTTGACTGCGATTTTAACTTGAGTTAAGAACACACCTTTTTTTTTTGCAATGTAGACATGTCTTAAGTGACTTGCCCCCGGTCACACACGAAGTCAGTAGCAGAGCAGGAAATCAAATGCAGATCTCCTGAGCTCTGTGAAAACTCAGAAGTGTGTCTCTCTCTCACCAACAGAAGTTGGCCCAATAAAAGATATCACCTCCCCCACCTTGGCTCTCTTATATCCTGGGACCAACGCGGCTACAACACGGCACACAACAATGGGTTAACTGTATCCGTTTGAAAGCCGATTTAAATTAATCTGTGGCAACTTTTTAGGGTGGAAAAGGCCTAAAGCACTCTTGCTCACTCTGATGCTTCTTTGAAGTTTTCCAGCTGGTGTCTGAGAAAGGCCAGCCCCTGGCAGCGCACTGTGAAGCCAAATGCAGCACCTGGCTAGAGGATTTCCGATCTCAGCTGAAAGGAAGCTTGTGTCATCGAAACCAGCACGGCTCAGCAAGTAACCTCAGCTTATTGTGTCTCTGAGCTGCCCTTCGCCTGGCGCGGTCACTGCCGGTGGAAACCCAGTTGCTGTCCCAGCCTGTGGGCATCATGCAATGCAGGGACACACGGCCCTCTGCTGTCTGCACCAACTCAGTCATCAGCCACACTCAGGGCCAGTCAATAAATATACCTGCTTCAGCTGATATTAGAGAGACCAGGTGGGGGAGGTGATAGCTTTCATTGGACCCACTTCTGTTGGCGAGAGAGACAAGCCTTCAGCTTACACAGAGCTCTTCTTCAGGCTTGTCTCTCACCAACAGAAGCTGGTCCAATGAAAGCATCACCTCCCCCACCTGGTCTCTCTAATGTCCTGGGACCAACAGGGCTACAACTCAGCTGATATTGTGTTTCCTCAGCTGATATGATGTGGGGTAGTGACATCTAGTGGCTGCTCACAGTACTGCTCACCTGTGTGCCATTCAAGCAGGTATTAAAGCAATGCAGTATGGGTACCCAAACATTTCCAGAGTAGAGGCCACACCTGAACAGAGAGAGGCACTAGGCCCTACTGTCTTGTTTCTTCCCCCTTACTTGACCCTGCTCCTCTCCTGGTCCCCCTCACCCAGCCCCTGCCTCCCTTCCTTCTTGTGCTCATGTAACATCCCTGTGGCAACTACAGCCGTCCTTTACATTGAAAAGTGACATGAGGCTATTATAAGCAGCCATCTTATCTGAAGTGGCCTCAATTTTGGGTGCCCAAATATAGACACCTAAGTTGTCTCAAGTTAAGTGCCCACTTACTGAGGCATCCAAAATCAGTGGCCTCTTTTGAAAACGTTAGCCTTAGTGCTTTGAAATGCTGGCCATACTATTTATCATCACTAGGAAATGGTTAAGGCACTGGGCTGGGACTCAGGAGACCTTTGTCCCTCTTCTCTATTTAGACTTTAAACTCTTTGGGACAGGGACTGTCTCTTCCCGTGTATCTGTGCAGCGCCCGGCACAACGGGGCCCTGATCTCAGCTGGGGCAGGGACTGTCTCTCGCTGTGTGTCTGTGCAGCGCCCGGCACAACGGGGCCCTGATCTCAGCTGGGGCAGGGACTGTCTCTCGCTGTGTGTCTGTGCAGCGCCCGGCACAACGGGGCCCTGATCTCAGCTGGGGCAGGGACTGTCTCTCGCTGTGTGTCTGTGCAGCGCCCGGCACAACGGGGCCCTGATCTCAGCTGGGGCAGGGACTGTCTCTCGCTGTGTGTCTGTGCAGCGCCCGGCACAACGGGGCCCTGATCTCAGCTGGGGCAGGGACTGTCTCTCGCTGTGTGTCTGTGCAGCGCCCGGCACAACGGGGCCCTGATCTCAGCTGGGGCAGGGACTGTCTCTCGCTGTGTGTCTGTGCAGCGCCCGGCACAACGGGGCCCTGATCTCAGCTGGGGCAGGGACTGTCTCTCGCTGTGTGTCTGTGCAGCGCCCGGCACAACGGGGCCCTGATCTCAGCTGGGGCAGGGACTGTCTCTCGCTGTGTGTCTGTGCAGCGCCCGGCACAACGGGGCCCTGATCTCAGCTGGGGCAGGGACTGTCTCTCGCTGTGTGTCTGTGCAGCGCCCGGCACAACGGGGCCCTGATCTCAGCTGGGGCAGGGACTGTCTCTCGCTGTGTGTCTGTGCAGCGCCCGGCACAACGGGGCCCTGATCTCAGCTGGGGCAGGGACTGTCTCTCGCTGTGTGTCTGTGCAGCGCCCGGCACAACGGGGCCCTGATCTCAGCTGGGGCAGGGACTGTCTCTCGCTGTGTGTCTGTGCAGCGCCCGGCACAACGGGGCCCTGATCTCAGCTGGGGCAGGGCCTGTCTCTCCCTGTGTGTCTGTGCAGCGCCCGGCACAACGGGGCCCTGATCTCAGCTGGGGCAGGGCCTGTCTCTCCCTGTGTGTCTGTGCAGCGCCCGGCACAAGGAGGGTTTGGGGTGACAGGGTCTCTGGCCTTGGTCAGAAAAATAGAGACCCAACCTTGGATGGGGTTTGAAGCAGGACTTTAACAAGTATAAAATATTATCGAGCTGAAAGGCACCTTTGCCTCCTGCAGCCACCCATCCCTGCTCCAAGCACAGAAAGAAGGGAGGAAGCAAGAAGCAGCCCCAGAGTGCTCAGACATATTAGTGACCCCTCTCCCTTTCCGCTTCTCTCTCTAGACGGCTCTGGGTGCAAACTCTGCCCTGCGACCTGGCTGCTGCACAGGGACAAGTGCTATTGGGTCTCTGGAAAAATGAAATCTTGGAACGAGAGCCGTGACGACTGTTCAGCGAAGCACTCTCAGCTGCTGGTGATCCAGGACTGGGAGGAGATGGTAAACAGAATGACACTATTTTGCTTTAACTGCCTTTGCAGAGATGGGTCCTTGGTTATAATAAATCATTCAAGGGGCTTATAATTTTCAAAGCCATCTGAGGAATATGGACATCAAATTCCCATTCATTTTTTATTGAGTGTCAAAATCCCTTAGGCAGTTTTGACCCTCCAGCTGGCCCCAGGATCAGTGGGACACAAAAGTGGCTTTAAGCCATCATTGCCATCCCCGTATTGATTGTGTGCTGAATGCTGCTCACTCAAAAGAAAAGATCTGGGTGTGAGATAGATCCATAAGAACAGACTGTTTTTACGAGGCTGGATAGACAGACAGTAGTTCTGGAACTGAGTATGCAAAGAAAAGCAAAGAAAGCAGCATGTTATAGCATATTATACTTACGCGGATGCCTGTCATATCTCTGATACAGGAGTTCATAAAGAATACTACACAAGGTTCAACTTTTGTTTGGATTGGACTTTCTCTCTCGTCCCGGGCGAAGACCTGGATCTGGCTGAATNGCTATCCTTCCCCATGTTATAGCATATTATACTTACGCGGATGCCTGTCATATCTCTGATACAGGAGTTCATAAAGAATACTACACAAGGTTCAACTTTTGTTTGGATTGGACTTTCTCTCTCGTCCCGGGCGAAGACCTGGATCTGGCTGAATGGCTCCCAGTTAAATCAGACTCTGTGAGTGTTTACTTTTGCAAAACACTCACCTTTCCCTCTTTGGGCAGAAGTGGCTGACGACAGTGAGGGGGGGTAAGAGGAGGGACACAATTCTTTGAGTCAGTTCTTTGACCTGCTGACACCCCCGCCATCTATTCTGTCATCAATCCATCCATCTAATCTATCATCCATTTTAGACCACCTGGTCTATGTCAACAATTTCTTGAAATGCTCATAAACTCACATGGCAGGGAGCTAAACTGGCTCTTTAAAATGGTGAATTTCTCTGCTGTAAACTTTTTTGGAGTAAGTGATGGTTGGAGATCTGTTTATACAACCTATGGATTTTCTGTGTGATTATGAAATCTCTGTGCATCGCTTTATCAAGCTTCAAACTCTTTTTTCTCTTCTCTATGGTCTCTATTGCTTCCATGCTTCGATTCCAAAGGCTGATGACAAAAGAATACCGAAAGAGAGTTGTTGACATTAACTACTCTCCCATTGAAATGGAATAGCTCTAAAGGTTAGATTAGCTCCCAACAAAGGGCAGCTGGTTTGTCAGGGGAAATGTCACCTTGGCCAGGGGTCTGTGATCACCTGAGGAGGCTGAGCAGGGAGTCACCTGACAGGAGAATGGAAAATTATAAAAAGGGAGGGAATTCATATGCGCTGACTTTTGGTTTTGCCGGTGGGTGCTCTCCCGAGGCCTCGCCGCCACTCCGCCCCCTCCAGAGGCCCCACCCCCTTCCAAGACCCCAACCCCACTCCACCCCTCTCATGCCCGTCCTGGTCCAGCTGCCCAGCAGGCGCTGGTACTCTCAGTCTCTCTGTGCTGCGGGGGATGTTTTTGGAGATGCCTCGGAGTCCCCTGCCAGATGCAGAGAGCCAGGCAGACGGTGCCCCCCCTGCACCCTGCAGACGGCCGCCCATGCCAGCAGCCAGGCACCGGCTCGCAGCGCAGCCACCCGGGGAGGGGTTTCAGTCCCCCCCAGCCACCCCCACCCCCAGAGTAGACCCCCTCTTCTTTGAAATACACTTACCGGCTGCTGCTGCTGCTGCTGCTGCCTTTAGTTGGGAGAGGTCAAAGCCAGGCTGGGAGCTGCAGAGCCACACAAAACACACCTGCCTACAAGAAGCAGGTAGGAGGAGGAGGCGGGGCGGCACCAGTGCTGGGTGGTGTGGTCACCGAAACAGCTGATTGGCTGGCAGCCAAAACAGCTGACCAGCATGGCCAGAAACAGCTGTTTTGGTCAGGCTGCTGGAAACAGCTGATCAGCGCACAGCCCAAAACTGCTGATCAGCGGTTCTGGCCCTGCCAAAACAGCTGATTCCCCCATACCCACGGCCCCACCGAAACAGCTGATGGGGCCTGCGGGTCCCCGGGCCCCGTAAATAGCTGATTGGTGCCGGTGGGTGCTGAGCATCCCCTATTTTTTTTCAGTGGGTGCTCCAGGCCCAGGGCACCCACGGAGTCGGCGCCTATGGGAGGGATTGATGTATGTAGGGTCTTTGGCCATTTTCCACTGCTCCAGAGGAGGGAGACGCATCCCAGCATGTATGAGGCAGGGGACTTTGCCTGCCTCCCTGATCCCAGGTGGTCTCCCAAGGACTCCAAAGGGAAGGGGGACCTAGGGAGGGGCACGGTGGTTGTGTTCTCTGTGATCCGTACTCTCTTGTGCTTTATCTGTTGTAATAATTGTGTTAGACTCTGGGGCCCAGATCCACAAAGGGTCTTAGACGCTTAAACCCCAGTTTTAGGCACCTAAGTCCCATTTTTAGGGGCCGCAGTGATCCACAAAACTCCCACTCGACTGCCAGGAAGTCCTCTAGGTGCCTAAATTTCCAGGGTAAAAGTTCCCTCATTGTCTATGTCTCCTGCCGCTGGCCAGGCACACTTTTGTGCCACTCGCGGTGTCTGGACGCCTATCTCCTGCAATCCATGAACCGGGGGAAGCTTGGTGTTTGCCCGCCTATCTTGCCTGCTGGGCCCAATCCAGCAGCTGTGCTCAGAAGCCACCTACCAGATCAGGCCCCCTTCAAAATCGGGCCAGAGGAGGCGGGGCCCATGTTTTAACTTTTAGCCCAGTGGTTGGAGCGCTCATCTGGGATGTGGGAGACCTCAGTTCAATTCCCCCTGTGACGGGTTCCTTGGGGTACAACTTGGAACTGGGGTACCGCTGAGCGCTCCATCCCTCTAACCTGGGCTTCCTCTCACACTGCGTTGCTGAAACAAGCTGCAAAGCTCTGGCAGGCCTCAGGGGAAGAGGTGGAGCGAGGGCAGGGCCTCAGGGGAAGAGGCGGAGAGAGGGCGGGGCCTCAGGGGAAGAGGCGGAGCGAGGGCGGGGCCTCAGGGGAAGAGGTGGAGCGAGGGCAGGGCTTTGGGGGAAGAGGCGGAGCGAGGGCGGGGCCTCAGGGGAAGAGGCGGAGAGAGGGCAGGGCCTCAGGGGAAGAGGCGGAGCGAGGGCGGGGCCTCAGGGGAAGAGGTGGAGCGAGGGCAGGGCCACGTGGGGGCAGGAAGAGGCTGAGCGGGGCCTTGGTGTGTAGCGTGGGCGGGGCCACAGTCTGGGCACCAGTGACTCCCCCACTTCTTGGGAGCTTCCAGAAGCAGCGCTCCATAGGCGGTGAGCCAGCGTGCATCCAGGAGGAGATGCACCACATCCAGCATTTCTTGTCCTGTTTGGAGAGGCTGAGCCTCCCCCCGCCTCTTATACCCGCCGCCCACGCTGGGGCTCATGGGTGCTGAGCACCCGCTATGGTTTTTTTTGTGGGTGCTTGAGACCCGGAGCACCCATGGAGTCGGCGTCTTTGGTCTCAGGCTCTCTGCGGACTCAGGGAGATGTTGCTGCGTTGGTTACACTTGGAGCAGTTTCCCCCTCTCAGCCATTGTCTCAATCTGTTGTGAGTAATGTCTAACTTTGGTGTTTGATGTCTCAAATGTGCAGTGCTGGGTTTGTGGGCAGAGCAGAGTCCCACCAGCCCCACACACTCACACAACTGGACATGTATCAAACATGCTTGTTGGGAGTACCAAGGACAGGTATTGGGGAAAGAACAGGAATCTCAGGAAAACAGTCATTTGAATGGCTCCAGTTTGAACAGTAGCCTAACCCATCCATCTACATGGTTTTAAAAAGTTCATCAAAGAGGAAGGGAGCAGAAGGTACCACTCCTGCTCCCATCTGTCCTGTGAGCTGCTGCCAGTCCTCACCTAGTCACTAGTGTGCCGATGGGAATCAGATTCTAAGATAAGGGTGGGGAGCAGTTTTGTCCTGGGATGGCAGCCACTGTCCACAAAGGGGCAACAGGATTATATTTAGAAGAATAAAGCCCCGTGCCAGCACCTATTTAGAACTGCAGCACTGGCCGCATTCCACCAAAACCAGATAATGCAAAAAGTACGTCCAGCTGTTAGAATCTTGTGCCATGTTCATAGACACGCAGACAGAAAAAAAAAGTGCCTTCTTTTGCTCTTAAATTAAAAAGTAAACCTTCTGGCTTGAGACAAAGCCAAGGCCTGTAACTTGCTGTCACGTCAGAAATTGTGAAATCCTCCCACCCATGCCAAATCAGTTTTCACTAGAATGGAAGGTCTCAACCATTCCATACTATCTAAGACCCCATCTCCTCCCTTCTCATCCTACTACTCTAGGGTGAATTTCACGCCTATGCTAGGCGGGCCATACAAGGACCCTCTGCACAAGGGTGAATTTCAGATGCTCGGCATTATTTGAGTAAAAGGAAGAAATCACAGCCCAGTGTCACCTTGACCTTAGGATTTATAGCAGCTCTTCCTTATTCTATCTAATAAGTAAACCCACATACACTGAAAGTGCTTTTTCTACTTTGTTCTACAGGTTCCCATTACTGGTTCAAGACAACGGAAATAGCTGTGGGGCAGTGAAGAAGGATGAGATTAAATCTGACACCTGTACCACTGAATATGAATGGATTTGTCAGAGGGAGACTGTTCTGATATGAACAGGGGAACTAGTGGCATTTTTATGATGTAAATGAAACTTAGTAAACACAATTGTAAAGTGCTTTGAAATTCTCAAATGAAAGCCCCTATAAAATGGAAAGTATCATTATCCCCATTTTACAGATAGGGAAACTGAGGCGCAGGGAGAGGAAGTACTGATCTGCCCAAAGATACACAGCCAGAGGAAGAGCAGGTGCTGAACTCCTGACTTAGGAGTTTGCCAGAAGCTGGGAATGGGTGACAGGGGATGGATCACTTGATGATTCCCTGTTTTGTGCATTCCCTCTGGGGCACCTGGCATTGGCCACGGTCGGAAGACAGGACACTGGGCTAGATGGACCTTTGGTCCGACCCAGTATAGCCATTCTTATGACTTACTGAAATTTTTCATGGGAACAAAACCTGACCTGCTCTACTTCTAAAGTTTGAATTTTCTGCCAGCCAGATTTCTAATCCAATTGGTGCCGAATAGAGATGAGAAGCATTTTTCAAACAACTTTTCCCATCAAAAATGGACATTTTAACTAAATCGATATTTTCACCAAACATTATCCAATGTTCCATTACTTTTTTTAAAAAAAAGAGGGTTTTTTTTCATTCAAGGAAAACTGGTTGTTTTTTTAGATAAGAAAATGTTGAGACTGATTTAGATATAAAATGTAACAAAACTGGAAAATGGGTCCATTTTTAATGTTTGGAATAAAAGCAAACTGACGTTTTTCACAATTCTTTTTTCCTCTTCTGACAAGCTCTATTTCTGACTAATCTTCATTAAAGAGCTAGCTCCATTCTTGGGTGGTAAATCATGACTTCTGGGAACATATCCATTGCTACTCACCAAACAGTTTGTGAAAAAATATTTTTCAGTGTATAGGTTGTTTTCTTCCTCTATCTGTGGTGGTGTGTAAGTCATGTGGGATGGTGTACATGCATGTGACTGGCTGATTGACACTTTTTAGTAGGGTGACCAGATAGAAAGTGTAAAAAATCGGGACAGGGGGTGGGGGGGTAATAGGAACCTATATAAGAAAAAATCCCTAATATTGGGACTGTCCCTATAAAATCGGGACATCTGGTCATCCTACTTTTTAGACACGAGTGTGCAAAACTGAGGAGATGTCTGTGTCAATTTGTGAACGCCCCTTTGTATTTCAACCTCCGTTTTGGGGACTGTAACCTGCAGCTGGATTAGAGCAGCCATTTTGCATCGGGGCTTGGGCACCTCACTGAATAATTATGGGCCAGTCTACATTAGAAAGTTAGGTCGACCTAGCTGTGGCACTCAGGAGTAGGAGGAGAAGATTATTGACAGACTGGAGATTTGGTTTGAATTCAACAAGGTGAAATTCAATACAGACAAGTGTGAAGTACTTCACTTACGATGGAAAAATCAAATGCACAGCTACAAAATTGGGAATAACTGGCTAAGTGGTCGTATGGATGAAGAGGATCTGGGGGTTAGAGTCAACAATGCGATGAAGTTGCAAAAAAGACTAATATTCTGGAGTGTATTAACAGGAATGTCGTACGTTAGATATGGGAGGTAATTGTCCTGCTCTGCTCAGCACTGGTGAGGCCTCAGCTGGAGTTCTGTGTACAACTCTGCTCATCACACTGTAGGAAAGATGTGGACAAATTGGAGCGAGGCCAGAGGAGAATAACAAAAATGACAAAAGGTTTAGAAAACCTGACCGAGGCGGAATGGTTAAAAAAAAAACTGGATATGTTTAGTTTTGAGGAAAGGAGACTGAGTGGGACATCTGATAACAGTTGTCAAATAAGTGCAGTAAAGAAGACAGTGATCACTTGTTCTCCATGTCCACTGAAGGCAGAACAAGTAGTAATGGGCTTAATCAAGGGAGAGTCAGGTTAGATGTTAGGAAAAAAAACTAACTCAAATGGTAGTTAAGGTCTGGAACAGGCTTCCCAGGGAGGCTGTGGATTCCCCAGCACTGGAGGTGTTTAAGAACAGGTTGGACAAATACCTGTCAGGCATGGTCTGGGTTTACTTGGCCCTGCCTCAGCACAGGGGGCTGGGCTTGATGCCCTCCCAAGGTCCTCTCCAGCCCTTCAGTTCAATGATGATTATTAATGTCTGTACAGAACTTAGCACAATGGCAGTGAGGTGCTACTATAACCACCACAGAACAAAACAAGTCCCTACGCTGAGGCCTAAAGTGTATTAGTTCCTCCCACACCCGCAAGAGAAACAGCTTGATTTGCTTTAGTTATTTACATTGTGTGTACATGAGCCTAATATCGTTGTGTTGTGCATCTATATATTTTAAAATTCTGCAACTTTTATTTGTCAAAATAAATGTTACACTGGGACATTCTATACCTTGGGGGAACACCCTGTAACCCCCATATTCCTCATCTGTATATAATTGTGATATTGCATATAAAGGATGCCATGTGGGGTATCTGGGGAAAGGATATGATTGGCTGAAAGTCACTATTGTACCTAAATATGTATATCTTTAGTGCATATGAAGTTATGAGATTGTGTTATATGGTTGTCACTAAAATATGCTTTGGGTTTCGGAGGCGCCCAGATACTGGCTCTACAGAGAATGACAAGGGAGGTAACCAACACGCGGGTGGGTGCTGAACAGAAATCACCAGCCATTCTCCAGCAAGGGAGTTACAATTCAATGACTCAGCTGCATGAGGCCACACCAGGGGGATTGCTGAGCCTGGCCTGGAGACTCAGCAATACCCCCAGACGTGCCTGGACTTGTGCTCCCCAAGCACATGGGTCTGGGGGTATAAAACAGACCACAGGGCCCACAGGCTTCGGCTTTCTCCTTCACCCACCTACCCTGCAAACACCAAGGACGCTGAAGACTTGAGACTGCAACTGAGGGGACTGGCCCAGATTGCAAAGGTGAAATCTGTATACTATGGACTGCAATATCCAGCGGGGTGAGAAACTGCTTACTCTAGATCAGTGGTCACCAACCGGTCGATCGTGATTGCCCGGTCGATCCTGGAGCCTGAGTGTCGATCCCAGTCTCAGTCCCCCATCTCGTCCCCCCCTTCCCCTCCTTCAGGATTGCAGCCAGCTAGGGGAGTACGTCCCACCCGCCCTACCGCGCTCTCAGCCAAAGAGGTGGTTGTTTGCCAGCAGCAGACGGCACTTTAACAAAGCGCCCGCTGCAGGGACAGGACAGCCCAAACGCCAGATGTGCCCGCTGAATGCACAGTACAGCTGAGATGCGGCTCTCTGCCCAAGCCACGAGCTGCAATGCTGCCGGGGTACCCGCAGCGCTGAGTTGATGGCTGCCTTCTCAGCAATTATTGTTGCCTTCTTCTTCTTACCCTTGAAATGTGCTTAAAAGGAAGGGAGGTGTTGAGAGGGCTGGGCTCACTGAATTGCTGCTAGGCTCCCTCCTCTGGCCCTGAAAAGGAGTCAGCAGAAAACTGCCCATCACCCACTTCCTAACCTGGGCGGGAACGCAGCGCTGCTGCTGCTGCTTCTGCACGGAACAAGTTCCAGCAATGGATGGGTGCTCCCTTGCCACCCCCAGCCAGAAGACACTACATCTGGGGGATCCCCTGCGGCTCTGGGGTGGGCTCCCCAGCTGTCATGGGTGGGGGTGGGAATCCCCCTCAGCTCCCCAGGGAGGGAATCCCATGCAGCTCTCCAGTCCCCACGGGCTCCCCAGCTGCTGCAGGCGGGGGTGGGAATCCCCCTCAGCTCCATCCAGCGGGGAGGGAATCCCCCACGACTGCTCGGGCAGGGGGGAAATCAATGTTGCAGTCAAGGGAAGCTCCAGCTTGAGAACAGCCCTGATTAAGCAACCAGCCCCAGACAGGTTCATCCACACACATGCAAGGGGCATACCAACCCCATCCCACAGAGAGCAGCCTTAGCCTAACAGCCACCTTGGCAATTTCCACAGCATGAAATGAAATACTCCAGTCTTCTGCCTGGGGCTTTGAAATACCATTAGCGGAGCAGAGCCTGTTTCCAGCACAGAACCGGGTGCTGGAAATCATTGATTGCCTTCTCCCTGCAAGTTCAAAATGGCTTTTGATGTGGGGTCATTCATTGTCATAACAACGCAATTCATTTGGCTAGTTTGGGATGATGAATGAGCCGTTTGGGGTGACATTAATGCTGCATAAGGAGAAGGGACTGGCAGGGAAGAGGATGCGCTAACCTCAGACAGGGGAGGGACAGTGCCTCTGCCTTCCCGAGGAAAATCCAGTCACTTCCTGGGGTGTTCAGCAAGGAGAGCTGGCTGGGATGGAGATGCAGCAGGCGACCCTGCACGACCTCAGCAACCCCCAGCACCTTGGGCAGTAGGTCAGGGGAGAACAGGGTGGCCCCTCCAACCGTATTAACTGTGAGATGGCTAGAATCCACCCTGTCCCCCCACTCCAGCTGCCAGCGAGCTTCATTGGCTGGAGCCGTATGGGTCTCCTGTAGGAAAACCACAGAGTACCCCCTGTCCCAAAGGAAGAATAGCACCTGGCACCTGCAGAGGCCCATCCTACAGCCCCAGGTGTTCAGTGTGGCAAAGACGATCGGTGCCATGAGGAGGGTTGAGGTGGATCCTGATGGGCAGGGACATCAATGGCCCCCAATGGACCCCGCAGCACTCCATGACTGACCCCAAAAGCCATCAGAGAGTCATGGAAGCCGCAGGCCTGCTGGTAGGCTGTAGCAGCCTGCCGGTCCCTTTACCCTCCCTCAAAATAGCCCTCCCGGCCTGGAGGATAGGGTGAAAGTCCCCCCAGCGCTGGAGAGCGAGCTGCACCTTGTTCCTGAAACCAGGAGTGTCCAGGAGAAAGAGGCGCAGCTCGTCCTGCAGCACATCGGGGGCTGGGGTCACAGAACTCTGGGCGTTCCCCGGTCAGGTCCCCAAGACAACCCCATGGCCTACGGAGACGGGCAATCAATCAGCGTGGTGCCATCTCAGATGTCGGCACGGGAGGAGGTGATGGAGGGAGGACAGGGGTTAGGAGAAGGGAACACAAAAGGTGTCCGATGGAAGGGGAAACTAGACAACCCCGGAGGCGGTAACAACACGGGAGGTGGAGGGTGGGGAGGCAGGGGTGGTATTAGGGACAGGAACAGGACTCGGATCAGGGGTAGACCCAGGATCGGGGGGCAGAATCGGGAAGCCCGGCAGCCAAGCTACCGGGGTACGGCATCTCTCAACCTGGCACAGGGGTCGAGGGAGCAGGAGCGGGAAAGGGGCTCTCGACAATGCTGGGCTCGGACGCCACAGCAGACAGCACCTGCAACCACAGCATCAGGAGGGAGTTTTCTATGGTAGGGCCCCCAACCGGACGGGGTAGCAGCTGCCGTGCATCCACAGGGCAAGTTCCCAATGGCTCGGAGCCCAGCCGTTCAGCCCCGGTCGTCGCCTCAGCGGCCATGATCAAGGTGTCATCTGTGGCTGGGCAGGTGGATGAGATAGGGGGCACCTCGGGAGCGGGGACAGCGGTCAAAGGGAGGGGAGGGGAGGATAGTGTGGCATGATGGGACCACTGCCCAGGTCGAAGCCTGCTGGCAAAGGGTCATCTTCCCCTGGGTGACCAGGGCCTCGATCTAAACAATGGAGCAAAAATCCTCACCCGCTACCCTGGAGTCCTCCCCGCCAGTGACCAAGGCAACACTCGCCACGGTGCTGACGGGAGGTGCAGATGACAAGGGGACGGGGGGGCTCCACCCGAGCCCCCACAAGGAGGGATTCCAGAAGGGGAGCGGCACTTCTCCCCGTTGCTGCCATGACTGCCCCAGCTGACTCTACTTGTCAGGCCCCATCAGGGGGCGGGACGGGAAGTCTGGCAACATCGGCCCCCTTTCTAGTTTTACGGGGGGCCTCCTCCTCCCCCACACCGACGGGGAGGGTTAAGCTTCTGCCTTCCGCTTCCCCCACTTTCCCCGGACGAGACCCCAGCCCTCTAAGGTGTTAGTGGAGGGCTGGCCAGCAGGGGTGGGGTCAGAGGGCAAGGACAATGGTATTGAGGCTCAGGGAGGCAGAGGTAACACCGGGCTTCTCCCGAGGAATAGTGTACTAACGGGCCCCCTGATAAGACACCAAAAAGGACCCCTCGAGCACCTCTCCATCACGCGCCAGCGGCACTTGAATCTGCACCTGCCTGTGGAATGAGAGGACATGACGGAGGGTGGGGTCCTTACATCCTAATGGGAAAGGGCTTATCACTGACAGGGGTTTCCCCAGGGTAGAAAGGAAAGGCAGGAGGGCAGCATTGGGAAGGAAAGGTGGGACGGAGGTGAAAACCACCCGTACGCCCAGGTCCTCCGGAGGGTGGAGCCAAGCATCACGTGTATCTCAAATCCCTTCCTTCCAGCAGACATTGGTGGGTTGGCTGTGACATTCCATCAAGTGTTTGATTTACAAAGTAGTGGAATTGATATGGAGATAATTACCATGCTGTGACATTGCACTCTATGATTTTATAAAAATATGCTAATGAGTGTGAATATAATATAACTGGAATATGCTTCATGCAAAAGGTCTCTTGTAAGGTATCATTACAAAGCTTATAATCTACTGAGTGTGGTCATCCTATTTGTATAAATGTATCACTATTGTATCTGAAACTAAAAATATGAAATATAACTCTGAGGTCCTATTGTAGTTATGCAAAGTATGGGCCATTAATGGTAGTTTGGAATCGTAATGGCTCCCATTAACCAGGACAATTGACTGTAGATGGCTGTTTTACTTGTAAGTCTTCCTGTGGCAAGTGGGTAATGAAGTCTTACAGTGACATGTGATCATGTCACCTGAACTAGAACCCATCTTTAACCTGGTGCTTTTCCATTGAGAAGGAGGGGTAGGAACCCAGAGGGACAAAGGATAAGGATTCCCACCTTATGCAAAATATATATAAGTAGGTGGAACAGAACAAATGGGGGTGGGGCTGTACCAAGGGAAAGGATTGTGCCCAGACTAGGAAGGCATCCAGTCTGTGAAAAAAACTTATTGAAACATCTCTGAGGGTGAGATTTTAATCTGTATTTAGTTTTATTACTGTACTAGACAACTGCGTGTACTATTTTATTTTGCTTGGTANCGTCTTGGCACATCAGTTGGCAGGCCCAAGGCGGTTTCTGTGATCCAACCCGTCCCACATGCAAAGTGACATTGAGCTGAAAGCCAGATCAAGGGACAGCGATGTTGGGGGACTCGTAAATTGAGAAAAGTATCCCCTTCTATTGTCCTGTGCTTTAAAAGTGAAAGCTTACTTTGGTTCCACCTGTCTGCGTGAGATGGTGTTCTCACAAATGAAGATTGTCAAGGCCAAGGATCGCATCCGCCTCACCGATGCACATCTGCAGCACTGCATCCGACTAGCTATTTCAAATTACAACCTGAATTTCAACACACTGGTAGATAGTGTGACACTTGTGACTGCATGTTGAGACTCAGCAAGCAGGGGAAAATGTATAATTATGTAGGAGACTATGCCAGGCTGGGGAATATATAACAATGAACTGATCTTTCTACATTTTCTTTGAGGTAGATCTGGGGTTGTACTGAAATTCAAAAGGTGATCTTATGCTTTAAAAGCTTGGAGACCACTGCTCTAGATGTTGCCCAGTCTAATAGGGTCTAAAGTTTAGACTGCGTGCTTATATTTGATTTCTTTTGGTAACTAACTGACTTTTTGCCTATCACTTAATACCACTTAAAATCTATCTTTTATAGTCAATAAACTTGTTTTACTGTTTAACTTTACAGTGAGTTTGCCTGAAGTGAATGGTAAGTTGCTCAGGTTTGCAAAGGCTGGTGTAGAGCCACGTTCCCTTGAGGAGAGAGAAGCTGAGCCCTGATTAGGGGGCGGGGCTTCTCTGCTTAGGGGTCCTATAAAGGTAGCTAGCCAGTCAGGCAGCAGCATAGACAGCTGCAGCGGCACAGGAGCCAGCAAACAGAGCTGTAAACAGGGGAGTTTCAGTGGGAGTGTGCAAGGGGGGTTTACGGGGGAGACTAAGAGAGCTAGGCAGAGGAATAGACAGGCTAGTGAAGGGAGGGGGCGGTGGTCTGCTGGTGTTTTGGTGCCCTTTGGTGTTTTGGTTTGTGTTTCCCAGACTAACAAGGTTTTAGGTGGGAAGGCTATGACCGATACAGAGGCAGCAGTGGAAGACACAATGAGGATGACTGGATGTGGAAGCTGCAGCATGTACATGATCCTGGAGGGGGTATCTGAAAAGAGTTTTGTTTGCATGAAGTGCTGNCAGAGCTGATCCAGAGAACAGACGGGTGTGCTGTCTGCCGGGTGCTAAGATACGGGATGTGGACCTGAGGCTGAAAAGGATCCTAACGGAAGCAGGAAAGAATCTGCTGATTGTCCTTCATGTGGGAACAAATGATACGGCTAGATTCTCACTGGAATGTATCAAGGGAGACTATGCCAGGCTGGGGAAGACGCTTAAGGAAATCGAGGCCCAGGTGATCTTCAGTGGGATTCTGCCTGTTCCTAGAGAAGGGCAACAAAGGTGTGACAAGATTATGGCGATCAACAGATGGCTCAGGCAGTGGTGCTATAAGGAGGGCTTTGGGATGTATGACCACTGGGAAGCATTCATGGACAGGACTGTTCTCTCGGGATGGACTTCACCTGAGTAGGGAGGGAAATAGACTTCTAGGATGGAGGCTTCCACAATTAACACGAACCTTGTAAAGCTGACAGGCAATTTCAATTAACGCAGGGTGGCTGAGAAACACGTTTCTTTCTAATGGTCAGGCCAAATTCTGGGGCCTGCTGTGGAGTCACTCTCTCTTACATTTCACATATCAACAGAAACATACTACCGGTTATCAATCCAGTCTAACACGGGGGGAGGACACCGACTCTGCACCATTAGCATGGCAGGGAGATGCGTGCACACTGACAGACCTAAAATGACTGGAGGGGTTGGGTCATGGTGTGATATAACAAAAAGTTGGATGGCCTATCTTCTTGCTGCTCTCCTCTGACTACCTACAAGCATCTGACACCCATTTACGTCCAATACCCTTTTTTAAGGTGTGGTTGCATCAGTGCCCTATGTTCCTCTCTTGACTGAAACAAGATAAATTGATTTCTCAGTCACTGCTTGGACTGAGAATCAATCTGCTTGGAGTGTTACTTAGCAACATTGGCAATTGACTGAGAATGTCTGCTGCAAATCCAATTCCTCTTTGTGGAACAGCTGGAACTACCAATTCCGACTTTGTTCAGATAAGCACATTCCCCTCCGCCTCTTATTTCAAACCTTAAAAAAAAAAAAAAAGAAGAAATTTGAGCCACTCAGTTTGGAATAAGACAACACAAAACAAGGCTAAGGTTACCAAGTAGTGATTTCTGGGAATAGATCACTCAATTTTGAAGAAAGGACGCACTGATCATGTAATCTGACCTCCTTCATGTATCTCTAGCTATTTCCCCAGAGCAAGCAGATGGTGAAATGCTCACCCACAAGTGTGTGGGGCTACTGCTGTGATTAACTGCTCACCAATAACTGTCAGAGGTTCCCAGTCTGGCCCCAAAGTTTGGATTTCAGTGTTATTGTTCATTCATGTCATGTGACTGGGTACCTAAGTCACCTGAGCTCCCAGATTGGACAACAACATCATTCTGAATAGGAGAATAGCAAATCTACTTCCAGAACAATTCCCCCCAAAAGGGTGTGATCTATAAGGAGGGTCTATTCAGCTCAATGAAACCCTCATCTTGATTAGGGCATTTAGAGCTGGCCTGAGTTTTTCCAACTTCAAATTTTTTCAGGGGAAGAAAAAAAAAGCAGATTCGGCAACACAAATACACAAAATGTTTCAGTGTTTCACTAAACTCTTTGGGTTGACGAAAACAACCAACCCAGGAAAGTCATTGTTTTATTTCAACATTTTTGAAGTGATATCCTTCAAATTGATTTGAAATTACTCTGAAGTTTCCTTCAATTTTATTTTAAAAAGATTAAAAATGCAGAAAAATCAAAATGAGCTGATTTGTTTTGGGTCAAACAATGTTTCATTCAATCCAACGTGAATTCTCCCCCCCCACACACACACACACACTTTGACTTTTTGATTTGTCAAAGATTTTAAAAACATTTTATTTTTGAGTCAACCCAAAACAAATTTCTCTCCCCAACGTTTCAGGTTTGCCGACAATTAAAAAAAAAGTCCGTTATTTGTACAGCTTTACACAAAAGCAGTTAGAGCTAGTTGAATTTTTTTTTTTTTTTTTTAAACTCCTCAAAAATACTTGTTCTTGACATTGGAAATCTCCAACAAGACTTTGTTTAAAAAGTTTGTGTTTTAATACATTTGGAAAATGACCCTCTTTCCATTTCTTCAGTGGTGAAATGTAAAAAAGGAAAAAGAAAACCTTGAATGTTTTGCACACATTTTTTCAAACAAAAACAAAACCTTCTCATGCCACAGTTTCATGGGACTTTAACACCCCCCCCACCCCCAAAAACAACAACAACAACAACAAATGTTTGTCCTTTTTTGGCAAACTCTGTAAATCTTAACAAAAGTTCACCAGGCTGCTTTTAATAAATGGAAAAAGCAACAACAACTGGCCTTTTTGTAACTGGGCACCATAAATCTGTCCTTTAGCTTTGTGCCACCTCCCGGCCCCCAGCAGCTAGAAAGGACTCACCCATTGTTGAAGTCGGTGCCATTGGCCCATTTCCAGGTCCCGTTAGGTTCCCTCCAGAAGCTGTTCCAGTGGTCAGGGGGCCCTTTGTAGCGGATCATGAAAACCTTTTAAAGCAAACGTTTGCCATAAGTCAGAGCAGCCCATGGGGACAAGTCAGCAACTGGAGCAGCCTTGAATTTTTTTTTTTTTTTAATTGACGAATGATACAAAGCCCCCTTTGTCACCTGCTCCTGAACTACACTGCCCAGAGTCTGAGTCTCTCACCATTTCCTGCAGGGTGTCGATCCCAGCCAGGGAGGCGTTGAGGGAAGAGCACTGGCTCCGGCTGTAGGTCCAGTTCCCTTCCGTCTCGGAAAAGTAGTAGCATTTCCCTCGGTAACCGACCCAGCCATCCAGGCATGAGGCCTCTGGGGATTTAGGATCAGCCAGACACAGTTCAGATTTTCTCACTGGAGATGAGGAAACAACACAGGATCAGAAATTTTTCCCTTCCCCTCTTCTGTAGGAGAGGGGAATCAAATGGACAAGCCCCTCGGTGACATTTTCTCCCTACCCTCTTCTACATTAGGGAACCCTGGGCAGGAACTTTCCTTTACAAGGTGCACAGACCCAAACACCCATCCAGGGATTACAGCTGTGGGGTTCAATGGAACCACCCTGTCAGCACTGGGCTTTCTGTGTTTCCTGTGCCCACCTTAACACCCACACTCAAAAGCATTTTAAATATCAAATATTTACTATCAAAGGTGCCGTGGTATTAGTCATGTGCAATGGGGACTAGTTAGCATTGCTTTTGGAACGTTAACCACAACCCACATTTGCAATGCAAACTCCAACCTCACGTAGAGTCTTCACCTCTGAAATTCTCACTTATTCATTTAAACTCTGCAGCCTCAGAGGGGGTGTTTGGCAATGAATCACACACTGCCACGTAGCAGCGGGTAAATAACCAATGGGAGCGGAGCTTTGGGAACGACTGAGGTTGGTAAAGGCCCTGCTGAAAGGTCAAATGCTCGGTAGAGTGGATGCTCTGTCCAAGGTTGCGCAGCATAGGGATATATGAAATGGTTTTGCTTTCAGTGCTGAAAAGGTCACAATTTTCTCACCTGACCACGCAATAAGGAGACTGATGAGAACGACATTGAGAACCACACTCAGAATTGTGAAAGGACGTTCCCATGACTTGACTCTTGACAGACAGCCTGAAAGAGAAAAAGCCATCTATACTACCGGGTATTTATATGGCCCTCTCCCCTCCCCCCATTGCCATAGTAATGTTCCTAGGGCTGCTGTATCTGAGATCACGAGGGATCAAACTTCTATTAACAAGATCAGCTAAAGCTGGTTAAAAAAAAAAAAGTGGCCTGGGATATTTCCAGAGGAACTCTCTGGCTAACAGGGCTCTGGCAAACCCATTCCCACCATGAAGTCCTGGAAAAGTTTGGAAACAACGGTTGAGGACATTAATGTCCCATCAAGGAAAGAATTAGCTGAAATAAATGGCCAAAAGAGAAGCGATCCTCTGAGAAATATCAGAGCACCTCAGAAAACAGCCGCTACTATCATGCGATTGTTGAGCAAGCACACAGGAGGAATAAAAGTCAATAGAGTTGGGACCAAGATATATCCCTCTACAAGTTGTGTCTGGAGCAGGTTTAGCACCTGCCCAATGAATATTGGATGTAATATTGAAAAGAAAGTGATGTTCTTCATGGGTAGGGCCCTACCAATTTCACGGTCATAGGATTTTAAAAGTGGTAAATGTCATGATTTCAGCTAGTGGCGTAATTATAGGGGTCCTGACCCAAAAAGGAGTTGTGGGGGAGGGGGAGGTCACAAGGTTATTGTAGGGGGGTTGTGGTACTGCCACCCTTACGTCTGTGCTGCTGCTGGCGCCGGCGCTGCCTTCAGAGCTGGGCAGCTGGAGAGTGGTGGCTGCTGACTGGGAGCCCAGCACTGAAGGCAGAGCCACCACCAACAGCAGCTCAGAAGTAAGGGTGGCATGATATGGTATTGCCCCCTTACTTCTGTGCTGCTGCTGGCAGGGCGCTGCCTTCAAAGCTGGGCACCCAGCCAACAGCTGTCACTCTCTGGCCGCCCAGCTCTGAAGGCAGCACAGAAGTAAGTGTGGCAATACTGTGACCCCCTCCCTTTAAAATAAGCTTGTGATCCCCCTGCAACTCCCTTTTGGGTCAGGAACCCCAATTTGAGAAACACCAGCCTCCCCTGTGAAATCTGTATTGTATAGGATAAAAGCACACAAGACCAGATTTCATGGTCCGGGTTGTGAATCTGATAAGGCCCTAGTGATAGAGTTCCTGGTCCTCCACAGTTACCAGAAAGGACCAGGGTGCATTGCAGCAGGGAGCTTAATAAATGTTGGAACTTCCCAGTTAGGGTGTTTACTAGCTACTGCTTAAGGCTTGGCTCTGTGTTATGTCCTCATACTACATGGTGGCAGAAGTGGGATCTGAACCCACGATTCCCCAGCCACTAACACAGTGAGTGCCTTTAATGTGAACCACACTTGGAAAGGGGAAAAAAGAAGCCCCCAAAGATGGAGCTATACCTATAGGAGAACTTTTGCTTCTCTCTCCGCCATGTGTAGTGACATCGACAGGAGTCTCTCCATTGTATTTCACTTGGGCTTCCTGGGAATTGAGGAGTGGATCTGGCTCCATCTTCTCAACAGGACAAGATCCATTGCCCATCTTTTCTTGCGCTGCAAGACTTGTGGTCTCCAAAAGGGGCATGTTGCTTTAAAAATACTTTTTTCAGGAATTCGCTGTATCTACATCCCACTGTGAACAGGACCAAGCAGTGCTGGCAGAACCATTCATAAAGAATTTCAAAGCAGCTCACCTGATTGCAACTCAGCCGCAATTTGGCTATGCAGGGTCATTCGAGAAAACATGTTTCAAATACAATTTGAGCACAAGTTTTGTTTCTGGACCCTCAACCAGCCAGGCTGTGTCTGAGCTGTGTTCGAATGAGCTGTTCCAAAATTATTCTTGGCGCTCTTCTATTCCCCTGGTCAACAAGCCCATAGCAAGCTCTAAGCACGTTGATTCCAGTTTGTGCAGCATCCTTGTTCTGTTTCCTTTCACCAGAGTCCTCTGTTTTGTCTGTTCGAGGATTTACCTGTGGAGAGAATTTTATGGGTTATACGGTTTCATCTGCACAGCCATAGCCTTGCACATCAGAAAGATTCAGAACGGAAAGGGCAGGGACAGCCCCCGTGAACAGGGACTTTCCAAAGAGCCAGGGTCAGTCCCATTTCTCAGGAACACCTGGTCATCAGTCATCACCCCTTCTCCCCCTCAGCGGGTCTCGGGCATTTCACCTGTCCATGCCTGCTCAGTAGCTGCTGCCACCCAAACTGCTGCCCTGCAGGATCCCTAGGGTGTTTAGATGCAGTAGCACAGATGAAGATGAGGGAACAGGTTGTGCATCGTATCCTTCCACTAAGATTGTATCTTTATTTCAGTAAAGCTTTGACACAGACCCACGTGATAGTCTCATAAGCAAACTCAGGAGATGTGCTCTAGATGAAACTGCTATTTATGCACAACTGGTTGAAAGACCTTTTCAAAGAATAGTTATCAACGGTTTGTGGTCAAATCGAGAGGTGTATCTAGTGGGGTCCCGCAAGGGTCAGGCCTGGGTCCAGGACTATTCAACATTTCCATTGACTTGGAAAAAGGAGTAGAGAGTGTGCTTATAAAATCGGCAGATGACACCAAGCTGGGAGGTGTTGCAAGCACTTGGAAAGACAAGATTAGAATTCAAAATTGGAGAATTGGTCTGAAATCAACAAGTGACATTCAATAAAGACACATGCAAAGTACTTCACTTAGGAAGGAAAAAATCAAAGTCACAACCACAAACTGGGGAAGAATTGGCTTGACAGTAGTGCTGCTGAAATGGATCAGGAGGTTATAGGGGATCACAAACTGAATGAACCAAAACGTGATGCAATTGCAAAAAAGGCTAATATCATTCTGGGGGTGTATTAACAGGAGCGTCGTATGTAAGACGCAGGAGGTAACTGTCCTGCTCTGCTCAGCACTGGTGAGGCTTCAGCTGGAGTGTTGTGGCCAGTTCTGGGCACCGCATTTTAGGAAACATGTGAACAAATTGGAGAGAGTCCAGAGGAGAGCAACAAAATGATCAAAGGTTTTGAAAACCTGCCCTATGAGGGAACTCTAAAAAAACTGGACATGTTTAGTGTTGAGAAAAGAAGATAGAGGGGGGACCTGATAGTCTTCCAATATGTTCAGGACTGTTATAAAGAAGATGGTGATCAATTGTTCTCCAAGGCCACTGAAGGTAGTACAAGAAACAATGGGCTTGATCTGCAGGAAGGGAGATTTAGGTTGGATATTAAGGACAACTTTAACTCTAAAGGGGAGTTACGCTCTGGAACAAGCTTCTAAGAAAGGTTCGGGAATCCCTGTCATTGTCCAATCGGTTCTTAAAAACCTCTGAACACCTGTCAGGGACGGTCTAGAAGGTTTACTTGGTTCTGTCTTAGCACAGGAGGCAGGACTTGATGTTTTCTTGAGGTCCCTTCCAGCCCTACATTTCTGTGATTCTAGGTGGGGAAAAACAGTCCCTAATAGGAGTAGAGAGAATTGCCTAAACAACTAAGCTGCTATTTTAGTTCCTGCAGGGTTTTGTTTTGTTTTTTTATAAAGACAAGTTTGATTTTCCTACCCTGCATCTTACCCAGAGCCCAGGTGGAGTTACTGGTCTAGTCTCACTAGTCAAAAAAAAAAAAAATCATCACACCGTGACAGACAAATTAGGTTATTTTTACAGAAAAATGAAAATTGAAAACGTTGGTTCAGCCAAACACAGTGCTGCAGCTGGGCTCTATGTGCAGGTGTGTGGGAAAATAGGATATGAAATATTATTAGACAGCATTTTTCCTCTCTCCTCTCCCCCCTCCCCCCAGACACACTTTGGGAGGGGAGTGGGTTACAGCAGAGAAGCTGAGAGTTAGGATTCCCAGGCGCTGTTCCCAGCTGTGGGAGAGAAGTGATGTCTAGTGGTTAGAGCAGAGCCAACTGGGCATCAGGACACCTGGGCTCTCCTTTTGACTGGTTCAGAAACTTCCAATGGAAGTTAGGAGCCTAAACACCCTTGAGGACTTGTCCTGAGTGTTGGAAATTTTTATCCCTGCCTATTCATAAGGGTCGGAGTAACACTTCAGCTGAAAGTGCCTTTATTTGTCCAAAGGAGGATGGGTGCTACGAAAGGAAATACAGGTTTCAGAGTAGCAGCCGTGTTAGTCTGTATCAGCAAAATGAACAGGAGTACTTGTGGCACCTTAGAGACTAACACATTTATTTGAGCATGCACAGATGCTCTAGCAAGCAGAGCTATTTATCCCTACTCAGTATT
>QXTE01000574.1:239889-260095 GCA_003942145.1 Platysternon megacephalum
TAACGTTTTGTTCAGAGTTATGACCATTTCAGAGTTACAAACAACCCATTCCCATGGTCTCCGTAACTCTGAGGATCAACTGTATAACCAATTTGCCTAACAACTAATCCCCTTGTTATTCTTATATCATGCACGATTTCATTTTATCTACATTCCTTCACTGAGTAAGTAAATTTCCAGGGAATGCAACGTATACTTAAGGCCAATCAATGGCAGATGTGGCAAGACACGTCAGGATTTCCTATTCACCACATCTTTGGCCTTTTTACAGGAGAAGTTGACTGGTACAGCGACTGTGGAATAAGGTGTCTGCACACTGAACTATTCCGCAATGACAGCTATGCTGGTTAAACTTCCCCATATAAACAAGGCCTTGCATGCTTCACTGCAAGAAAACCTTTTAGCTTTTGTGAAGCTTCATCAGGGGGAAAAAAAAAATCAGGTTTTAACAGTGCAAAACCTACATTAAATCAAACAGCAGACAAAGGTGCAATGCATTTTTAAAATTGTTTCTTCCTACTTTTGCACAGTGCTCATGAACAGCTCTACTGCGAGGGTGGGGAATTCACAGCATCTTGGCTCTTCACTGGCTGTTACCCGCTTCCATCACTCCAGGACGTGACAGGTCTTTGATTTGCAACGCCTGTTTGCACAGGTATAAATTTGCTGCCTTTTCAAAGCACCCGCAAGCGGCTCACATTCGGCTTTGGGGAGAAAGGAATGAGTCACTGCGGACCCAACCCGGGAGTGGAAATGCCGGGACACGTCACTTCAGTCAATCCGGCACCGCACGAAGAGCGACACGGAAAGCAAATGAATATCAGGGTTGGAAGGGACCTCAGGAGGTATCTAGTCCACCCCCAATCCCCAGACAGTTTTTTACCCCAGTTCCCTAAATGGCCCCCTCAAGGATTGAACTCACAACCCTGAGTTTAGCAGGCCAATGCTCAAACCACTGAGCTATCAGAGGCACAAGCAGCAACTCGGACTCACTGGGGAACTTCTGCCTAAAGCTGCCCCAGCCCGACCCCTGCGGGGCTCCCCGGACCCCCACGGAAACAAACCGCCCCCCCGCCCCCAGCGGGGCTGTTACCCCAGGACGGTCCGTGGCTCCAGATCAGGCAGCGACGCCTCCGGGTCTAATGTCATTTGCCAGCCCCGTGGCACAGAGACAAGCGCCGGGGCAGCAGCTTAACACCGGGCCCCAGCAAGTGTCCCTGGGCGAGACCTGCCCGGTGCGTGTCCGGCCTGGGGCGGGGGGAGGCAGCTGCAGCGGGGTCCGCAGCTTCCCCGCGGGGCCCGGCAGCGCCGCACGGGAGGCGGGACACGGTCCCCGCAGATGCGGACTCGGGGGGAGGCGGCTGCGGCCGATGCCCCGAATAGCGCCAGCAACGGCCCCGGCCCAGACCCGGCCGCCTCCCTCCCCCCGGACCCGGCAGCAGACACGCGAGGAGCAGCGAAGGGCCGATACCTGGGGGGAGCCGGAGAACGGAGCCAGCCCGGCCCGAGCGGCCAGCGGGGGAACCAGGTAATCCGGAGCGAGGGTAACAGTAGCGAGACCCACAATTCTCCCGCCTCTCCGGTAACGTGCTAACCACACCCCCGGGGCGGGAAGCGCAGCTCGGCTCCTGCTCCCATTGGCCAGTTCCAATTAAGCGGCTAAAATACTTGGTTTGAATTTGCTCTCAGTAGACGCCGACTGAACGGGAGCCGAGCCGAGCCGAGCCGATCCAGTTCTGTGCGCTCCTTGGGCCGCTAAGTTCCTGGCCCAAAGGCAGAAGGTGCCAGCTCAAGCGATCTTCTCTTCCCGTCTCTCCTGCCTAGCTGGAGCTGAGTGGGCAGCTGAGCCGAGCCCTGCGTGGATCCAACAATGTGTATCTGCAGCACCCAGGGGTGCTGGGACGATGTGTACGGGGGCGCTGAGAGCCATTGAACCGAACTGTAACCCCTGAGTATGATGGAAACCGCTTCAAGGGGGGCGGGGGCTGCCACATTCCCAGCACACTCCAGCACCTCCATCCGCATCCAGAAATAGGTATCCGCATCTGATCCGTGATCCGCAACAATTAGCCACAGATCTCTGCGGATTTGCAGGGCTCTGAACAGCTGCACAGGTCACCGCAGCAGTGAGGCAGGGGTGGGCTGTGCTGAGCCCCTTGGGTGACCAGATAGCAAGTGTGAAAAATCAGGACAGGGAGTGGGGGGTAATAGGCACCTATATAAGACAAAGACCCAAATATAGGGACTGTCCCTATAAAATCGGGACATCTGGTCACTCTATGAGCCCCCGACCCCCAACTGCCCCACACTTCTCCCTAGAGACTGTTAGGAAAATGCTAAATAAACTTAATAGAACTAAAAGACATGCATAGAACCCTGTCAGCTATTCCCTATCAGCTTGGCTGGCTTATTTGGCTTGTAAGCATAATGCTGCTATTTTCCCATGTATCTGCAAGATAGTCAATGCGAGGGAGCAACAGTTGTATCTTGTTTGTCCCTTCAAAGTGATACATGTATCTGCAACAAATGTTTCATGTGTACTCCCTTATTGTATGTGTGTCCCATATCTATGGGCCAACCTAATGACGCAAAGCTGTTTGTTTGTTACTGACTATAAAAAGAACCAGTCCGGCCATGCAGGGTGTGTCTCTCCTCTGGCATGAGCCGATGAGAACACCCGATCGGCCGACCGAGTAATAAAGCTGCTGGTACCCATCTTCTTGTCTCTCCGTGCCTCCTTGGTGTAATTAGGTAAGCTCCAGGGGGAAACGAGCCCTGTTTGGCTAACAAGACCTCCTGCCTGTGGGGGGCAGGACACCCGATGCAGTTGCAAAAGCAGTAAAGAATCCTGTGGCACCTTATAGACTAACAGAGGTTTTGCAGCATGAGCTTTCGTGGGTGAATACCCACTTCTTCGGATGCATCCGAAGAAGTGGGTATTCACCTACGAAAGCTCATGCTGCAAACGTCTGTTAGTCTATAAGGTGCCACAGGATTCTTTGCTGCTTTTACAGATCCAGACTAACACGGCTACCCCTCTGATACTATGCAGTTGCAGCGGCTCTAAAGCACGCAGACCCTTCCGGGACAGTCACAGCGCAGGGGCACCATTTCAGAGTTTGGGGGGAGGGGCAACTTTAATTGTGATTCCTGGGGCTACTTAGGCACTTGAAATCTCTAGTTTTTTGGCAGATAACTTAGCAATTAGCTGACAGGAGCCCTGTATCTATTTCCTTTATAAAAGAAAGAAAATTAAATAAAGATTAGACACACTCAGCTCTAGTAAAAACATGTTCTGACATATTGTGGCAGGTCACTTAAGGGACACTGGTTAGGTTTAAAATTTTAATGTATTTTCTTACTTTATTACAGGTCTGTCGCATCTTAGGCGCATTTAACATGCGCGATTTCAGCTTTACGCGGTCGGCAGAAAAATAACAATTTAAATACTGTTTCTGTAGTGCAGGCGATTCCACCCGCCATTACACACAATGTAATTTTGACTATATGTGATTTTCGCTTTAGGCGCTGACTGCGGAACGTAACCCCAGCGTAAGATGAGACAGACCTGTACTAACTCTGTGGAGAGAGAGACCCCGTCAGGACTCCTGGGTTCTATCCTAGCTCTGGGAGGATAGTGGGGTCTAGGGGGTTACAGCGGGGAGCAGATACATCTGGGTTCTATATAAGAACATCAGAATGGCCATACTGGGTAAGACCAATGGTCCATCTAGTCCAGTGTCCTGTCTTCCAACAGTGGCCAATGCGAGTGCCCCAGGGGGAATGAACAGAACAGGGAATCGGCAACTTGCCTGTTGCCCACTCCCAGCTTCTGGCAAACAGAGGCGAGGGACATGCAGAACATGATGTTGGATCCCTGCCCACCCTGGCTAATCGCCATTGCTGGACCTATCTTCCATGAACTTATCTTATTCTTATTGGAACCCTGTTATAGTTTTGGCCTTCACAACATCCTCTGGCAAGGAGTTCCACAGGTTGACTGTGAAGAAATACTTTTGTTTGTTTGTTTTAAATCTGCTGCCTATTAATTTCATGTGGTGACCCCTAGTTCTTGTGTTATGTGAAGGAGTAAATAACACTTCCTTATTCAATTTCTGACTGCCGCTGCACATTGAGCAGATGTTTTCAGAGAACTATCCACAATGACTCCAAGATCTCTTTCTTGAGCGGTAACAGCTAATTTAGACCCCATCATTTTGTATGTATAGTTGGGATTATATTTTGCCAAGTGCATTACTTTGCATTTCTCAAAATTGAATTTCTTCTGCCATTTTGTTGCCCAGTCACCCAGTTTGGGGAGATCCCTTTGTAGCTCTTCACAGTCTGCTTTGGGATTAACTATTTTAAATAATTTTGTATCATCTGCAAATTTTGCCACCTCACCGCGAACCCCTTTTTCCAGATCATTTATCAGTATGTTGAATAGGACTGGTCCCAGTACAGACCCCTGGGGGACACCACTATTTACCTCTCTCCACTTTCACCTTTTATTCCTACCCTTTGTTTCCTATCTTTTAACTAAAGTGCCTGACAAGCTTTTTATTATCCTAATCACCTGCCTCTGTTTATAAACAAACTCCCAGCCCCAAAGGCTGTGCTGCTCCCCGCTTCCGAACTCATCACATCTCACCCTCGAGCTGTTGCAGTTAAGAGCTCTGTCTGAGGCTAGTGTGAGTGGACCTCCCCTAGGAAATTCAGGGGGGGGCTAGCGCCCTCCCCTGCCCCCCCAAATGGTGCCCCTGTCACAGAGGTGACAACTACCCTCTTCCTCACACTGCTTGCAGTTACCTCCTCCCTCCGAGCAAGCTGGGGACTACAACTCCCAGAATGCCCAGCGGGCTATTGCCACCTAACGGGGGTAGTCAATTATTTTTTGTCAAGGTCTAAATTTCTTGGTCAAGGTCCAGACTCCAGAGAAAATAATAAAAAACAACAATAATGATAAGTAAATACAAAGATTTCGGGGTCCGTTCAAAAGCATCTGGCAGTCCAGATTTGGCCCACGGTCCACCTATTGACTACCCCTGCCACATATCACAGCCCGCTGCCTGATTCAGAGAGCCCAGCCGGGCTGGAGCCTGAGGGCTGGGTGACAGCTGCTCCTCCATTCTGGTGAGTGTGAGCGGCGGAGCCCTGCGCGGATTTGTATCCGCATCAGAGCCACAAAAATGGTCTGCAGATATAAAGCGGATCTCTGCAGATTTGCAGGGCTCTGGGTCTGGCCAGAGTAAATTAAAATAGCAAAAAATGCCATATAAATTACACACACAAACACCCAAGGCGGGGAGTCCTGGATAAGAACAAGCCCAGAGAGAAACAAACACAGGGCGAGGTCTTGTGGACATTCAGGTCCTGCACAGAGGTTCAAATCCCAGGCAATGGCACCTGGCTTCTCTCTGGCAGTGGGCTTAGGTCTGGGGAGGGAGCGCTGCCCCAGGTCCCTGGTAGCCGCGTGGACACTCTGCTAATGCAGCCGCCCCATGGCTGAAGTGGTGGAAGGCTCCCCTTACGCAACCCCACCATGTGGGCTGTCTTGGGGGAGCCATGTAGCTGAGCATTTCAATCGAGAGTGGATTGGATCTGTCTCCGCAATGCAATCTGTCTCAGCCACAAGTTACCAGGCTGGATGCGGGAATGGCTGGTGGAATTCTCTGGCCTCGGGGATGATCTAACGGTTCCCTCCTGACTTTCTATGAATGTCTGTGGGCAGGATCAGAGGAGGTGACTATGTTTGTTTTGGTGGGTGATGTCATCTCCCACCCAGGGCCGGCGCTCCCATTAGGCGTCCTAGGCGGTTGCCTAGGGCGCTGCTATTTTGGGGGCGCCTGCGCCCCCGCCGCCGGTAGAAATTTGGGGGCGGGACCTTCCGCCGCCGCTGTTGGGAGCGGGATTTCGGGGGCGGGACCTTCCGCCGCCTAGGGCGCCGGCAAAGCTGGCGCCGCTACTGCTCCCACCCCCCATGTGCAGCTGACTCTCTGGCTTGAGCATGAGCCTCAGCAGAAAGTCATGAGACCCGGTAAAAAGTGGCTCCTTCCCAAGCTTCTCCCCCCGTCCCACTTCGGTCTCTTGCTCCCTCCCCAGTTCCATACCACAAGCACAGTCCCCTCTGGGCCATGTTTTTTGTCCCCTGTCCCCTACACTCTCCTCTCCTGCCTTTGTCCCTGAGCCCCCTCCCCTGCTCTGTAGCCTCGGCTGACTGCACTGCCTCCTGAGCCCTCTCCGAGTCACTGTTCCCTTCTCTCCTGATCCAGGCGCTGTCCCCCTGGGTCTCTGCTCCACACTCTCTTGTTGGACCCTAGCAGAAGTGGGAGAGGAGGGAGAGGTCAGCTGATTCCCGACCCTAGCATGTTGGGAGCTGGGTGTGCTAGGACACACTTGCTCCCTTCTCCGTCCCCTTCCCTTGATTTCCTCATGATGTTGTTAATCCCGGCCATGCAGCACTCAATGTGCACGTGTGAATAGGAGGTAGGAAACGGAGGACGGACAGAGGCGGTGCTAGCCCATTGTGGGGGGACTCGTCCACCCTCTAAAAATACTAATTGCATTATTTCCACCAACCAAAAAATATCCCAACACAACATGTACTACTGCACTTGTAAAATCCATGTTAAATGAGATGAACACTATTTGGGGGAAGGAGCCTCCTTCTTGAGGCCCTAAGCCAGTGGTCCCAAACGTGGTGCCCACGGGTGCCATGGCGCCCGCCGGGGCATTTATGTGCGCCCACCTAGTGCCAGCAGGGGAGAGAAGCAGCGGCCCTGCGCCTGCCAGGGACAGAGAGCTGCAGGCTGCAGGCGCCGGTGTGCTCTGTCCCCGGCAGGCGCGGGGCCCGCCTAGTGCCCAGCAGGGGAGAGAAGCCGGGACCCCGCGCCTGCTGGGGACAGAGAACTCCGGGGCTGCAGGCTGCAGGTGCCGGTGTGCTCTGTCCCCGGCAGGCGCGGGGCCCGCCTAGTGCCCAGCAGGGGAGAGAAGCCGGGACCCCGCACCTGCTGGGGACAGAGAACTCCGGGGCTGCGGGCGCCGGTGTTCTCTGTCCTCGCGGCTTCTCTCCGGCTTCTCTCTTCTCTCTGGATTCATATATTATGTAATATTCAATATGATGTTTTTCGTATTATTTAATGTACAAATACAAAATAAGCCTTGAAAAATTGTTGGTGCCTGCCACACTCTTCTGAAAACATGAATGTGCTACTGGCCACAAAAAGGTTGGGGACCACTTGGATAGACAGTGTGATCAAGTGGAGAGAGCACCAGACTTGGAATCAGGAAACTTGGATTTTATTTTAAATGAAGCTTGAATGTTCTCTAAAAGATATGCTCTGGTTCAAACAGGAATTTTTGGCCTGTTATTGCAGGAGGTCTGACTGACTAGGTGATCACAAAGGTCCCTTTTTGCTTTATAATTAGGGCCCTACCAAATTCATGTCCATGAAAAATGCATCATGGACTGTGAAATCTGGTCTTCCCCTGTGAAATCTGTATAGTATAGAGTAAAAGCACACAAAAGACCAGATTTCACAGGGGAGACCAGCGTTTCTCAAATTGAGGGTCCTGACCCAAAAGGGAGTTGCAGGAAGGTCGCAAGGTCATTTTAGGGGTTCATGGTATTGCCACCCTCACTTCTGCACTGCTGCCTTCAGAGCTGGGCGGCCAGAGAGTGGCAGCTGCTGACTGAAGGCCCAGTTCTGCAGGCAGCAACACAGAAGTAAGGGTGGTAATACTATACCATGCCATCCTTACTTCTATGCTGCTGCTGGCAGCAGCTCTGCCTTCAGAGCTGAGCTCCCAGCCAGCAGCCAATGCTCTCTAGCTGCCCAGCTCTGAAGGCAGCGTTGCCGCCAGCAGCAGCGCAGAAGTAAGGGTAGCAGTACCGCAACCCCCCTACAATAACCTTGCGACCACCTCACAACTCCTTTTTGGGTTAGGACCCCTAAAATTACAACACTATAAAATTTAAATAGCTGAAATCATGAAATTTATGATTTTTAAAATCCTAAAATCGTGAAATTGATGAAAATGGACCATGAATTTGGTAGGGGCCTATATATAATCTATTCCCAGCTCCATCACAGTCTTGCNCCACTTTAGGAAAGATGTGGACAAATTGGAGAGAGTCCTGCAGAAAGCAACGAAAATGATCAAAGGTTTAGAAAATCTGACCTATAAAGAAAGGTTAAAAAACTGGGCATGTTTAGTCTTGGGAAAACATTCCAGGTTGCGGAACCCCCATCCCTGGAGGTGTTTAAGAACAGGCTGGACAAACCCCTGTCAGGGATGGTCTTGTTTTACTTGGTCCTGCCTCAGCACAGGGGGCTGGACTTGATGACTTCTCAAGGCCCTTTCCAGCCTACATTTCTATGATTCCTGGCCCTGCCACAGACTCCCTGTGTGACCATAGGCAAGTCATTTTCCCACCTGTCGGTTTAGACTGTATGCTTTTTGGGGCAGGGACTGTCTCTCACTGTGTGTCTGTGCAGCGCCTGGCACAACAGAGCCCTGATCTCAGATGGGGTCTCTAAATTGTACTGGATTAAAAATATAACAAGTAATTAGTAAGTAGTTTAGGGCTCATTTCAGCAAAGAATTTAAGCACGTGCTTAACTTTAAGCATGTGAGTAGTCCCACTGACTTTAGTGAGACTACTCATGTACTTAAAATCACACACATGCTTTTGTACCTTTCTGAAGTGAGATCTTGATATGCAGGAAGAGAGAAGGATCTCTCCTGAGGGAATTAAGATGTTTCATGCAACTGATGCCCAGATGCTATGGGAACGGGTGCCTTAAAACTATCATACAGTGCTAATAATGAACAAGAAAAGGGAGAGATGCCTAGAACCGCTATACCAATGAAAGAAATTTTTTTTAAATTCTTTGAACTCTAGCTCTCAGTTCTGACTAACTGTCTCCTTTCTGTTTCAGTATGTGATCCTTGTCTTTCTTGTAAATCATTAACTGATTTAATCTGTTAAACGGAAGGATGTTGTCAGTACTTTTTGGGCCTCTGCTCTCTTGTGATGGGTTTAAACCCTTATGCAGCCCCCCACTACTTGTGATTACCACTACGCATGGCACCGCCTTGAGGCAAACTGGCAATGCTCCGTCTCTCAGCACCGCTGATGGAATCACGGCACCGCTTGGAGTCCCAGCGCCACTTGCAATCGCGGCACCAGTCGCATTCGCGACACCGCTCCAGGTTGCACCAGTGCTCCTGCTCGTGAAGCCGATCCACACATTGATCCCCATCACGCAGCAGGTCCCGCTCCCGGCACCGGTCATCCCAGCACCGATCTGAGACCCCGCAGAGATCCCGATCGCGGCACCGCTCCCCAGCATCGCGACACCGCTCCCCAGCGTGATGCTGCTCACCAGTCCAGCTCCACTCGGCATCACCCCGGTCCCCGTCTTCAGACTTGGAGACAGGGTCTAGATACTGGGAGCGGGGACGGCACCGGTCGGGCTGTGGAAGACCTGACCTGGGGGCAGGGCCGTGGCCTGTGCAGTGGCAGGGACCAGCGCAGTGCCCATTTTGGACCCCGTGGGTGTACCACTAAACCCAGGGCACCCAATCTAAAGGTTCCCATTCAGCGAGCTCTGAACCGCGGGTGCCAGAGGCCTCCGCCAGTTGCCCCACCCCTAGGGGTGCCGAGAAGGTACCGTTCCCTCACCCTTAGCTGGAACCAACCCCAGTTGCTGAGCCGGATCCAGGTGTGGCTGGCCCAGTCACTGAGGGAGGCCAGGAGGCCTCTGGAGACCAAGAGGGTCGGGAGGACCCTGTTCCCCCATTAGCCTCCTCGTCTTCCTCCCCAGACGAGGCGGTTGCAGGCTGCGCCGTCTCAGGACCGCCCCCCCATAGACAGCCGTGCCCGCCAGGACCTCCTTCGCAGGGTGGCGCAAAATATGGGCTTGCAGGCCGCGGAGGTGGTGGAGTCGGAGGACCCGATGGTCGACATCCTGGCCCCGGAAGGTCCATCGAGGGTGGCTCTGCCCCTTATCAAGACCATACAGGTCAATGCTAAGACCATTTGGCAGACCCCGGCCTCCATCCCTCCCTCCGCGAAGGGCATGGAGAGGAAGTATTTCGTCCCATCTAAGGGGTACGAATATCTCTTCACACACCTGCAGTCTTGCTTGTTGGTGGTGGCTGCAGTAAATGAGAAGGAGAGGCAGGAGCAACAAGCCCCAGCACCTAAGTCCAAGGATGCCAAGCGCCTGGATTTATTTGGGTGCAAAGTATATTCTATGGGGGAGAGATTGCCAACCAGCAGGCAATTCTCTGCAAGTAGAACTTCAACTCCTTGGGGTACGCAAGACAAATCAGATTCTTGAAAGGGGTAGAGTAGTGTGGAAAGGTTGAGAACCACTGGTTTAGACTGTAAGTTTTTTGGGTCAGGGCCTGTCTCTCACTTTGTGTCTGTGCAGCGCCCGGCACAACGGGGCTCTGATCTCAGCTGGGGCAGGGACTGCCTCTCCCTGTGTGTCCGCGCAGCGCCCGGCACAACAGGGCCCGGATCGCAGCTGGGGAAGGGACTGTCTCTCCCTGTGTGTCTGTTCAGCGCCTGGCACAACGGGGCCCTGATCTCAGCTGGGACAGGGACTGTCTCTCGCTGTGTGTCTGTGCAGCGCCCGCCACAACGGGGCTCTGATCTCAGCGGGGGCAGGGACTGCCTCTCGCCGCGTGTCTGTGCAGCGCCCGGCACAACGGGGCGCGGATCTCAGCGGGGGCAGGGACTGTCTCTCACTGTGTGTCTGTGCAGCGCCCGGCACAGTGGGGCTCTGATCTCAGCGGGGGCAGGGACTGCCTCTCGCCGCGTGTCTGTGCAGCGCCCGGCACAACGGGGCCCGGATGTCAGCTGGGGCAGGGACTGTCTCTCGCTTTGTGTCTGTGCAGCGCCCGGCACAACGGGGCTCTGAGCTCAGCTGGGGCAGGGACTGTCTCTCGCTTTGTGTCTGTGCAGCGCCCGGCACAACGGGGCCCTGATCTCAGCTGTGGCAGTGACTGTCTCTCCCTGTGTGTCTGTGCAGCACCCGGCACAACGGGGCCCTGATCTCAGCTGGGGCAGGGACTCTCTCTCCCTGTGTGTCCGTGCAGCGCCCGGCACAACGGGGCCCGGATCTCAGCCGGGGCAGGGACTGTCTCTCCCTGTGTGTGTGTGCCGCGCCTGGCACAACGGGGCCCTGATCTCAGCTGTGGCAGTGACTGTCTCTCCCTGTGTGTCTGTGCAGCGCACGGCACAACGGGGCCCTGATCTCAGCTGGGGCAGGGACTGTCTCTCCCTGTGTGTCTGTGCAGCGCCTGGCACAACGGGGCCCTGATCTCGGCTGGGGCACAAGCACACCATGAGAGATAGTCCCTTTCCTGAAGATCTTAAAGTCTAAATAGACACAACAGAAGGAGACTTGTCATCCTCATGTTTGTTACAGATGAGGAACTGAGTCCCAGAGAGATTCAGTGACTTGCCCAAGGTCACACAGAGAATCTGTGGCAGAGCTAGGAATAGATTTTGTATCTCCTGAGTCTCAGCACCTTAACCACAAGGTCACTCTACTTGTGTTTCACCTTTACCCTGGATATGTGCAGGGTCAGGCTCTGAGCCTGAGCGGCCCGGGGTTTGACAGCCTGAGTTCCATCATGAGATGCAACACCTACGCAGCTTTTTTTAGAGCAGTAGGGCAAGCCCACGCACACAAGTTTCTGCCCACTGTTATTGTACTTTTCAAAAAAGGATTAAATAGCATTTAGTTTACACTTTCCAAAATAACTCAGCCTCAGGCTGACACCAGACATGGAAAATTTTAGTCCCAGAGAGAAAGATACAGAAAGTTAGAATCAAGTGGGTTTAGAATGGAAACACGTAGCAGCTTTAATTATTGCAGTATTTAATGCTCTGAAATAACCCATTGTTAAGGTGACCTCAGAATTACAGACTTGGACACTGTTGCAGTAATACCTTTAAGGTAATGGAATACACCCACACAGATGAAAATAACTTTTAAAAATAGATGTTGCTGTTGCCAGATTCTGACTCAGAAGAACATAAGAGTGACTCATAGACTCATAGACTTTAAGGTCAGAAGGGACCATTATGATCATCTAGTCTGACCTCCCGCATGATGCAGGCCACAAAAGCCGACCCACCCACTCCTAGAATAATTCTCTCCCTTGGCCATACTGGGTCAGACCAATGGTCCATCTAGCCCAGGGCTTCAGAGGGAATGAACAGAACAAGCAATCATCAAGTGATCCATCCCCTGTCGCCCACTCCCAGCTTCTGGCAGTGTGACATATATTCTCAGTACTGACGTTTATTTTCTGAATGGAGGATTATTTTCCAGACTCAGTGCCTAAAAAAATGTATTATCATGCACTGAACAAGTGTCATTAACATTCGGCTGAGCCCCAGCACCTTTGGGCTTGGAAGTTCAGAGCCCTGGCACCTCTGGGCCTGGCAGTTCAGAGCCCCGGCACCTCTGGGCTCGGCAGTTCAGAGCCCCGGCGCCTCTGGGCCCGGCAGTTCAGAGCCCCGGCGCCTCTGGGCTCGGCAGTTCAGAGCCCCGGCGCCTCTGGGCTCGGCAGTTCAGAGCCCGGCACCTCTGGGCTCGGCAGTGTAGAGCCCCGGCACCTCTGGGCCTGGCAGTTCAGAGCCCCGGCACCTCTGGGCTTGGAAGTTCAGAGCCCCGGTGCCTCTGGGCTCGGCAGTTCAGAGCCCCGGCGCCTCTGGGCTCGGCAGTTCAGGGCCCCGGCACCTCTGGGCCTGGCAGTTCAGAGCCCCGGCACCTCTGGGCCGGGCAGTTCAGAGCCCCGGCACCTCTGGGCCTGGCAGTTCAGAGCCCCGGCGCCTCCGGGCCTGGCGGTTCAGAGCCCCGGCACCTCTGGGCCTGGCAGTTCAGGGCCCCAGCGCCTCTGGGCTCGGCAGTTCAGAGCCCCGGTGCCTCTGGGCTCGGCAGTTCAGAGCCCCAGTGCCTCTGGGCTCAGCAGTTCAGGGCCCCGGCACCTCTGGGCCTGGCAGTTCAGAGCCCCGGCGCCTCCGGGCCTGGCAGTTCAGGGCCCCGGCACCTCTGGGCCTGGCAGTTCAGGNCGCCTCTGGGCCTGGCAGTTCAGAGCCCCGGCACCTCTGGGCCGGGCAGTTCAGAGCCCCGGCACCTCTGGGCCTGGCAGTTCAGAGCCCCGGCGCCTCTGGGCCTGGCAGTTCAGAGCCCCGGCGCCTCTGGGCTTGCCACGTCAGTTATGAGAGTGAAAAAATTACTTGTGCCCCAGCACCTCTTTCATTACAAATTTAGCACGGCTCTGACCAAAACAGCATAGCTCTCCTTGGCCCAGCTTGCTAAAGCCTCACTCAAATGGAAACAAAACCAGCGCTGGCTGGGATTCCTCCATCCAGGTCACAGTGAACACAGGGCTGCTTCTCACAGCCAGATGTGGGGAAAGGAATATACAGACTGTAACTCAAAGGCCATGACACCCAGTCTAGTCCCAGACTATGAGCAATGCAACCAGTTTCTCCTTTCCTGTGTGTGCCCCTCGTCTGGGCTTGATTCAGGAGCCTTGAGTCCCCTGAGCTAGGAGGAGATAAAAGAGCATGTCCTGTTCTCTTCCAGGTCTCCTCTCTTGTCTATCTGTCCATCCATTCATCCATCCTTCTCTCCCCAGCCCCAACCCAGAACCTCCAGTTTTCTTCATGACTTCCCAACTCAGGAGACCTGGCTGTTGGCCCCACCCCCCCGTGCCTCACAACTCACAACCACCACCACCCCATGCCTCTATCCAGACCTGGCACTCTCCCAGTGCCCCTAAGGGCCAGTGCCCCCCAAAGTCCTCTCAGCCTCGTGACAGGGGGTTACCCCCTGTAATGCCAATGCCCCCGGGCCAGGATCAGAAAGTAGACTTATCAAAGAACTACAACAAATAACTGGGGGAAAGAAATCCTGGACCTCTCCATATCACACCCAAGGAGACCCACAGGCAGAACGTTTCAATAGGATGCTTTTGAACATGCTTGGGACTCTCAGCCCAGTACAAAAGCACAAAAGGAGCCAATATATTTCACAACTAGTACACACTTATAATTGTACCAGGAACAATGCTACTGGATTCTCCTTTTATTATCTAACGTTTGGGAGGGAAGCAAGACTACCTGTGGACATTTGTTTTGGAGTGACTCCAGATGGAGGTGGCCCTGAGATATATCTTTCATATGTAAAGAAATTAAAGCAACAACTGGAGAACGCCTATTGACTGGCCACAGACAGCAGTGAAAACCACAACTCAGAATAAGAACCAACGTGACTGGTGCATAAAGGAGCAAGAACTGCTCCCAGGTGACCAGGTTTGATAAGGAACTTGGGAGTAAAAGGGAAGAACAAGCTGGTAGACAGAAGGAAATCAGAACCCGCTCATGTCATTCAGAAATTAGCTAGGATTCCCGTATATCGGCTCTGGAGAGAAGAAGGAAGGAAAGATGTCAGAACTCTTTTCAGGAATCACTCGTTGCCTGTTGGGCAGTTGGTATGGTTCCCTCAAAGTGACTCTGGAAGAGAGCTGACAACACAAGGGCTTGTCTACACTAGAAGTGCTACAGTGGCGTAGCTGCAGCGCGTCTGGTGAAGACGCTCTATGCCAATGGGAGAGAGCTCTCCTGTCGGCATAATAACTCCACCTCCTCGAGAGGCGGCAGCTATGTCAGTGGGAGAAGCTCTCCCACTGACATAGCGCTGTCCACACCGGCGCTTAGGTTGGTGTAACTTACATCGCTCAGGGAGGTGGCTTATTCACACCCCTGAGTGACATAAGTTATACCGACATAACCTGTAGTGTAGACAAGCCTTAGCAGTCAAGCTGTTCCACATAACTATGGTGGTCTGGTTGTGACTGAACAACAACATGAAGATGAGAGTATCTCTGGTGATGAATCTGATAATTGGGGTTTAACTACTTTTGTCAACCCCCCAGAGCCTACAATCATGATGCCTATGAGGCTCCGGTGACTATGGGTCCTGCAACTACAGCTCCCAACGGTATAATACGGCCACAGAGGGTGAAGTGCCCTTGTTGATGCCCAAGGAAGGGGAGGTACCACACTTAGGCAGCCATCCTGTGCTGGATGCAGAACCCGGTGTGGAATAACAATCCATTCCAGGGAAAATGAGTAAAACTGGGAGAGAGGTGAAACCAGTAGTAGGGCTTACTTAAGACTTGCCTGGTACCTCACAAATAGACCTATAAATATTATGCATAAAGCTATAGCTGCCATTGGTATTGGGGAAAACAAGAGTAAAGAGTCCTGCCTTGTCTGTCAGTAAAAATGGTTGTAATGAAGTTGTGAGTTTGGGTGTTTGAAAATATGAGAAACGCTATGGTTAAGTTGAGGTTGTAGATAACTGGTAATGTTAAGGGTAAGTAAAATGTATTAATTTACTTTGTCTGGATGTCAAACTTTACTAAGGGGTGGGGGGAGCGTGTAACGCGGGTTGATGGGTGCGACAAAAATGGATCCTGAACTCGACCATCTCATGGTCACTGCCTCCCAGGTTCCCATCCACTTTTGCTTCCCCTACTAATTCTTCCTGGTTTGTGAGCAGCAGGTCAAGAAGAGCTCTGCCCATAGTTGGTTCCTCCAGCACTTGCACCAGGAAATTGTCCCCTACACTTTCCAAAAACTTCCTGGATTGTCTGTGCACCGCTGTATTGCTCTCCCAGCAGATAGTATGGAATGGTTGAGACCTTCCATTCTAGTGAAAACTGATTAGGCATGGGTGGGAGGATTTCACATTTTCTGACGTGACAGCAAGTTACGGGCCTTGGCTTTGTCTCAAGCCATAAGGCAGTGGTCCCCAACCTTTTCCTTGGGGCGGGCGCCAGACGACTACCCGCCGAGGACCGTGGCCACTGGACTAGCAGCCGCCGAAATGCCGCTGTGAAGCGACAACGTCAAGAGGCGTCGCCGCCAAAATGCTGCTGAGAAGCAGCAGCATCAAGAGGCGTTGCCGCCAAAATGCCGCCGAAAATCGGCGGCATTTCGGCGGTAGCGCTTCTTGACGTTGCCGCTTCTCAGTGGTATTTCAGCAGCTGCTTGTCCAGCGGGCAGTAGGCGAGCGCACATGGATGCCCCGGCAGGCGCCATGGCGCCCGTGGGCACCGCGTTGGGGACCCCTGCCATAAGGTTTACTTTTTAATTTAAGAGCAAAAGAAGGCCACAGAGATGTTACATGAGCACAAGAAGGAAGGGAGGCAGGGGCTGGGTGAGGGGGACCAGGAGAGGAGCAGGGTCAAGTAAGGGGGAAGAAACAAGAGAGTAGGGCCTAGTGCCTCTCTCTGTTCAGGTGTGGCCTCTACTCTGGAAATGTTTGGGTACCCATACTGCATTGCTTTAATACCTGCTTGAATGGCACACAGGTGAGCAGTACTGTGAGCAGCCACTAGATGTCACTACCCCACATCATATCAGCTGAGGAAACACAATATCAGCTGAGTTGTAGCCCTGTTGGTCCCAGGACATTAGAGAGACCAGGTGGGGGAGGTGATGCTTTCATTGGACCAGCTTCTGTTGGTGAGAGACAAGCCTGAAGAAGAGCTCTGTGTAAGCTGAAGGCTTGTCTCTCTCGCCAACAGAAGCAGGTATATTTATTGACTGGCCCTGAGTGTGGCTGATGACTGAGTTGGTGCAGACAGCAGAGGGCCGTGTGTCCCTGCATTGCATGATGCCCCCAGGCTGGGACAGCAACTGGGTTTCCACCGGCAGTGACTGCGCCAGGCGAAGGGCAGCTCAGAGACACAATAAGCTGAGGTTACTTGCTGAGCCGTGCTGGTTTGGATGACACAAGCTTCCTTTCAGCTGAGATCGGAAATCCTCTAGCCAGGTGCTGCATTTGGCTTCACAGTGGGCTGCCAGGGGCTGGCCTTTCTCAGACACCAGCTGGAAAACTTCAAAGAAGCATCAGAGTGAGCAAGAGTGATTTAGGCCTTTTCCACCCTAAAAAGTTGCCACAGATTAATTTAAATCGGCTTTCAAACGGATACAGTTAACCCATTGTTGTGTGCCGTGTTGTAGCCGCGTTGGTCCCAGGATATAAGAGAGCCAAGGTGGGGGAGGTGATATCTTTTATTGGGCCAACTTCTGTTGGTGAGAGAGAGACACACTTCTGAGTTTTCACAGAGCTCAGGAGATCTGCATTTGATTTCCTGCTCTGCTACTGACTTCGTGTGTGACCGGGGGCAAGTCACTTAAGACATGTCTACATTGCAAAAAAAAAAGGTGTGTTCTTAACTCAAGTTAAAATCGCAGTCAAGACACAGTGGTGTCTTCACTGCTATTTTAACCCAGGTTACCTAACCCGAGCAGGTGTATGCGCAAATGTGGATGGAGAGCCTGAGGGCACAGTGCGCCGGGATGCTTTTGTCCAGGCTAGTGACAGGGCTGAAGCGCACGCAAGGCCGGTTTCGAATATGATGAACTATTGGAGGAAGGCGAGACTGCAACGTTTTGCATAAAGTCAAACCACTTTATATTCAGGATTTGGCTCTGACAGTGCACATTGAATGTCTCTAGCCTCTGCATGGCTGCCTGGAGGAGGGTCCAGGTTTCTGACCTATGTAGCAATACAGGCAGCGTTGTTGGACTACATCTCCCATGTTGCATCAGCCGTCCCTCCTTGGAAAGCGGAAGGAGTGCATCATGGGAACCCTGGCTGAGGTGGGGCATAGGAGATGTGGTAAGGCTGGGTAGCCCAGCCTGCTGAGGAAGGTGGGGACCTTTAGGTGACTGAACTACAGCTCCAAGGAGGTTCCGTGACAACATTTACTAAATCAAAATATTTCGTTTTTCAGCCTTTATATTGTTATCATTATTTATTAGTTCAAAGAAAAATCCACAAAAAGCAGAAACTTTTCATGAAAACATTAATTTAGGCCAAGACCAAATTCTCCATAAAAAAACAGTTTTGATGGAAAAATTTTCAACAACCCTGCTATTTAGACTGCAATCTCTTTGGAGCAGGGGCTGTCTCTTGCTGTGTGTCTGTGCAGCGCCTGGCACAACGGGGCCCTGATCTCAGCTGAGGCAGGGACTGTCTCTCGCTGTGTGTCTGTGCAGCGCCCGGCACAACGGGGCCCTGATCTCAGCTGGGGCAGGGACTGTCTCTCCCCGTATGTCTGTGCAGCGCCCGGCACAACGGGGCCCTGATCTCAGCTGGGGCAGGGACTGTCTCTCCCTGTGTGTCTGTGCAGCTCCCAGCAGAACGCAGCCCTGGTCTCAGTTGAGACCTCTAGCTGCTACCATAAGGGACATAATAACAAACCTTCCATTGACTTGGGGTTTTGAATCACCCCCTTACTGCCTAGCTTCAGCCTGAAAACACTTACTGCCCACGCTTCATTTCCCTTTATCTGAAACAAAACCTCCAGCCGTTTGTTTAACAGCAGCTTCACAGTAAACAAGGTTAAAAACAGATCAACCAAATGCATCGTCTCCCCAAGCCCTAACCGGATCCTGAGAGCCCGACACAAACACATTCATCGGTGGCCTGATTGTCAAGTGCACTCCGCACCCAGAAAGCACTTTTGCAAATCTGCCTGGGTTGCTGCACTAACTCACTGCGGATTGGTGATGGGGGAAAGCTTGTAATTCTTGTTTCTCCTTGTCCCTGCCTTGGCTGCTACCACCCATCTGGCTCGATCCAAGGTGATCAAAAACCATGAGTCAGGCCCCGAAAAATCATGAGACTGGCATAAAAATCATGAGAGTTTTAAAAATTATAATTGGGATGGAGAGTTCTTTTTATCAGCCTTCCGGGGTTAGAGCAGGGGCTAGAGATCCTCTTATTTAGATTGTCACAATCACAATGTCTTTCCATGATTTGAGGACGTCAGTACCTCAGCCAGAGCTTAAGGGGTCTATCACAGGAGTGGGTGGGTGAGGTTCTGTGGCCTGCGATGTGCAGGAGGTCAGAGTAGGTGATAATGATGGTCCCTTATGACCTTAACGTCTATGACCCCAGAAGCAGGGGCTGTACGAACACCAAATATCGCAAGACTTGTGATACGAGTTGATATCACTGTTACCTCCCAATAACACCTCCTTGACTACAGAGGTTTTTGTGTCTCTCTCTACATGTGCAGGGGTGCGTCTGTATATTCCTCGGGTGCGTCTCTCTACCTAGGCTTGGCAGAATTCAATCTTTTCTTATCATTTGATGGATTATATCGATGTTCATTTTGAAGCATTTTTTTCGATTTTATCCATTTAAATTTTCACACTTGCAGGAAATTACCAGAGGGGGTGGTGGTCAGACAATAAATATTTAGTGACATAGATGCTGAGATTCAAGGAGTTAAAGCTTTGTAACCGTTAAAACAGAAATTGTCGGCATCGCATGTCTAAATAGACAAATCAAAGGCTAATAAGTTCTCAAGCAGCATTTTCCTTATCTGTAAATGTCAACCATCATCAAGGGAAATATTCTTTTGTTTGTTTGTGGTGAAACTGACATTTATCAACATTTACCGATACAAATCGAATCCTTCCCAACTTCCTTATCTGTGTCTCTCTCTCAATCAGCCAGTCAACAGCAGCAAGTTTATGGGTAAGTGGGGGCAGATCCACTACACAATTCTGGAGGGCCGGGGCCTGGGAGAGTGGCTGCTACGCGCTTCGGCACCTGCACAAATAAATACGCTGCTTTCGGCTACTCACCCCAAATCCCCAGCGCAATCACAGCCGCCCCAAGGATGACATTCGTGACCCATCCGACCCAGAGAGCGACCCGTTGCCACCGGGGCTGCAGGGGGAGATCTGTAAGAACCAGGATGTGGAGAAATACAATCAGAATCTAGCGCATGGGGTAGTAACTAAAAGGAAAATACGGCCCCGATCCGACAACACACTAGTGTAGAGCGTTATTGACGTTGATGGGAGCTCAGCCTGGGTGCAGGGGTCTGCCCATGTGGGCTCAGTCTTTCCATGCCTCAGTTTCCCTCTGTAAAAGGGGATAACAGGCCTGCCCTGCCTCACAGTGATGTTGTGAGGCCCTGATCCCACAAACAATTTGTGCAACTGTTTGAAACTGATGGAGCCACTCACGATAGCAAAGTTAGACACCTGTGCAGGATTGTAAGACACCCCGATATTTTATGTTCGTGGGGACCATACAAGCACCTAAAAATGGCTGAAATATTTGCATACCAAAAATTT
>QXTE01000575.1:1052-66523 GCA_003942145.1 Platysternon megacephalum
GGCCCTGATCCAACAAGTTACTTAAGTATGTGCCTAACTTTCAGCATGCCAGCAACCCCGCCAAAGTCTTAATCACAAATATTTGCGCCAAAAACCACCTGTTTCTAAGCCCTGGTCTACACTATGGTGTTAGGTCGAATTTAGCCGCGTTAGGTCGATTTTAAAATGGATGCATCCACACAACAACTTCCTTTGACTTAAAGGGCTCTTAAAATCGACTTCTGTACTCCTCCCCGGCGAGGGGAGTAGCACTAAAAATCGACCTTGCTGTGTCGAATTTGGGGTAGTGTAGACGCAAATCGACGGTATTGGCCTCCGGGAGCTATCCCACAGTGCTCCAATGTGACCGCTCTGGACAGCACTTTGAACTCCGATGCACTAGCCAGGTACACAGGAAAAGCCCTGGGAACTTTTGAATTTCATTTCCTGTTTGGTCAGCGTGGTGAGCTCAGCAGCACAGGTGACCATGCAGTCCCCCCATGCAAATGAGCTCCAGTATGGACCGAAAAGGAGCCACTGGATCTGATTGCTGTATGGGGAGAAGCAACTGTGCAGGCAGAACTCCGAGCAAAAAGAAGAAATGCCAATATATTTGCCAAAATCTCACAGGGCATGATGGAGAGAGGCTACAAAAGGGACACACAGCAGTGCCGCATGAAAGTTAAGGAGCTCAGGCAAGCCTACCAAAAGACAAAGGAAGCAAACGGGCGCTCCGGGTCAGACCCCCATACATGCCGCTTCTATGATTAGCTGCGTGGCATTCTAGGGGGGGGAAACCCTACCACTACCCCACCACTGTCCATGGACACCTGCAAGGGGGGAGTCTCACGCAACAGGGAGGAGGATTTTGTGGATGAGGAAGAGGAGGAGGAAGAGAATGCTCAGCAGGCAAGTGGTGAATCTGTTCTCCCCGGCAGCCAGGACCTTTTCATCACTCTGGACCCAATACCCTCCGAAGGTGGGATCCCCGACCCTGAAGACGGAGAAGGCAGCTCTGGTGAGTGCACATTTGTAACTACAGTACAGGGTTTAAAAGCAAGTGTTTAATGTTTGATTTGCCCTGAAGAATTGGGATGCATTCGCGGCCAGTACAGCTACGGAAAAGTCTGTTCACATGTCTGGGGATGGAGCGGGAATCCTCCAGGGACATCTCCATGGAGTTCTCCTGGAGGTACTCTGAAAGCCTTTGCAGAAGGTTTCTGGGGAGGGCTGCCTTATTTTGTCCTCCATGGTAGGACACTTTACCACGCCAAGCCAGTAGCAAGTATTCTGGAATCATTGCAGCACAAAGCATGGCAGCGAATGATCCTGGGTTTTGGTCGCATTCAAGCAACATTCGGTCTATATCTTTCTGTGTTAGCCTCAGGAGAGTGATATCATTCATGGTCACCTGGTTGAAATAGGGGAATTTTTGTAAAGGAACAATAAAAGGACCCCGTTTATGCTGGGCTGTTTGCACTTGGCTAAAAGGGATCATCCCTGAGAATAGCCACACGGCGGGTGGGAGGGGTGAAGGGATCATCCCAGAGAATAGCTACGCAGTGGGGTGGGGGGAGGTGTGTGCTGCACATCCACCCGAAAAACCGCAGCCCCTCCTTTAAATGTGAAACTCAATCCATTGCTTGCTATGGGAAAGGATGGTGCTGCAGTTTGAAACCATTCCCACATGTTATGTGTAAGAAGTCAACCCCACGTACCCTTTGCCTTACCATGGCTGCCTGGAAACCGAATTCTGTTGCCCAGCCGTGTGTGAGATGTCACCATACCGGCAGGCGCTCCATATAAAAAGCAAAATGTGACCTTGTACCTAAAGCACATGTGCTGTCTGTTGTGAATTGCTTGATTCACTGTGAAAGAGTCTCCCTTTTGTTCTCAGAAATGTATCATCTTAAATTTTACTCTCCCTTTTTATCTCTCCCCCAGGTGCATATGTTTCTACGCTCCCCCTATCATCTCCGTCACTGAGGTTATCGCAGATTAGAAGGCGAAAAAAACCACACTCGCGATTATGTTTTCCGAGCTCATGCAGTCCTCCCGCACTGATAGGGCACAGCTTAATGCATGGAGGGATTCAGTGTTAGAGGCCAGGAAAGCATTAAGTGAGCGTGAAGAGCAGAGGCAGGAGCGCGAAGAGCAGAGGCTAATGGGGGAGCAAACTGACATGATGAAGCTGCAGGAAAGCCAACAGGAGCACAGACCGCCGCTGCATCCATTGTATAACCACCTGACCTCCTCCTCAAGTTCCATATCCTCTTCACCCAGATGCCCAAGAACGTGGGGGGGAGGCTCCGGGCACCCAGCCACTGCATTCCAGAGGATGGCCCAAGCAACAGAAGGCTGTCATTCAAACAGTTTGATTTGTAGTGTGGCTACAAAAAGCAATGTGGCCTTGTCCTTCCCTCCTCCCCCACCCCACCCCACCCGGGCTACCTTGTCAGTTCTCACTTTTTTTTTAATTAATAAAGAAAGAATGCATGGTTTCAAAACAATAGTTACTTTATTTCGAAGTGGGTAGGGAGGGTGGTTTGGTTACAGGGAATTAAAATCAACCAAGGGGGGTGGGTTTGCATCAAGGAGAAACACACACAATGGTCACACCGTAGCCTGGCCAGTCATGAAACTGGTTTTCAAAGCCTCTCTGATGCGCAGCATGCCTAGCTGTGCTCTTCTAATCACCCTGGGGTCTGGCTGCTGAAAATCAGACGCCAAGCGATTTGCCTCAACCTCCCACCCCACCATAAACGTCTCCCCCTTACTCTCAGATATTATGGAGCGCACAGCAAGCAGCAATAACAATGGGAATGTTGGTTGCGCTGAGGTCTGACCTAGTCAGCAAACAGTGCCAGCGAGCTTTTAAACGTCCAAAGGCACATTCTACCACCATTCTGCACTTGCTCATCCTATAGTTGAACTGCTCCTTACTACTGTCCAGGCTGCCTGTGTAAGGCTTCATGAGCCATGGGAGCAAGGGGTAGGCTGGGTCCCCAAGGATAACTATTGGCATTTCAACATCCCCAACGGAAATTTCATGGTCTGAGAAGTAAGTCTCTTCTTGCAGCTGCTCGAACAGCCCGGAGTTCCTAAATATGCGAGCATCATGCACCTTTCCCGGCCATCCCGAGGATGTCGGTGAAACGTCCCTTGTGATCCCCCAGTGCTTGCAGCACCATTGAGAAGTACCCCTTGCGGTTTATGTATTGGTTGGCAAGGTGGTCCAGTGCCAATATGGGGATATGCGTTCTGTCTATCGCCCCACCACAGTTAGGGAACCCCATTGCTGCAAAGCCATCCACTATTACCTGCACATTTCCCAGAGTCACTACCCTTGATAACAATGTCAATGATTGCATTGGCTACTTGGATCACAACAGCCCCCACAGTAGACTTGCCCACTCCAAATTGATTCCCGACTGACCGGTAGCTGTCTGGCGTTGCAAGCTTCCAAAGGGCTATCGCACTCGCTTCTCAACTCTCAGGGCAGCTCTCATCTTGGTATTCCTGAGCTTCAGGGTGGGGGAAAGCAACACACAGAGTTCCAGGAAAGTGGCCTTATGCATGCGAAAGTTTCACAGCCATTGTGAATCATCCCATACCTGCAACACTATGCGGTCCCACCAGTCTGTGCTTGTTTGCCTGGCCCAGAATTGGCGTTCCACTGTATCAACCAGCCCCACTGCTGCCATGATGTCCCAATTGCCACAGCCTGTGCTTTCAGGAACATCTGTGTCCATGTCCTCATCAAAATCCTCCTCGTGCTGGCATCTCTTAGCCCGGTTCTGCATATACTCCAGGACAGGGGTCGGCAACCTTTCAGAAGTGGTGTGCCGAGTCTTCATTTATTCACTCTACTTTAAGGTTTCGCGTGCCAGTAATACATTTCAACGTTTTTAGAAGGTCTCTTTCTATAAGTCTATAATATATAACTAAACTATTGTTGTATGTAAAGTAAACAAGGTTTTTAAAATATTTAAGAAGCTTCATTTAAAATTAAATTAAAGTGCAGAGCCCCCCGGACCAGTGGCCAGGACCCGGGCAGCATGAGTGCCACTGAAAATCAGCTCGCGTGCCGCCTTCGGCACCCGTGCCATAGGTTGCCTACCCCTGCTCCAGGATAATGCGCGAGGTGTTTACAATGCTCACAACAGCAGCGGTGATGGTGAGCTGAGCAGGCTCCATGCTTGCCATGGTATTGCATCTGCAGGAGAGCAGAGCTGCAGCGGAAGCGGTGGATGACGATGGTTAGCAGCACCCAGGAGGACCAGAACTGATCCCCCGAGCTACAGGAGAGCAGAGTTGCAGCGGAAGCGGTGGATGACGATGGTTAGCAGTCCTACTGCACCGTCTGCTGACAGCAGCACCCAGCACACAACAGCCGCGATGACGGTGAGCTGAGCTGCGCGGACTTAATGCTTGCCATGGTATGGCGTCTGCATGGAAAAAAGGTGCAAAACGATTGTCTGCCGTTGCTTTCACGGAGGGAGGGACAACTGATGACATGTACTCAAAACCACCCGCGACAATATTTTTGCCCCATCAGGCATTGGGAGCTTAACCCAGAATTCCAGTGGGCATCAGAGACTGCGGGAACTGTGGGATAGCTACCCACAGTGCGCCGCTCTGTAAGTTGATGCTAGCCATGGTAGTGAGGACGCACTCCGCCGACATATGCAATCGACTGTATAAAATCGATTTCTAAAAATTGACTTCTATAAAAATCGACCTAATTTCGTAGTATAGACATACCCTAAGAGTTAAATTCATCAAATCAAGAAACAGAAACAATCCCATGTGACCTGTGTGTCCAGACATAACTAACTCCCACAGATCAATGTATTTGACAAATGTATTTAGCAAATATTTTTGAACAACAAATAAATCTGAGAAAATTGTGATCAGTTTGTTGGCAGTTGACAAATCAGAACAGAAGCTGATTTCACTGGACACATCACATGCTGCACATTATTCCCCCAGCTCTGTTTCAGCCCTTCTGTCCTCCCCCCACCCCCCGGGTCTCGGTCTCTTGCCTTTTATTTAGGCCTTTGCTCTCCCTGAAGAATTACTGGTGTTACTAGTATTCCGTGTTATTTCTGTAGCCCCCTCAGTGCCCTGGGCATGTTGTATGGTCCCTGCCCTGGGAGCTCCCAAGCGGGGCTGGGCTTAGGGGCTCACTAATGGGTGTATGGAGATATTTGAAGGAGAAGTCTGCAGGACCTGGGCAATAGGTCAGGGTGTCCCAGGCATGGAGGCAGGTGCAAAGTTAGAGGGATATGGGGCAGGGGATGGGCTAGGTAAGAGGCTGAGGTGGAGCTAACACGTGGGGAGAGGGATGAAGAACTTCTTGGGCTCCCAGGTCCCATTCACCCATCCCGGGCCCCTCACTCACACAGTCCTTGGGCTGGGCTCTCCCTCCCCTTCCCCTGGCCCAGCTACTGACTCCCCTTCCCTAGCTCTCCTCACTCTCTGTCCCCACTCCTCCCTCCATCGCAGTGGGACCAGTTTTCCTGACACAGCTGAGTTGGCAGCACAAAGCGGCCCATACAGCAGGGCCTGGCACTCTCACCCTTAACTTCTGTGACTGTTTGACTCCTTGCCATGGGCAATGAGTCCCTAGGGCAGTAAATGCCGGGACATTCCCTGTTGCTCACTGGCCCCATCATACTCACTGGGCTCCTGGGCTTGGCTCTTCCTTGGGAGTCAGACCCTGCAGTTATTGGCCCCGAGGGGACCTGGGAATTCCCCCAAGCCAGGCCTGGAGCTGACCCCACTGGGGTTCTCTGGGAGGCTGTGGCGGAGGCACTAAAATGAGGGGACCTAGCTCTCCTCTCCTAGAACATTCTGAAATCCTGCTGCAATTTTCTGAATTTGATACAATAATAAAAAAAGTTGAGGCCAAAAATTGTAAGTGCCCATGCGGGACCCTGTGTGGGGGAAGTAGCCTGTGGTGAGCTGGCTGAGTCGTTCTCGTTATCATACTGAAATGGTCTCACTACCATACTGAGTCCCTCACAATCACTAATGGCTTTTTAGTCTCACACACCTTGCGAGGCAGGACAGTACTGGTATCCGGGTCAGTATTGTGGCAGCCCAGAGAGACTGTTTACAGTTAAATGTTTTGCTGGCATAGTTACATCAGTTAGGAGTGTGAAAAACCCCACACCCAGCCTGTGATGGGTTCAATCACAGAGACCCCCTTGGGACTGTCACCTGATGTGCTGAGATTACCTCTGAGCCCATTTTCCCTGCCAGCTTGGGATTCCAGAACCCTGCCTTGTTGAACCAGACACGCTAGCCTGCTGCAACACAGACCCGGGTCTGGTCCATGCCCCCAAAGCTGCAGGCTTAACTGAAAAAGCTTAGCAGGTTACCTGCCTCCAGCACCCAGACACCCAGCTCCCAATGGGATCCAAAACCTCAAATGAATCCGTTTTACTCCGTGTAGTGAAGTGGTGTGGGTCCCTGCCACCCCAGAGAGACGAGCCCCTCCGGACACCAGAGTGGGCGGAGCCTGGGAGCTCTGAGCCCGCCCCCCAGAGGGTCAGGCATGGCACAGGAAGTATAAAGGCCCAACCACAGAGTTCACTGAGAGAGCAGCCACTGGGGAGACCAGATGCCTCTGGCCTACCTCCTGGTTGGGAAGCCCCAGCGACCTGCGGCAGACCCAAGGGCTGGCCGGGCCTGCCCCAGGCCAGCAATCCCATGGTGTTGGACCTCCCTGAGGAAACCACCCTGACCCAGGTACCTCAAGAGGGGGAGTCCGGAATTAGCCCGGGGGCAGCCGACCCTAGTCTGGCTGCAGCACTGCCAGAGCCGATGTCTGTGTGTTGTGGCCAGGACCCCCACTGACGCAGCAGCGGGTCTTCTGCTTATACTGTTATTGCTCAGCCCCTGCCTGAGCACCTGACTCACCATTGCCCCGCCCTGACCTAGGGCCTGGGCTGACAGCTAACTGTGTTGTTTATGCCCTCACAAAGGCACAAAGGAAGACTCCTGTGGCTGGACTAATTCCCTGCTAGACCTCCTCCAAAACTTAGTGAGGTGGTGGGGGTCTCCACCACCCCAGAGAGAGACGAGCCCTGGCTAACCTCGTTACACTCTGTATAAAGCTTATACAGGGTAAACTCAAATTGTCTGCCCTCTAACACTGATAGAGAGATATGCACAGCTGTTTGCTCCCCCAGGTATTAATCACATACTCTGGGTTAATTAATAAACAAAAGTGATTTTATTAAGTATAAAAAGTAGGATTTAAGTGGTTTCAACTAATAACAGACAGAACAAAGTAAGTCACCAAGCAAAATAAAGCAAAAATACGCAAGTCTAAGCTTACAGGTATGTAACGGGGCGACGACTCACCGGTGCAGCACCTCCTGCTGGTCGTCTTGGGAATTAGCTCTTTCCAGCCTGGCTCGCCTTCTGCAGGCCAGTGTCTCGCTTGCTGCTGGCCCCGGTGTCCCTCCCGGACCCCGGTGCCCCTTCTCTCAGGGTTCTGCCCCCTGCAGTACCCCACAGTCTCACTGGGTCTCCCCTCCCCAGGGAACCGCCAACCCCCTATCCCCACCTCTCCTCAGTCTATGGCTACTGCCAGTCACCATCTAGCCCCCGCTCACTGGGGCCGACTGCAGTGTACAAGCCATTCATCATCAGCAAGGGGGGTTTGGACCTGCTGCCCTTGCCTAACCTTGGGCTGCCCCTCTGCCACCCCAGTACCTTCTCGGCCTTTAGCAAGGCCTGCAGCCTGGGGTTTTTCCAGGCTAGAGCTCCTCCGGCCTTCCCCCAGCCCTGCTCCAGTCTAGGTACCCTGCTCAGCAGCCAGGTCCCTCCCTCTCAAAAGGCTAGAGAGTGTCTCTTGGCTTCTGGCCCACAGCCCTCTTATAAGGGCCAGCTGGGCCCTCATTAAGCCAGCTACAGCTGTGGTCAGCTACCCACTCAGCTTCCCCAGCTGTTCTTAATCCCTCTTACCCTGCTGCAGCCCTCTCCAGGGCTGCTTTTACCCTTTCAGGGCCAGAGTGGGGTGTTCACCCAGCTACAAGGTAAAATCTCACCTTCAGAGATATTCCAATAAGCTTATTTCACAGACTAGACTCCTTCCTAGTCTGGGCCCAATCCTTTCCCCTGGTACAGTTCTTGTTAGTTCCAGCAGACATCTTAGGTGGAAACTAGGGGTTTTCTCATGACTGCAGCCTTAGGTGGTAAGCAGGAGTGCTCTCATGACTAGGAGCCCCCTTTGTTCTGTTCCACCCCCTTTTATAGCTTTGGCACAAGGTGGGAATCTTTTGTCTCTCTGGGTCCCCACCCCTCTTTCTAAATGGAAAAGTACCAGAATTAAGATGGATTCCAGTATCATGTGACATGGTCACATGTTGCTGTAAGACCTCATTCTTCATTACCCACGGCCTGGACCACACGTACACAGGAAGGCTTGCAGGTAAATAAACCATTTACAACCAACTGTCCTAGTGAATGGGAGCCATCAAGATTCTAAACCACCATTAATAGCCCAGACTTTGCATAATTACAATAGGACTTCAGAGTTATACTTCATATTTCTAGCCTCAGATACAAGAATGATACATGCATACAAATAGGAGGAATATATTCAGTAGGTTATAAGCTTTGTTATGATACCTTACAAGAGACCTTTTGCATAAAGCGTATTCCAGTTACATCATATGGAGTGCAACATCACACAGCCCACATAGCTCCACCACCACAGTTCCGTCCTGTAGCCCTTTTGTTGGTACAACTTGTTCCCTTCAGGGAACTGGTGTCATCTATACTGGGGAAAGCATTCGTTGCCAATATCAGCTGCACCTGCGCTTGGCAGGAGGGGAAGTTGCTCACCTAGCTACATAGACGAGACCTAACCACCTTATGCACAGCACAGAAGGAGCTGATGGGATTGAGCTCAGTTCTTCTCAGCCCACAGCCTTCCAGCCTACCCACTGCACCAGCTGCTCTCCGTAGGAGCTCCCTTGCACACAGTATATAGAGCTCCATGCCCAGCTCCCATTCACAGCCAGGCAGTGTCAAAAAATAGCACACAATGTTCTCACAGTGATGTGATTCTGGCCTGGCTGGAACTAGTCTCATGATGACAGCCTGCCACACCAGCACCAGCTGCCCCCATCCCATCTCTTCCCCTGGACTCTGCTCTTCCTTACTCCTACTGAAAGTGGCAGCTGCCTAATAAAGACACACATGTTACAGCTCAGCAATAGCATCTGTGCCCCCAACGCCATGTGTCTCTGCTGAGCCCCTCTCCCTTCCCTCCCGCTGTTCTCTGCTGCCCTCGACTTGCCCAGGACCACCTTGTGTTAGCAGCAACATAAGGTCTGGGCACCTGGGCAGAGGGCTGAGCAGAGGGAGATGTTGCCGAGCCAGAGGGCCTTGCAGGCTGAACTTGGAGGGGGGACATGACCACAACAGGGAGGCCAATGGTGGGGGAAAGGGTCCTGCCACCTAGAGCCTGAGGGCATGTGGCCAGCACCAGGGCAGATGTCTGACCCACGGTATCACTGCAACACACCCAGAGCCCGGGAGGGAGCCTGGGACATGTGAGGAACAGACTGTGAACGTTTTTTACATTCCAGAGATGACTGGTTGTGGTTTTTCCCGTGCCCATAGGGCGGGCCCTAAGTTCCCTGTAAACTGCACGGCCATGAGGACTGCGCAGGCAGAGAGAGGCGCTCATCCCCTGGCCCAGCCCTGCCCAGCCCCGTTGGAGCTGCTGCAGCTGGGGAGAGGCGTCCCTCCCCCAGCCCAGAGCTGCTGCTGCAAGAGACGGCTGGGGGGAGTCCTTTCTCCCCGGGGCAGCCTGAACCCCAAACCCCTCATCTCCGGCCCCACCCCAGAGCCCGCACCCCCAGCCAAAGCCCTCACCCCCCTGTACTCCAACCCTCTGCCCCAGCCCTGAGCCCCCTCCCACACTCCGAACACCTCGGCCCCACCCTCGCCACACATCACCTCCATATTGGTGCACATAAAAAAAATTATTCCACACATGGACATAAAAAATTACAGAGAAAACTGGGTGGGGCCCCTTGTTCCTTTCACCTTTTCCATTTTCCCCACGTTTTTCTTACAGTTGCTGTTTAGTAAATTGTAGTTGGTTTGAACTTAATGCAGTGGGTCAGGGAAGCAGATGGTGAGGTGAGAGTACCCCACAAGACTGGGGTTTAACCATCCCAGGAATCCTGGGCCCAGCCTTATCGGGGTTATGAAGCCTGCTGCATGGGGGAGTGGAAGGGAAGCCCTCGAGGGCAGGCAGGCCTCTGGGTAAAGGGAGTGGGAGCAATCTCCGATTCCACCAGGGTAGTGCAGAAGCCAGGAGAGTTCCTCACAATAGCAGGACCATTCCCATACTTACACACAGTCCATTCCCAGGTGAGAGAGGCCCCCCTTCTTCCAGAAGCCCTTTATCCCCACCTCACACCTTCAGTCCTTTGTTCTCAAGTTGGGGTCTGCTCTGCTTCCCTGCTGAGAGGTGGAGAACTCCATCTCCCTCTGGTTCATTGGTTGTTAGTTGTCAATGTCCTGGTGATCAGATTTTCCATTTTCAATTTGGATACTCCATTGATAGGGGGTCAACCTCGACCAGTCCTTTCTAATGACCCATTCAGACTCAGACTGCCAGGTGACACACACACCCCTATGCCTCCCAGCCTGTCCTGCAAGCAAACTTAGTTCTTCCCACCCACCCCCATTGGGTAGCCAGGCAAAATATAAGGAAACTGAGGCACACAGGCTTAATAAAAATAGTGCAGAAAATCCCCACTTTATCACTCTGGTGTCACTATAGAAAGTCCCTCAGAGCATTGAGCCCTGAAGGGGCCCAGTACAAGCCTCCTGCAGGAGTCTGGCTGGGCTGGATTCGCTGCAGGGAGCCAGGGAGAGATACAGGGGGTCGCTGGTGCTGAAGGTGCAATCTGGGAGTTTTGGAGGCCATGGCTCTGCCCCTGTGGAACTGTGTGGGTCCTTGGGGACCAGCACATTGAAGCGGTCACTCTCAGGGGACTGGGTAAAGGCTGGGACATAGACCAGACCCTCTGGATCCATGACACTGGGGCAGTGGTAAAGGGTGCTGGGCAGAGGAGTGGTGGAGAGGGGCAGGGGCAGGAGGTGCTGGATGGAGGAGATAGGGGAAGGGCGCACTGGGCAGAGGGGGCAGAGGTGTGGGGCAGAGTGTGCTGGCAGGGGGAGAGGATTGACACCAGGCTCTCCATGGCTGGGAGAGTCTGTGTAGAGTGACAGGGACACAGACACATCTGGGCTATTTTCTCCCTGTCCTGTTCTGGTTCCCTGTTGTGGAGGGCGCTGGGGTTGGGGGAGGGGATCATGGGACTGATCAGAACCCGGCCGGCTGGCTCAGTGCCAGGGATCCCATGGACACGGCCCAGCCCTCCTCTTGATCCCTGTTTTGGGGGTCCAGGTCCCCCTCTCGGGGCTGTTGCTGCCCTGAACAGCACAACAGTGATGGGTCCCTGATGCCTCTGGCCTCAGCTTCGAGCAGCCGCCTTCAGCACCAGCTGAGACTCCCCAGAGCTTCCACTGAAACCACTTGGTCATTAAAATTTTCTCCAAGCCAGGGACTTTCTGCTGAACCAGCTCCTGCCGACACCAGCGCCTGAGCCGGAGCCTGCAGGTGAGGGGAGAGACCCGGGGGAAAGGGCCGAGGCCGGGCAGGAAAGTGACTCTGCACCAATAGCCCCTCCTCGCCCCAGCTCTGCTCCCAGGGGGGGTGGGGGTCTGCGAGTCCCAGAGCTGCTGCCCTCCCTGACCCCCCCAGGCTCTGCTCCCCTGAGCGCCTGTAGGAGCCGAGCCAGCTCCGGGAGAGCGAACGCCCCGGGCCGGGCCAGGGACCGCGTCTCCCAGCCCAAGGGGAGGGGAGAGGGGGAAGGAAGGAAAGCGAGGGCTTGTCTACACTACAAAATTAGGTTGACTTAGTTAGGTCGACCTACAGCCACCACAGTAATTAAATTGTTGGTGTCCACACTCCCCTCCTTCTGCCGGTGGTGTACGTCCTCGCCAGGAGCGCTTGCACCGGCTGAAGTGGGGCATTGTGGGGCACTGACAGCCATGCAGGCTCATAGCTGGAGCCTCCCCGCCCAGGGCCTGACAGCCAGAGCCAGAGACAAAATGTGAAATAACAGCAGCTGTGAAACTGACACAATGTCAATTTCATTGCTGGTAGGCTCCCTACTGTGAACTTGAGCCCTGTGCCCAGCTGACAGCTCGGGCTGTCAGCCCCGGGGGTCGGGGAGGGCACCAGCTGTGAGCCCCAGGCAGGGCTGACAGCCAACAGTCAATGTAAGCAACCTACACTGACACTGCATCACCGTAATGACATCGACCTTAGCGCTGTGCCTCTCGCAGGGGTGGAGTTATTAAGTTGATGTAGTGGGCGATTTAAGTTGGTGGGAGCACAATTTTACTGCAGATACATAATTAGCTGGACATAAGATGCCTTACATCGAGCTAACTCTGTAGCATAGACCTGGCCTCAGACTGGAAGGGGCAGCAGGAGCAATAAGTGGAGAGGGAGGTTCCCAGCTCCCAGGTCAGCCTAGATTCAGGGCAATGCAATGGGGGAGGGGAGGTTTCCAGTCCCTTGTACAGATGCCCCAGGCATGAGAAGGTTTGAAGGGCTCCTCCCCGAAAGGGAATCTCACCCCTGGGAGCCTAGTCTGCACAAACCCCTCACCCTGGGGATACAAATCCTGGTGGCCCCAAACAAGCCCTGAGCCTGAGCCACATGCAGCCCCCAGTTAGTGATGGGCCCTACCCAGCTGTTGTCCTACCCTGGCCCTGGGAGCTGTGAGCCCAGCTGTCTCCCCTCCCTGCCCCAGAGCAGAGATCCCTCCCCTCCAGGCCATGCAGGCAGCAGTGGGATCCCCCATCAGCCCTGTCCCAGCTGCACGGAAACAAAGCGCTCTTTATCTTGGGGCAAGTCAGAGACACACGGAACCCTGAATCTGTCTCCCCAGGGCTGTTGCGCTGTCCTGCCTCAGGGCCTGAATGAAGAGATGGTGGGGGTGGGACCACTCAGTCCATGTGTCTGGGCTCAGTGTGTCCCCAGGCTCTGTCTGTCCCAGGGAGCTGCCAGGTCCTTTGTGCTTCCCCATAGCTCAGTGCCTCTGTGTGCCCTGGAGTGAGGAGCCCTGTGTTATATCTGCCCGAGGGTGCCACCCACCCGTGGGGCCTGGGGAGAGAACCCCAGCCCAGGAACAACAGCCCAGCCATGTCAGGGTGGGTCTCTCCCCCACCCCCTCTGCTCTGCTCAGAGGAGCTGCAGAAGACTTGACAGGACAGGACTCTGCATTCACTTGGCCTGATTCTCCTGCTCACACCCATGTGACTCAGGAGTAACCGGTTTAGTTTCACTTTCCAGTTCCCAGAAATGTGCTGCCCTAACAGCAACCAGCCATTTCCCTGCTGCCAACTGCCTCCTGCTTGTTACCCAGAATTCCCCGTGGTCTGCTTGGGTTCTGCTTTGTGAATCTTTTAAAAGGGCTCTGACTGCAGCTTTGCTCTCTGTCTGCTGCTTCCACTGAGGGCAGGTCTACACTACCCGCCAGATCGCTGGGTAGCAATCGATCAATTGGGGGTCGGTTTATCTCATCTAGTCTAGACGCGATAAATCGATCCCCGAGCGCTCTCCCGTCGACTCCGGTACTCCAGCACCGCGAGAGACACAGGCGGAGTCGAAGAGGGAGCAGCAGCAGTCGACTCGCCGCCGTGAAGACGCCGAGGTAAGTCGACCTAAATACGTCGACTTCAGCTACGCTATTCCCGTAACTGACGTTGCGTATCTTAGGTCGATCCCCCCCCACACACACACAATGAAGACCTGGCCTCAGACACTTCCTTCTGCAACCTGCCACTGACCCTCTTAGGCCAGGTCTTCATTGTGTGTGGGGGATCGACCTAAGATACGCAACTTCAGTTACGGGAATAGTGTAGCTGAAGTCGACGTATTTAGGTCGACTTATCTCGGCGTCTTCACGGCAGTGAGTCGACTGCTGCCGCTCCCTCTTCGACTCCGCCTGTGTCTCTCGCGGTGCTGGAGTACCGGAGTCGACGGGAGAGCGCTCGGGGATCGATTGCTACCCAGCGATCTGGTGGGTAGTGTAGACCTGCCCTCACTGTCACACACTTGCTTCTGCATTCCTACAATCTGTGCTGCTTGTGTCAGAGACGTAGCTCTGAGAGCATCAGATTCTGCCTTTAGATTAATCACTTCACTTTCCTTTTCAGCTCTGCTTCTTTCCAATTCCTGCACTCTGTCTTCCAGCCGATCGTTCTCCTAATCTAGTGTTGTCGCGACCATCCACAACCCCTGCAAGTCAGCCCTCTTCTTTGCCCTAACGTTTGGACCTCCCCACTTCCCTGCACCAACCCAGACATCCCACTGCTTGTGGAGCTGCAGGAAGGCTCCGGGGCCAGTGAAGGTGCCGAGCTTCCAGGGTCCATTACCCCCATATTCCTGTACAAAATCTGTCAAGCTGTTCCCCAACATCATTTGCATCTGTTCTCTCTTTCCAGGTGTTTCCTTGTCCCTGGACATAATTCTTCACTCGAGCAGGCAATCAGCCTGAGTCCCAGTAATGCAATTTATCCGTAGATTAACTCACAAACTGCAACACGGGTACTTGTGGGGAGTGACCCCACCCTGCTGTCTTTTACCTCCTATTGCAATGGACAAACTACAAACTGTTTGTACCATCCGTCTCCTTCCTCTCTACCATCCTCGCTGGGGCTTCCAAAATCTGTTACCCGGGGTTCTTTCAACCCAAAGCTCTTGATAATTTTACTCTGTGCGAGGTGGTGTCAGGAAATAAATCAAGGGAGACACAGTCGTCTGACCAGTAGATGGCTGCACAAACAGGACAACACATGAATGCTTTCACTTAAAGCTAGACCAGGGGTAGGCAACCTATGGCACAGGTGCTGAAGGCGGCACACGAGCTGATTTTCAGTGGCACTCACACCGCCTGGGTCCTGGCCACCGGTCCGGAGGGCTCTGCATTTTAATTTAATTTTAAATGAAGCTTCTTAAACATTTTAAAAACCTTATTTACTTTACATACAACAATAGTTTAGTTATATATTATAGACTTATAGAAAGAGACCTTCTAAAAACATTAAAACATATTACTGGCACGCAAAACCTTAAATTAGGGTGAATAAATGAAGACTCGGCACACCACTTCTGAAAGGTTGCCGACCCCTGAGCTAGACTTTACTTAATTTCAAGCACTTACACACGTCCGCAGCAGGTTAGTAAAACACCCCCAACCGTCAATAATTACCGAAGTTGGGTGTGGCTCAGCGTCAGTCTTCCGATGGCCAATCTTCCGTCTGCTGGTGGGAACCACAAGATGTGTCCAGAGAGAGAGAGTCCCTGAAGAGTCCAACTACCCCAAGCTTTCTTCCCTTATTATTCATTAGTATTACAACAACACGTCACTCAAAGAACACTTGTTCAGCAAGCAATTTCACAGGTTAAAGCAAGAGGTTTCCTTCTGATCATCAATTAGCCAGATGTGTTTTTTCAGAGTTTGGTTGCCTTGAGGCCCTGACAGACACATCCCCGAGGGCACATATAGACAAGCTTCCTGTTTATCTAAAATGCAAACCTCAGCGATTTTGACACAGATCTCATCAGGAAGGATGCGGGGTCAAGCTGCCCTTTCTGTGGCACTCAAACCCCCTCCCCTCCTGACTCAGTCATGCTGCTGCATAGGCCCACTTGGCTACTTTTAGCAATAAGCAGTAGTGGTTCAGGCACTTTACTGGTCTGCCGAGATCTCCCCGTACACTGCTGGGGGCTGGTTTGGGAATAGTCATTAGGGACAAGGAGCCAGGAACCAAGAACAGAACCAATTTCTTAGCTTGCAGCTCCAAGCCTGTTTAGTCAACACCAGACTCTCTAGATTTTCCAGGGTCACACTGTGCTCACAGTGGCTGCTTGGCTTTTGCCTCTGCCGCTCTGTTCTTGTCTGTTCTCTGGTCCTCTGCGTTTTGCATATTTTCACACACACACACCCTCCTACCCGAAATACTGCTCAGCAAAGCCCTTCTGTCCAAAACTCCTGGCTGGGTTCACATACCTCGTTTGTCTTAGGTAGGGGATTGTGAGAAATGTATCCTTCCAGTTATGTTAACTGAAGGATGAATTCACATCCATCAATCTCAGAGAGTTTTTAACTCCACCCATATCAAGGTTTCACCCAGCTCATAATGATACTAACCAGACTGTTTTTCTCATACCAACTCTCTCAATAAACTTTTGAATGTTGTACAACTGAACAGAATCATTATTTGAATCCACCCTGTAAGGGTGGGGGGGTGGGGTAGAGGCTGTGACCGCTCCATGAGGTGGCCATTTTGAGCACACAGATGGAGTTGGGGGGTGGACAGATGCAAAAGGAAAAGAAAATGAGTAGATGGGGATGTGCCCACCATGGCATGGGTATGTTAACAGTCAGTGGTTGGGGCTTCAGTCTGAGTTAGAAGCTAATTGCCTGGGCAGCCCAACTGCCAGTTTGAAAACTTGTTCAGGGGTGTGACGAAGTGAGAATGTTTTGTGGTGTTCTGTGAATACTGAGGGGGAAGATTGCAGGGGAGCTGAGCTGGGACTGCCTGCATGGGGGAAGGGAGATACCTGAGCATGTAACATGAGAACCCAGGAGGGGAGTTGGAGACCAGGTAACACCTTTGACTGGGAATTCGGACAAAGGAAAAGGCTGGGGGAGGAGCCGTGGGGGAAGGGAGAAAGGAGACGCCTGGAAGGGGTTTTTTGAGTTCTTGGAAGCTGGATAGGAATGAAGAGGGAGCCTGAGGGGGCCTAGGCTTCCCAGCGAGGCCGGGGCCTCCCTGGGGCCCCAAATAGACCTACTTAAAGGGGATCCTGTTGTCTGTGCTGGCAAGACCTGTTTTGGACTGTGTTCCTGTCGTCTCAATAAACCTTCTGTTTTACTGGCTGGCTGAGAGTTATGATGAATCGCAGGAACCCCAGGGGTGCAGGGCCCGGACTCCCCCACACTCCGTGACAAGGGGCAGTGTAGGGGGAGAGAGGAAAAGAGAGAGGAAGGTGGGAGCTGGAAATTCAGAAAGGCTCCTAGCTCATATCCACCAGAAAAGGCTGAGGCCATGGGACACCCAGAACAGAAGTGAGCACAGCAGTATAGAATAACATAATACACGTAAAGAGGGATACTTACATGCCAAGGTCCCCTCAATCAGATCTTCCTTCTGTGTCCTGGGCTGGGTTTGGGGCCGGGAATCGGGGCAGCTTCCTAAAAGGCCATGCTCAGAGTCCTGAGTCCCGAAGAGATCCTGGCTTTCCGGGGAGATCTACTCCCTGCCCTCTTCGTGTTCCTCCTCCAGTGACTCTTGCTGCTCGTCCTCGGGGGCTCCACTGTCCTCACAGTGGCATCACTGCATCCACATGAGCAATAGTCCACAAACTAACTTAATTCACATTGAATGTAGTGCACTTTTAAAGTGGAATCCAGAATTCACGACAAGTGGGGAGTTAGTGCGCTTTAAGGGTTTGTGTCAGGTGCACACAGGCATTTTCAATCCGCATCAATTTGAGTTAGTCTGGATTAACCCCCCGCATCGAGATAAAACCCTAGATTCCAAGCCCAGGGGTTGGGGGTTGGTTCTGCTCTGTCTGACTTAGCTCTCGCAGTGGCAGGATGATGCTGGAAGGAAGCAAAGGCAGAGAGAGCTGCTTCTCGGGCACAGGGCTGGAGTGTCAGGCCTGGGATTTCTGTAGGCGCCTGTGCACTGTACATCCCCACTGCTTTTCAGGGGAACAGGACTTACTGTGTGTTTCTGTAAATAACCAAATGACACCAAAGATAACCCTGACTTCATGTCTGCAATTGCTCATTCAAACAGATCCCTGCTCCCCCAGCCAGGCCCAAATTTCAACTACTGCTCAGCCAAAGAGGCATCGAGACCTGTCAGAAACCATGTGATGTGAGCAGGCATGGAGCAAATCACCTTGTATATTCATTATTCATTATGTGTGATGTGATTGGTCACTTAAGTCACCTGGGTTGAAAGCACCACCAGACTGGGATGAAAGTGTTTGTGTGTGGACAGAAGGGGGGTTAGGGCAATGCCTGAGTTAGAGCCTGAGTTAACTCTGCCATGAAGACAGGCCCTTAGACACAGGCACTAACTTTTGTTTTTCCGAGTGGATGCTCCGGCCCTGCTCTGCCCCAAGGCCCTGCTCCCGCGGGCCATCGTCCCCCAGGCTCCACCCTCACTCCGCCTCTTCCTGCTCCTACTCCACCCACTTCCCAGAGGCCCCCCTGCCTACCTGCAACTTGCTCCTCTCCACCCCCTCCCCGAGCCTTCCCGCCCACCTGCCAGCCTCTCGCTCCTCTCTGCCCCCTTCCCCGAGCGCCTCCCACCAGCCGCTCACTGATCAGCGGCCAGCTCCAGGACCCACGGAACAGCTGATTGGTGGCCAGTCAAGGGACCCACAGAACATCTGATCAGCAGCCAGCCACAGGGCCCACCGAACATCTGATTGGTGGCCAGCCCCAGGACCCGCGGAACAGCTGATTGGCGGCAAGCACCAAACAGCTGGGGCTGGTAGGTGCTGAGCACTCCCTATTTTTTCCCATGGGTGCTTGGGCCCCAGAGCACCCATGGAGTCAGTGCCTGTGCTGTTAGCACAGAACGCAGCCCCCAGATTAGGTACGGCGGGTTCCTCCCGGCCAGTCCCAATACAGGATGAGGAAATAAAACCTCTTTTTCAAACTACCAGAAAACCCAAAGCAAAGAGGTGACTCCTCTGAGTTTTTCAGGTCACTCTGAGGTATTTACACTGCAGGCCAGGAATCAGGAAGCTGCATGTCTCTACAGATACCTGTTTAAAGAAACCTGACTGTAAACAACAAGCCATTGTCGATGTCTGACTCAGCCCAGGGAACAGGTCTGAGTGGTTTGCGAAGAACTGTACAGAGGTGAGGAGAAGTTTATATAAATAAATGTTTCTGCTAATACTCCAAGTTCCAAAATGCTTCACTAGTAAATATTTTGTATGATTGCCATATCTGGAGCAGTCAATCAATTAACAACACAGAAATTTTGTTTTTAAAAACTTTCTCTATACATGGACACCCTCATAGACCTCAAGTACACCGAGAGCAAACAGACCCAAATACAAACAGAGAGAAGGTTACACACAGATGTGTCCTCTTCCTGACGTTTAGGGAAGCCATTCCAAAGGTCACTCCCCACCCACTGGATCTACGTGTCCTGCCTCGGTCACCACAATTCTTTGGTAACCCGCTAAACAGGTTCACATTCCAAACTCGCAGGGACGTTCTGCAGAAAGGCAGCAAGGCCAAGGCCTGGTGAATCCCCTCATTCCACAGCCAGAAAATTCACCCCGGCCATGCCACCGGCATCCGGAATCTGAGCTCTTGACCCGGCCCACTGTGGCAATGTACAGGGGCCATTAAAACTTGTCTCTGGCTGGGGGAGACTTTCCCCCATACAGGTGCTGTGGAACGCAGCCGCAGGCTCAGTATCAAAGGGCCTCTTGCAAACCCCACCATGAGGGGTGTGCTGGGAGTGCAGCTGGGGGCTGGCGGGGCTGGGAGGGAATGTGCTGCAGGCAGAAGGAGGTGGGTCCATACTGCTAGCACGATGGGCATTTTTGACAGTGCTGCCACCCATAGGCGGCCCACACTGGAGTCCTGTGACTTAAGGTAGCTCCCCTGGCTACCTTAAATTACACTGGGGGATGTTTTATCCCCTCCCTCCCCCCAGAGCAGCCTGGAATCCCAAGGATACAAAAGTGGTGTCAAGCGACCTTTCCCATCTCTCCCCCAGAGCTGTGAGTTCTAAGGTGTACATCCCAGAGGCCCTGCACAGTATCGCACTCTGTGTTTCTAGACCTTGTGTTTGCAGAGATAACCCTGAAAAGGAACTGAGTGTAAGTGATGCAATGATGCTTGCCTGAGTCTGCAGACAGCCTGAAACAATAGCGCTAAGAAATGGGAACTTCTCCATTCCTCACAGCTCAGTGGACTCATGATGCCATGGAATTCAGCGTGTCTGCCACAGAATTCACAGGTTGCCCAAAGTTTTATCCTCTGTGTCCCTGCCCTGCTGCAGATAGGAGTGGGGGGAGCCACCCCTCATCTAAACAGCCAACGCCCCAGTTAGAGAAGGAATCTTCCCTCTCTCTTTCAAACATGCAATAGTCCAACCAAGACTGAGCAAACCCACCCTGAGCAAATTCACCCCTATTAGCAGCTTCAAATCTATTCCTGAGCGAGCTGAGAGGGGAGCTAGCAAACGTCCCATCACCAGCTCATCTAGCTGGAGCTCACACTCTAGACACGGCTCGCTCTGGATTGAAGTCAGGCCATAGAACTGCAACTGCTTTTGGGGCACTGATGGACGATCTCCTTCTGTCACTGGACAGGTGGTTAGAAACTGACCAAGGAGCTATGAACTCCTGCTGACATGATCATAGAATCATAGAATATCAGGGTTGGAGGGGACCTCAGGAGGTCATCTAGTCCAACCCCCTGCTCAAAGCAGGACCTAATCCCAACTAAATCATCCCAGCCAGGGCTTTGTCAAGCCTGACCTTAAAAACCTCTAAGGAAGGAGATTCCACCACCTCCCTAGGTAACCCATTCCAGTGCTTCACCACCCTCCTAGTGAAAAAGTTTTTCCTAATATCGAATCTAAACCTCCCCCACTGCAATTTGAGACCACTACTCCTTGTTCTGTATGATGCTGTAAACGAGCGGCATTCCCACTCTGCTCCAGAGTCTGCACATGCTGTGTGGGGTCAAACTCATCCCTGCCCTGGGACTTGCTTTATTCATAAGGTAACTCACAATAACACAACGGGAACTCCAGCCCCAGCTTTCCTCCCAGTCTGGCTTTTCCTGGCTGCCCAGAGGGAAGGGCCTGTGAGCTTACAGAGCTGGGCACAGGAACCACAGAGGGATCCAGGTCTAACAGAAGCAGATGTCCTGACCAGTACTGCCATGGAATTTCACTACGGGCCAGAGTTTCGAAAGTACGGCAGTGCCTACAGAGGCAGACAGATGCCTAGTGGGGTTCTCAAAAGCATCTAAGCAAGTAATGAACCCAAGGGAAATCAGTAGGCGTTAGGTACCTAAGGGCTGTTGAACCAATGGGAGTTAAGTGCCTAAACAGAGTAAGCACTTTTGAAAATCCCACAAGGTACCTATCTGCACCTTTAGGTTCCTAAATACCTCTGAAAATCTGGCCTTACATCCCTCCCTGCTTACCTAGAGGAGGAATTATGCAAACCAAACCAAACACAACACCGGAAATCACACCCAGAAATCCTCCTCTGACATTCCACCCAGAGATCCGTCACAGGCCAACTTTCCCAACGCAAGCCTCCTGCACAGGGATTCATGCCACTTTGCTTGTGCATTGGAAATGGCAGGCAACCAGCCTTCTGCAGAGGAGCAGAGGAGGGAGCTCCAAATCCTCAGCTCAACAACTTGGACTTTCTAATTTTGCCTCTAGAACATGCCTGGCAAGCGCTGGAAGCTTTGGTTCCCTGAAATGCAGGACAGTCCCAGTGAATATGTGATTGGATCCAATCCCAGGCTCACCGCGCTCATATTGTGGTTCCCATTGAGAAGTTATCTCCATGGCTGGGACCGGGGCTTGGTCCTACACTACAGAGTTAGATCGACATAAGGCAGTTTACATCAAACTAATTATGTCAGTGTAACACTAACGTGACGTTGCACCCCATAATGCTTTGTAGAAATATGCTTATGAGTGTAAATATGACATAACTGGAATATGTTTTATGCTAGATATGCCATGTAACATGTCTTTGTAAGGGTTATGATCTACTGAATGTATTCATCCTATTTGTATGCATGTATCATTTTTATAACTGAAGTTATGAGCATTGGCTCTATGCTTGTATTTAAAGTGTTTGCTGTAGGAAGCACATAAGGCAGATTTGGTCAACATAGTGTGAAGAGGTTATTCAAGTAATTGGGAGTACTTAGCTAACAATGGACCTTGGGAGACGCCAATCCACATCTGAGCTTTCCTGGGAACCTTCAAACTAACATGTAAACAATGGCGTCGGCCTGCAAAAAGCTGAATCATTCATAGACTTGTGACTTGCACAGGTGACTGAAAAACTCCATCTTGTGGAGGGGATTTTATACAGGAGGGGAGAGGGGTTTCCACCCACAAGAGAGGCCTGTAGGGGCAGACTGCTGACTGCCGGCCGAGAGGGCAGCCGAGCCCTGATTAGGGGGGGGAGCTTGGCTGAGGAGGGGGCTTATAAAAGCGGCCGCCCGGCCAGGCAGCGGCACAGGAGCCGGCGAACAGGGCTGCTAACAGGGGAGTTTGAGTGGGAGTTTACAGGGGGAGGTGGAAGGGGGCAGGGGGCGCGGTGCTGTGTGTGCTGTGTTCCCCAGGTGAGAATGCTGATAGAGGCAGAGACAACAGCAGCCATGAGCCAAGCAGCTGAGGATACAATGAGCATGATTGCATGTGGCAGCTGCGGTATGTACATGGTCCTACCGGGGGTGCCTGAACAGAGGTATGTCTGCATGAAGTGCCGCCTATTAGAGCTGATGGAGGAAAAGATCTGAGGTTTGGAGATGCAGGTAGAAACCCTGGTAGAGTTCAGAAGGGGGTTTGAGCAGCTGATAGAGCAAAGGCAGGGTGTGGCTGAAGGGGAATGCTCAGGGGTACAGGTGGAAGCAGGGGCAAAGGCCTGTGAGGGGGGAATGCTGAGTGGGGAACATGGTCAGTGGAAGCATGTGACCGTGAGAAGCAGACAGGGGAAAAGGAGGGCCAGTGAGGGGGAAATAGAGCTACGTAACAGGTTTGAAGGTTTGGAGAATGAAGAGGGGGTACAGCAGGTGGTAGCTGATGGTGGGAGGGTGAGGAAGAAGAGAAGAGCGGCTAGTCCAAATGAAAGAGGGGAGGAGTCGATGGAGACAGCACCAACTTTGGGCCCAGGGAGGATACAGGATGGCTTAAGGGGGACTACAAGGGATGATAGGAATGGAAGGAGCTTGCGACCAGGGGGAACGGGGGATAGACTAGCAGAGCGCACTGTCACCAGGCAAAGGCAGGTCTATGTGATTGGGGATTCCTTACTGAGAAGGTTGGACAGGCCGGTGACCAGGGCCTATCCGGAGAACAGAAGGGTGTGCTGTCTACCGGGTGCTAAGATTCGGGATGTGGACCTGCGGTTGAAAAGGATCCTAAAAGGAGCAGGTAAGAACCCGTTGATCATCCTTCATGTAGGAACGAATGACACGGCTAGATTCTCGCTGGAGAGAATCAAGGGAGACTATGCCAGGCTGGGTAAGACGCTTAAGGAAATCAAGGCTCAGGTGATCTTTAGTGGGATTTTGCCTGTCCCTAGGGAAGGGCGGCAAAGCGGGGACAGGATTGAGATGATAAATAGTTGGCTCAGGGAGTGGTGCTATAAGGAGGGCTTTGGGATGTATGGCCAATGGGAGGCTTTCGGGAACAGAGAACTGTTCTCACGGGATGGGCTCCACCTGAGTAGGGAAGGAAATAGACTTCTAGGAGGGAGGCTGGCTCATCTGATCGAGAGGGCTTTAAACTAGGAATTGGGGGGAGACGGTTGGGAGATGTCCAGGCACTCTCCACGCCAGACTTTAACATTGAGAGGGAGGATGACAGGATAAAAATGGATATTTCCAGAGGGAGGGGTTTGGACATAAGGAAGAGCGGGGGGATGGATACTAGACCGATAGGTCATACTGGCGGTACGGTGTCCCTACCAAATTGGGTAACAAAGGTGAGAGAAGCCAAACAGCAAAAATTAGGATGTCTGTTCACTAATGCGAGAAGCCTAGGTAACAAAATGGAGGAATTGGAGCTCCTGGTCCAAGAATTGGAGTACAGGTATGGAAGGGTATGTTCTGTTTAGGAAAGACCGGAACAAAGTAAAGGTGGGGGAGTAGCGTTGTATGTCAATAATGAGGTAAACCGTAACGAAATAACTAGTGATGGAATGGATAATACGGAGTCTGTCTGGGCAATGGTCACATTGGGGAAGAAAACTACTAGAGCCTCCCCTGGGATAGTGATTGGGGTGTGCTATAGACCGCCGGGATCTAGCCTGGATATGGATAGAGAACTCTTTAATGTTTTTAAGGAGGTAATTACTAATAGGAACTGTATGATCATGGGAGACTTTAACTTCCCGGATATAGATTGGGAAACGAATGCTAGTAATAATCATAGGGATCAGCTTTTCCTAGACATGATAGCTGATGAATTCCTTCATCAAGTAGTTGCCGAACCGACGAGGGGGGATGCCATTTTAGATTTGGTTTTGGTGAGTAGTGAGGACCTCGTTGAGGAAATGGTTGTAGGGGACAACCTTGGCTCGAGTGATCATGAGCTAATTCGGTTCAAACTAAATGGAAGGATAAACAAAATTGCATCTGAGACTAAGGTTTATGATTTCAAGAGGGCTAACTTTACTAAATTAAGGCGGCTAGTTAGGGAAGTGGATTGGACTAACATATTTAGGGATCTAAAGGCGGAAGAGGCGTGGGATTATTTCAGGTTGAAGTTGCAGGAGCTGTCGGAGGCCTGTATCCCGAGAAAGGGAAAAAGGTTCGTAGGTAGCAGTTTTAGACCGAACTGGATGAGCAAGCGTCTCAGAGGGGTGATTAAGAAAAAACAGAAGGCGTACAAGGAGTGGAAGATGGGAGGGATCAGCAAAGAAACCTACCTTATTGAGGTCAGAGGGTGTAGGGATGCAGTGAGAAAGGCCAAAAGCCGGGTGGAGATGGATCTTGCGAAGGGAATTAAAAACAATAGTAAAAGGTTTTTTAGCCATATAAATAGGAAGAAATCCAAGAAAGAAGAAGTGGGACCGCTTAAGACTGTAGACGGAATGGAGATTAAGGATAATCTGGGCATGGCACAATATCTAAACGAATATTTTGCCTCGGTCTTTAATGAGGCTAATGAAGGGCTTAGGAATAGTGGCGGCGTGACTGATGGGAACGAAGGTGGGGGGGTAGACATTACAGTATCCGAGGTAGAAGCCAAACTTGAACAGCTTAACGGTAGTAAATCGGGCGGCCCGGATAATCTTCATCCTAGAATATTAAAGGAATTGGCGAGTGAAATTGCAAGCCCGTTAGCGATAATTTTTAATGAATCTCTAAACTCGGGGGTTGTACCGTTTGACTGGAGATTAGCTAATGTAGTTCCTATATTCAAGAAGGGGAAAAAAAGTGACCCGGGTAACTACAGGCCTGTTAGTTTAACATCTGTAGTATGCAAAGTCATGGAAAAAATATTAAAGGAGAGAGTAGTTACGGACCTTGAGGTCAATGGCAATTGGGACAAATTACAACATGGTTTTACGAAAGGTAGATCGTGCCAAACCAACCTGATCTCCTTCTTTGAGAAAGTAACAGATTTTTTAGACAAGGGAAATGCGGTGGATCTGATATATCTTGATTTCAGTAAGGCGTTCGATACGGTACCGCATGAAGAATTACTGGTTAAATTGGAAAGGATGGGGATCGAAATGAAAATCCGGAGGTGGATAAAGAACTGGTTAAAGGGGAGACTGCAGCGGGTCGTACTGAAAGGGGATCTGTCGGGTTGGAGGGAGGTTACCAGTGGAGTTCCTCAAGGTTCGGTTTTGGGTCCGATTTTATTCAATCTATTTATCACTGACCTCGGAACCAAAAGTAGGAGTGGGCTGATAAAGTTTGCGGATGACACGAAGTTGGGAGGTATTGCCAATTCGGAGAAGGATCGGGATATCCTCCAGGGAGATTTGGATGACCTTGTAAACTGGAGTATTAGTAATAGGATGAAATTTAATAGTGAGAAGTGTAAGGTTATGCATTTAGGGATGACTAACAAGAATTATAGTTATAAGCTGGGGACGCACCAGTTGGAAGTAACGGAAGAGGAGAAGGACCTCGGAGTCCTGGTTGATCGCAGGATGACTATGAGTCGGCAATGTGATGTGGCCGTTAAAAAGGCTAATGCGGTCTTGGGATGCATTAGGCGAGGTATTTCTAGTAGAGATAAGGAGGTGCTAGTCCCGTTATACAAGGCGCTGGTGAGACCTCATTTGGAGTACTGTGTGCAGTTCTGGTCTCCCATGTTTAAGAAGGATGAATTCAAACTGGAACGGGTACAAAGAAGGGCCACTAGGATGATCCGAGGAATGGAAAGCCTGTCGTATGAAAGGAGACTTGAGGAGCTCGGTTTGTTTTCCTTAACCAAAAGAAGGTTGAGGGGAGATATGATTGCTCTCTTTAAATATATCAGAGGGATAAATATCAGGGAGGGAGAGGAATTATTTCAGCTCAGTACTAATGTGGATACAAGAACAAATGGATATAAATTGGCTGCTGGGAAGTTTAGGCTTGAAATTAGGTGAAGGTTTCTAACCATCAGAGGAGTGAAATACTGGAACAGCCTACCGAGGGAAACAGTGGGGGCGAAAGACCTCTCCGGCTTTAAGATTAAGCTTGATAAGTTTATGGAGGGAATGGTTTGATAGGATAACTTGATTTACACAATAGGTCAATAATGTGCCACCACTGGTAGTTAGTACCGATGGTCAATGTTGGGATATTGAAAGTCATTTTCCTGAGTGTCTGGCTGGAGAGTCTTGCCCGCATGCTCGGGGTTCAGTTGATCGCCATATTTGGGGTCGGGAAGGAATTTTCCTCCAGGGTAGTGTCAAAGTTAGAATCAAGACTCACAGTTTTTAGTTATAGACCACTCTGTTTTATTAGCGCAGCGCTGTGCTGATACATTCAGATAATGTGAGTACCATATAAGACTTAGACTGTCTTATTTATACAGATAAAAAGGGGGGGTGAACTTAACAAGCAAACAAAGGAAGCAAAGCTGATAAGTTTTCCTGGGGCCAGACACACATCTTATTTTTTTATTAACTTTTAGCAATCTTCTGCTAATGTCCCACCATTAGCTTAGGTGCGACTTATTGTTCTATATCTTAATGTTTTTCTTCCTGACAACTATATTTCAACATTTTTCATTCCTGCTTAAAGGAACATACAGCATTTCTTTAATCCATTCTATTTTTACAATATAATTCATTCTACTTTTACAATCCCTCCTTTTGGTCAAGCTACGCAATGACCAACAATTACTGGGTTTTACATATTAACCGTTTTTTATTTTTTTGTTTATTAGCGATATTTAAAATTATTATATTAGCACTTTGTTTTGGGGCAGTCACCTGGGTGATCTGCCTTGCACAATTCTGGATACAACAGGAGATTAACTGAAAACATACAAAAATCATTAGGATTTTAAACAGGATAGTTAGGGCTTTCTGAAACAACCAGTTTTCTATGCCAGAGAAATTGAACAGGTTACTTAGCCACTTCCATAAAGAACTTGGCTCTTTATGGGGAAGATATGCGATTTGTTTTAAGTGGCTAGCGCGATTTATTACCTCATTGGTGTTGTCAGGTATAAACACACAACATTTTTTTCCAATGAGAGCACAGGTCCCTTCTTTGGCCGCCAGCACTATGTTTAATGCATGACGGTTTTGGAGAGTTATTTGTTGGATTGCCCCTGTATTTTTGGCCAGGGCTTTTAAACTTTTTTCGGTTTTATTTGCCATTATTTTAACTACTGCTTGTAACTTTAGGAGCCTTTTTGCATGGCATTGAAAGATTGTATTGTTTTTACTAAGATTATTGTAGGGGGAACATGAGATTGATTTTTCTGTTTTATTTCAGGTTAAGAAAAAAATTTATATTTTTATACCCGGCCCGCCACTCTTTAGTTTTGTTCGAATAATCCCACACACCATTGGCCACAATATGCTGAAGGCAACGGCTTTTTTCCAGATTCAGCCTTGTCCCATTACACACCCAACACCAATGACCTTTTCCCTCCACCACACTTATCCATTTAGATACATTTATTTCCACTGCTTCCCAAGTGTCATTGTTGTTCCATGTTTTGTTAAACGGACGAGGTTTTTCAGTGAGGCCTGGGGAATTGAGTGGGATTGCCAGGACAGGAACACCAGCTTGAGAGTGGGCTGGGATGTGGCTGCAGACCCAGCAATTAGAAACATTAAGGGTCTGAGCTATTCACACTTGCTGCTGGATAAAATAATTGTCATTGTGGGCTTTCCAGACCTTAAGACACCAGCAGCCGAGGAACAGGCACCACCAGAGGCGCATGTTGGAGGCAAGGCCCTTCTGGTTTTGACAACCTTAACTGAGGGAACCGCAGTCACGGTTTTATGTCCACCAGGCAGCAGGCGCTAGGCTCGCTACTGCTCCTTCTCGGGCCTTGCTTTAGGTCGTCGTCTGCTTCTGGCAACCCTTACGAGAGCGTAGATTGTAAGGTATTGCAGGCTGTTCCTCTACATCTTTTTCTGGAGTCAAAATTGACTTTGCGCGGTTTTGAGGTGATGATTGGTTTGCCGGGGAGGGTATTTTTTTACACTGCGAAGCATGTATCCACGCTGCGATGCCAGATAGTTTAACAGCTGTCTGGGTAGTAAGCAGTACCTGATGAGGACCCTTTCACCGGGGTTTCAAGGCGTGTTTTCGATGATGGTGCCGCACGTAGACCCAATCACCTGACTTGAGGTTGTGGCAAGCGTCAGAGGTGGGTTTTGTTGGCCAGGCGGCTTGAACCTGTGAATGGAAGTGACTTACGGCTTGCATTAATTTCTTGCAATATTGCAGGAGCGTACTGTGAGTTAAGTTTAAGTCTGGGACTGGAGTAATGGTAGCCATAGCTCGCATAGGGTGTCCCATAACAATTTTAAAAGGACTCAATTTATGCCTTTGGGATGGAGTGGATCGCATTTTTATAAGGGCTAGTGGTAAAGCTGCTGGCCAGCTTAACCCTGTGGAGTTACAAATTTTAGCAAGCTTATTTTTAAGTACACCATTTTGCCTTTTCACAGCACCTGCACTTTGTGGATGGTAGGGACAGTGCAGCAGGTGTGTGATATGTAATATACGATTCAGGTGTTGAACGATTTGTCCGGTAAAATGTGTACCCCGGTCACTGGACAGAGTGTCAGGAATTTTCTTGGCAGGCATAATATGATTTAACAAACATTTGGCAACAGACAGTGAGTCAGCCTTGCGACAAGGAAAGGCTTTAATTCAACCAGAAAATAAACATACCATAACCAAAATAAATTTATATCGTTGACACTTAGGCATTTGTACAAAATCAAGTTGCCAATGCAAGAATGGTGCTTGGGGCAGGCCCCGGAATTCCTGAGANTGGAGTCAAAATTGACTTTGCGCGGTTTTGAGGTGATGATTGGTTTGCCGGGGAGGGTATTTTTTTACACTGCAAAGCATGTATCCACGCTGCGATGCCAGATAGTTTAACAGCTGTCTGGGTAGTAAGCAGTACCTGATGAGGACCCTTTCACCGGGGTTTCAAGGCGTGTTTTCGATGATGGTGCCGCACGTAGACCCAATCACCTGACTTGAGGTTGTGGCAAGCGTCAGAGGTGGGTTTTGTTGGCCAGGCGGCTTGAACCTGTGAATGGAAGTGACTTACGGCTTGCATTAATTTCTTGCAATATTGCAGGAGCGTACTGTGAGTTAAGTTTAAGTCTGGGACTGGAGTAATGGTAGCCATAGCTCGCATAGGGTGTCCCATAACAATTTTAAAAGGACTCAATTTATGCCTTTGGGATGGAGTGGATCGCATTTTCATAAGGGCTAGTGGTAAAGCTGCTGGCCAGCTTAACCCTGTGGAGTTACAAATTTTAGCAAGCTTATTTTTAAGTACACCATTTTGCCTTTTCACAGCACCTGCACTTTGTGGGTGGTAGGGACAGTGCAGCAGGTGTGTGATATGTAATATACGATTCAGGTGTTGAACGATTTGTCCGGTAAAATGTGTACCCCGGTCACTGGACAGAGTGTCAGGAATTTTCTTGGCAGGCATAATATGATTTAACAAACATTTGGCAACAGACAGTGAGTCAGCCTTGCGACAAGGAAAGGCTTTAATTCAACCAGAAAATAAACATACCATAACCAAAATAAATTTATATCGTTGACACTTAGGCATTTGTACAAAATCAAGTTGCCAATGCAAGAATGGTGCTTGGGGCAGGCCCCGGAATTCCTGAGACACTTTTACAGATTTACCAATATTGTGGCTTTGGCAAGTGGTACAGGCGGCACAGTGGCGGGCTGCAAAAGAGCTGAAATGGGGGGCCCACCATTCTGCCTTAGTTACAGTTACAGCAGAGACCATCCCCTCCTTTCCGACATGCGAAACACCGTATAGCAGGTGGGCCAGAGACGGGTAGAGTGAAAAGGGGGCCACAAAGGTGCCAGTAGGCGAACGCCAAAGGGAATTTTTAGGTTGGCCGAGTTTGTTTTTTAAGACGTCCACTCGGTCTTTGTTCCAAGATTTTAACAGTGGCCACTGAGTTTTGGGATTTTTCTGAGTTAGCCTAGACCATTTTTTCAGAAATTTACAGGAGTCCGGACCCTTTTTAAAATACATAAAATGAGCCGGCGTTTCTTTAGGGAACTGTCCCGACTTAGACGTCTGGTTACCCATACAGGAGGACTTTACACACACCAATTACACAAGAAGGAAATTTGGGTTTGTTAGAGCGATGCCCGGTGCAACACACAAAAGGAGCCCACAGGCTACTGCCTCAGTTGCCCTTGCTTTTACACCAAGGGTTTTACCCAAGGTGCGGTGCGGCTGCGATTGTGCAGATTTTACTTACTTAGACCGCGGGGACAGGAACCCCTTGGTTGGCCGATTTCCGGACGGAGATGGCACCCAGACTTAAACACTCCACAGGAGGACAGATAGACACAGAGACAGGACAGTTCTCAGTCCGGACAAAACACAGAAATAATTACCTGACCAGATTTCTGATGTTAGATTCCGGGATTCCTACCAGAACAGAGTGGGAACCAACAAGTTTGATGGCGTAGACCTTACTGTGGTCGTGCGCCCTTCCGTTCAGGAGGAGGACCGCTTGGGCCAAATGCCCAGGTGCCGGCTGCCACGGTTGTCCTACAAAAACGGTCAGGAATCACACGGCCCCAGTGAAGACGGTTGCCATCTCGGTGGAACCTCCAAATTGTCAAAGTTAGAATCAAGACTCACAGTTTTTAGTTATAGACCACTCTGTTTTATTAGCGCAGCGCTGTGCTGATACATTCAGATAATGTGAGTACCATATAAGACTCAGACTGTCTTATTTATACAGATAAAAAGGGGGGGTGAACTTAACAAGAAAACAAAGGAAGCAAAGCTGATAAGTTTTCCTGGGGCCAGACACACATCTTATTTCCTTATTAACTCTTAGCAATCTTCTGCTAATGTCCCACCATTAGCTTAGGTGCGACTCATTGTTCTATATCTTAATGTTTCTCTTCCTGACAACTATATTTCAACATTTCTCATTCCTGCTTAAAGGAACATACAGCATTTCTTTAATCCATTCTATTTTTACAATATAATTCATTCTACTTTCACAGTAGATTGGCAGAGGCCCTGGAGGTTTTTCGCCTTCCTCCGCAGCATGGGGCAGGGGTCGCTTGCTGGAGGATTATCTGCTACTTGAAGTCTTTAAATCAAGATTTGGGGACTTCAACAGCTGAGTCAAGGGTGAGAATTATTTCAGGAGTGGGAGGGTCAACTTTTGTGGCCTGCATCATGCGGGAGGTCAGACTAGATGATCATAATGGTCCCTTCTGATCTTAAGTTCTATGATTCTATGATATAAGCCTCTGGATACCCCTCCATTTTATCTTCAGCTGGCTCAAAAGATAGCCTCTCCACCCTAAACGGACGCCTAAAAGAAACTGGAACAAAGGACAGTAACTGCGGGGGTGTGAGTGATTGCTGGACCCAGACTAGGAAGTAGTCTAGTCTGGCAAAAAAGCTTATTGGAACATCTCTGAGGGTGGGATTTACCTAGGGTGACCAGATGTCCCGATTTTATAGGGACAGTCCTGATTTGGGGGGCCTTTTCTTATATAGGCACCTATTACCCCCCATCCTAGGTCCCAATTTTTTACACTTGCTATTTGGTCACCCTAGATTTACCTGCATTTAATTTCCTACTGTATTAGGCTTAGACTTGCGTGTTTTATTTTATTTTGCTTGGTAACTTACTTTGTTCTGTCTGTTATTACTTGGAACCACTTAACTCGTACATTTTATATTTAATAAAATCACTTTTTACTTATTAATTAACCCAGAGCAAGTAATTAATACCTGGGGGAGCAAACAGCTGTGCATATCTCTCTATCAGTGTTATAGAGGGTGAACAATTTATGAGTTTACCCTGTATAAGAATTATACAGAGTAAAACGGATTTATTTAGGGTTTGGAGCCCATTGGGAACTGGGTATCTGGGTGTTGGAGACAGGAGCACTTCTTAAGGTGTTTTCAGTTAAGCCTGCAGCTTTTGGGGGATGTCGTTCGGACCTGGGCCTGTGTTTGTAGCAGGCTAGTGTGTCTGTCTCAACAAGGCAGGGTACTGAAGTCCCAAGCTGCCAGGGAAAACAGGCTTAGAGGTAGTCTCAGTACATCAGGTGGCAGTCCCAAGGGGGTTTCTGTGACCCAACCCGTCACAACTACAGCCTTGCTCCCGCTGATGTAAGTGCCCTGCTACACTGATATAATAACTCCACCTCCACGAGAGGTGCAGGGCTTATGTGGGTGTAGTTAGGGCGACGCAGTGGGTGTGTAGACACTGTCTCACTTACATCAGCTGTTGGCTGTCATACTGTCAGTTTCATGGATCCCCTGGCTAGAAAGCCAGGCTGTTCTGGGGCAGGTAGGGGGCTCCAGCTAGGGACCAGCTGCCTTGCGGCTCCTCTGTCCTAGCCTGGCTGTGCCCTCCACGCTTGGAGCTTGGATGCTGTGACGTTATTGACATGCACTGGGACCGTATAGATCATTGTTGCAACCAAGGTCCTGTTGCAACCAAGGTCCCTTAAATAAAGGAGGTCAAATAAGGTGTTTAAGACCAGGTTATGGTTTGCCGGTTATGATAATGCTATCTGTATGCATATATCATTTTTTGTATTTAACGTTATAAGTATTGGTTCTATACTGTCTGTATTTCAAACTTGTGCTATGCTTCTGGGTGTCAGCTCTGCCTAGCCTGCTTGATGGCCCATTAAGGACCATTAATACAATTGACCCATTGAAAGAAGGACTCAGCAAGATATGCAGGCACATGCCTATGGACAGAACTCTAAGTTCTTTTCTTGCCATGTGCCCCAATGTTTGTCTTTGGAACAAAGAAAGAGAGGCCTCATGACAAAAGACTATAAAAAGCTGCTGCAGCTCCTCCATCTTGTCTTCAATCCTGCTTCGTACCTCTGGAGGGACTTTGCTACAAACTGAAGCGCTAAACAAAGGAATGAAAGACCCATCCCAGCTGTGGATGCACTCCAGATACTTGATTTGAACCTGCAGTTTATTCTATCACTGCTGCAAACCTGAACCAAGAACTTTGCCATTACTGTATGTAATTGAGTCCATTTAACCAATTCTAGCTCTCATCTCTATCTTTTGCCTTTTATCAATAAACCTTTTGATTTTAGATTCTAAAGGATTGGCAACAGCGTGATTTTGGGTAAGATCTGATTTATAGATTGACCTTGGTCTGCGGCTTGGTCCTTTGGGATCAAAAGAACCTTTTTTCTTTACTGGGGTATTGGTTTTCATAACCATTTGTCCCCATAATGAACCAACTAGGGGCAGAGCTCTTCTAGACCTGCTGCTCACAAACCGGGAAGAATTAGTAGGGGAAGCAAAAGTAGATGGGAACCTGGGAGGCAGTGACCATGAGATAGTCGAGTTCAGGATCCTGACACAAGGAAGAAAGGAGAGCAGCAGAATACGGACCCTGGACTTCAGAAAAACAGACTTTGACTCCCTCAGGGAACTGATGGGCAGGATCCCCTGGGAGAATAACATGAGGGGGAAAGGAGTCCAGGAGAGCTGGCTGTATTTTAAAGAATCCTTATTGAGGTTGCAGGAACAAACCATCCCAATGTGTAGAAATAATAGTAAATATGGCAGGCAACCAGCTTGACTTAACAGTGAAATCCTTGCTGATCTTAAACACAAAAAAGAAGCTTACAAGAAGTGGAAGCTTGGACAAATCACCAGGGAGGAGTATAAAAATATTGCTCACGCATGCAGGAGTGAAATCAGGTAATCACACTTGGAGTTGCAGCTAGCAAGGGATGTTAAGAGTAACAAGAAGGGTTTCTTCAGGTATGTTAGCAACAAGAAGAAGGTCAGGGAAAGTGTGGGCCCCTTACTGAATGAGGGAGGCAACTTAGTGACAGAGGATGTGGAAAAAGCTAATGTACTCAATGCTTTTTTTGCCTCTGTCTTCACGAACAAGGTCAGCTCCCAGACTACTGCACCGGGCAGCACAGCATGGGGAGGAGGTGACTAGCCCTCTGTGGAGAAAGAAGTGGTTCGGGACTATTTAGAAAAACTGGACAAGCACAAGTCCATGGTGCCGGATGCGCTGCATCCGAGGGTGCTAAAGGAGTTGGCAGATGTGATTGCAGAGCCATTGGCCATTAATTTTGAAAACTCATGGCAATCGGGGGAGGTCCCGGATGACTGAAAAAAGGCTAATGTAGTGCCCATCTTTAAAAAAAGGAACAGGAGTATCTGGGAAACTACAGGCCAGTCAGCCTCACCTCAGTCCCTAGAAAAATCATGGAGCAGGTCCTCAAGGAAGCAATGTTGAAGCATTTTGAGGAGAGGAAAGTGATCAGGAACGGTCAGCATGGATTCACCAAGGGCAAGTCATGCCTGACTAACCTAATTGCCTTCTATGACGAGATAACTGGGTCTGTGGATGAGGGGAAAGCAGTGGACGTTATTCCTTGACTTTAGCAAAGCTTTTGATACAGTCTCCCATGGTATTCTTGCCAGCAAGGTGAAGAAGTATGGGCTGGATGAATGGACTATAAGGTGGATAGAAAGCTGGCTAGATCAGGGGTCGGCAACCTTTTGGAAGTGGTGTGCCAAGTCTTCATTTATTCACTCTGATTTAAGGTTTTGCGTGCCGGTAATACACTTTAATGTTTTCAGAAGGTCTCTTTCTATAAGTCTATAATATATAACTAAACTATTGTAAAGTAAATAAGGTTTTAAAAATGTTTAAGAAGCTTCATTTAAAATTAAATTAAAATGCAGAGCCCCCCGGACTGGTGGCCAGGACCCGGGCAGTGTGAGTGCCACTGAAAATCAGCTCGCGTGCCACCTTCGGCACGCGTGCCATAGGTTGCCTACCCCTGGGCTAGATCATCGGGCTCAGCGGGTAGTAATCAATGACTCCATGTCTAGTTGGCAACCAGTATCAAGTGGAGTTCCCCAAGGGTAGGTCTTGGGGCCGCTTTTGTTCAATATCTTCATTAATGATCTGGAGGATGGCGTGGACTGCACTCTCAGCAAGTTTGCAGATGACACTAAACTGGGAGGAGTGGTAGATATGCTGGAGGGTAGTGATAGGATACAGAGGGACCTAGACAAATTAGAGGATTGGGCCAAGAGAAATCTGATGAGGTTCAACAAAGACAAGTGCAGAGTCCTGCACTTAGGACGGAAGAATCCCATGCAGTGCTACAGACTAGGGACCGAGTGGCTAGGTAGCAGTTCTGCAGAAAAGGACCTAGGGGTTACAGTGGATGAGAAGCTGGATATGAATCAACAGTGTGCCCTTGTTGCCAAGAAGGCTAATGGCATTTTGGGCTGTATAAGTAGAAGCATTGCCAGCAGATCGAGGGACGTGATCATTCCCCTCTATTCGGCATTAGTGAGGCCTCATCTGGAGTACTGTGTCCAGTTTTGGGCCCCACACTACAAGAAGTATGTGGAAAAATTGGAAAGAGTCCAGCAGAGGGCAACAAAAATGATTAGGCGGGGGTGGAACACATGATTTAAGAGGAGAGGCTGAGGGAACTGGGACTATTTAGTCTGCAGAAGAGAAGAAAGAGGGGGGATTTGATAGCTGCTTTCAACTACCTGAAAGGGGGTTCCAAAGAGGATGGATCTAGACTGTTCTCAGTGGTACCAGATGACAGAACACAGAGTAATGGTCTCAAGTTGCAGTGGGGGAGGTTTAGGTTGGATATTAGGAAAACCTTTTTCACTAGGAGGGTGGTGAAGCACTGGAATGGGTTACCTAGAGAGGTGGTGGAATCTCCTTCTTTGGAGGTTTTTAAGGCCTGGCTTGACAAAGCCCTGGCTAGGATGATTTAGTTGGGGATTGGTCCTGCTTTGAGCAGGGGTTTGGATTAGATGACCTCCTGAGGTCCCATCCAACCCTGATATTCTTTGATTCTATGGTTCTAAGGTGGCCCATTTGAAACAGTTGACAAGAAGGTATGAGTATCAGTAGGGGGAAAATTAGTTTTTGTAGTGACCTATCCACTCCCAGTCTTTATTCAGGCCTAAATTGATGGTGTCCAGTTTGCCAATTAATTCCAGTTCTGCAGTTTCTCGTTGGAGTCTGTTTTTGAAGTTTTTTTGTTGAAGAATTGCCACTTTTAAGTCCAGAAGGCGGTGAACAGAACCCGGACAAATTGTGATTAATTTCCTGGAGCAACTTTATTTTCTTTGTACTCTAAACCTCATATGACAACAAAAATATTACCCTTTTGACTGATTTATGGCCAAGAAGAAAGGTTTCCCAATGAGGTTTTGCCAAATGTCATGTTATGTGTCATTAAGTGACAGTGTCTTTAATACAATTAAGTTAATTTGTGATGATTCAGTAAAGGAATACGCCCCCTTCTCTATTTCTTTATCAAATTACATTTGTTGTGTTCTTATAACCAAGAATGTAAAGAGCGCAGCAGTACATTGAAATCAACAGTGGACACTGACAGTACATTGCCTGCAAATAGTATTTCTAAAGGAAAATAAACTAAAAAAATGGAGATTGTAGAAGAGATTTCTGTCTATAGGAAGATAGCATTTGAGTTTGGGGACCATATTTTGTTAATCGATGTGAGAGAAAACAAGGGTCATATCTTGATTACTGATTGTATGTAGCTAGAAAGTTAAAAATCACATGAATTAATGCTGACAGAAGTTCAAAGAATATTATATAATCTTGTGTGAGTTAACATAAATATATTGCTTAATTAATTCTATCATATTTTCACCTATTAATTTTCAAAGATGTAGTGCAGGAGGTGGGTATATGTGCCCTGCCTTCCAGAGAGAACCAGTCAAGACAATAAAGAGAGGGGGAGAGAGAGAGAGCAGCTTCACATGTGTGTAGTTGTGATGTTTTTGACACATGTACATTATAACTGTACAACCCAGTCTGACAATTTAATAGTTTATTTTGTTAAGATAAATATTTTGGATTTCTTGAAATTCCACAGTAGAAATACAAATGACGTTATTTAGATAAGTTAACGTTCAATACAGATTTGAGGGAAGAATAAAAAAATAAATGCAAATAATTCCATTTCTAAAAATATGTTTAGATGCTTGTTTTTCAGGAATTGTAAATTAAAATATTCTTGTATTTACACCTTGTTACAATAATATTTTCTGAATTAGAATAATCTTTTTCTTTCATATTTTACAATGAGATTTCACAGGGGTTGAAAATTCTGACAGAAGTGAATGACTCCCATCCATCACCATCTGCTACCCCTGGGGCACAGGATGGGAAAGGTGAGGGCTGGGGGTTGCCAGGTGTCCGGTTTTCGAATGGAACATCCAGTTGAAAAGGGAAATGGGCAGCGTCCGGACAGCACAAGTCCAGTTGCCTGCAGTAACTGGCCTCCACCACTGGGGGCGGGAAGAGCAGCAGCGCTGGGAGGGGCCAGTCTGTGCCACGGGTGTCGCTGTCAGGGACAGAGATTCCCTCCGGCCTGAGCTGGGACCGGGCAGATTATCAGGGGAGCCGCGTTTTCACCCCCAGCGACGAGACCAGGACAGAAATAAGGGCGGAGTGTCCCGGAGAAGGTGCCAGTGAAAGTGAAGAGATGGGACCTGTCAGTCACATTGTAAAACGAGACCTCGCCCGCCTCATAGTCCAGGAAAATCCCCACCCGGCTGGGCCTGATGCTCACGGGGAGGGGGGTCCAGGAGGAGGTGAGGGCCTTGTATTCCCCAGCCACACGGCCCAGTATCCATCCTCAGGTGTGTATGTGACCCTCCCCTTCCTGCTCACAGATTCCCTACAAACCCTCAGGTCCCAGGCAGTCTTGTCTCCCACCTCCACCTCCCAGTAATGCCTCCCACCCGTGAATCCCTCAGTGCCCAGGACACAGACACAAGGATCAAATCTCTCAGGGTTGTTTGGATCCAGAGTCATGTCCACTGGGGAGAGTGTCACAGAGTCAGTGCCTAGGGTGGGGGCTGATCACTGGGATCAAAGGGAAATTAACCCACAACCCCGTTAATTGCTGTGTTGGGGGTGGGGGGGTTGTTGCCTGAGGGGAGTCAAGGCCTGTCCGCCGGTGAGGAGACAATGAGCAGGGAAAGGGCAGGAGGAGCGGGGGATTCCAGTCCGACCATAGTCAATCGTTGGAACTAATGGACAGCCAGATGACCAAGCTGTTACCTGAACAGGTTGTGTAATTAGAAGACCAGCACCATTCAGAGACACCTAACAGACTGATCTGCACTGAACTTCAAAGACAGTGTGATAATGTAAATATTATAAAGGGGAGGAATGTAGAACTTTCATGTCCATTCCAAGCAGGTGACTCCCAAGCCGAAGTTCAGGCGGTGGGGTCGGAGTCAACCACAGATTGAAGCATAGGTTGGATATTAGGAAAACCTTTTTCACTAGGAGGGTGGTGAAGCACTGGAATGGGTTACCTAGCGCCAGGCACCACACCACAGGGAGGAAGCAACAGTTGGAATTGCCAATACGCCTGGTCAAGGAGCCCTAGAGGAGAAGCAGCACCTGGAGACTGGAATAGTTCAGCCAAGGGAGGAGCAAAGCAACAGGGAGATGGGGAACAACAATCTCAAGGTAGCCAAGATAGAAAATGAGCCATGCAAGAGGAAAGCTACTCAGGAGCCAAAACTGAAAGGGCTTGAACAAGCCCTAGGCCTTGCAAAGGAGGGGCCCCAGAAAGGGCTGCAGGATGTGAGTAGCATAGAAGGAAGAAAGTTGAAGAAGTTGAAACTGAGGGTATGTCTGCAATTGAGCTGGGAGGTGCAATTCCCAGCTCATGTAGACGTATCTGTCCTAGCTCTGCTCAAGCTAGAGCGCTAAAAGTAGCAGTGTAGCATGGGCAGCTTGGGCCAGCTGCCTGAGTACGTACCAAAAGAGTCTGGGCACATGGCTCTTGTTAGAAGCTAGCTCAGCTACGTCTACGTGAGCTGGGAATCGCGTCACAGCTCAAATGTGGACATATCCTAAGACAGGGGAAGGAACAGTTTCTGGAAGAAGATAAAGAACTAGAAAGACTAAAGCTGATGGCTCAGGAGGGGGCAGAGGTGCAGGCTGAGAGCTCTGGTGTGTGAGGTAAGAGAGAGCTCAGCAATAAATTACCAGGATGCTGCATTTACACAGGTGAGCAGAGTGAGGCTGTGGGTGTCCTGGGAGGCTTTTTAGGGGAACAAGCTGATCACCCACTGAAGGGCTGGATGTCGATGGGCACAGATACAGAGGTGCTGGCTAGAAGGGAAGCTGCAGCAGTGGCTATATCCTCTACAGCTACCCAGCAAACCCACCCACTAATGGACTGGAGAGAGCTAGAAGAAAAGCTGAACACCCTGCAGGCCCAAAGGCGGAGCCCCGGCAGGAGCTAGAGGAGATGTGCTGCTCAGAGGACTGGATCTCAGCCCAAGCCATCCAGCAGGAGGAGGAGCTGGCCCGTCTCAGCATTGGAAGGCGACCAGGGAACAGCAGTGTTTGTTGTTGCAGAAGGAGCTGACTGAGCTCCAGAACCAGCTTAAGGTCAAGTGTGGAAGGAAGCCTGGCTCTGAGACGCATATGACGCAGGAGAGCCCAGAGGCCTTGTGGAAAGAGCTGAAATTATGCCAGAGAGAGGTGTAGTGTCTCCAAAAAACAGAACAGCTGGGCAGTGAGCTCCACCAGCTGGCTGGACACAAGAACAGCACAGAGGTGGGTGCAGAGGTACAGGCCCATTGGGTGGAAGATGGCCCTCTGAGGTGGGGATGCTGGCTGCAGAAGGGAAAAGCCACCATGGGTTCCCAGAGCTCCTTTGCTGAAGGAAAAAAGATGCCGCCAGTAGTAATTAGAGGCACTAACAAGGAGCTAGTCTGAATGGAAGAGACCTTGACTCCCAAGGGTGCATGTGTTACTAGTGTATCCTGTGGGCTGCGCCAGAGAGAGACTGAGGCAACCTGATGCTGGTTACCAATTGTAATGGAATGCTAAACTGTATTGTACTGTTCGGCCACTAGGTGGCACGGTGTGTAATACATTTAATTACGCTAACCTCAGCCAAAAGAATGAGGAGTACTTGTGGCACCTTAGAGACTAACAAATTTATTTGGGCATAAGCTTTCGTGGGCTAGAAACCCACTTCATCAGATGCATCAGCCAGAGGTTTATAGGATTTTATACTGAACATATCTGGTGTGTATGTGGCTCAGAGGGAAGCTCTGTAGCCAGCCCATATCTGCTACAGGAGAATGACACCAATGGTGAAAGCCTGGTGATACTGACTACCTCTGCTATGGCCAGAGGGCCTGTCATGGTAGACTCCCCCACTCCAAACTCTGGGGTACAGACGTGGGGACCCACATGAAAGACCCCCTAAGCTTATATTCTACCAGCTTAGGTTAAAACTCCTCCAAGGCACGGATTCCCCTGGCCCTTGGACTGGTATCGCTGCCACCACCAAGTCATTTACACTAAAATTCAGAGAAGGGTCATTTGGAATCCCTATCACCCCAATATATCCTCCCAAGCTCCTTCACCCCGTTCCTGGGGAGGCTTGAGAATAGAATACCAACCAGTTGCTTTAGCAACATGAGCACAAACCAGACCCTTTGTCTTCAGGACACTGAAATCAATCAGGTTCTTAAAAGAACAACTTTTATTATAAAGAAAAAAAGTTAAAGAATCACATCTGCAAAACCAGGATGGAATGTAACTTTTACAGGGTAGTAAAAAGATTTAACACACAGAGGATTCCCCTCTGGGCTCAGCTTCAAAGTTACAAAACCAGGAATGAAACTACCTCTTTAGCATAGGGAAATTCATAACCCCAAAACAAAGAGAGAACCTAATGCATCTAGCTAAACATTTCCTTGCCCTACTCACAGATTCTGTGGTTTTAGATGGATTATTCCAGGTATGGTTTTAGGAGATATTGTACCTGCTGGTTTTTCCCTCCGTCTGGAGAGAGAACAACACACAGAAGAACAAAACAAATCCTTCCCCGCCAGATTTGAAAGTATCTTCTTTGGTCCTTCCGGTCAGGTGCCAATGTATGTCATTTGAACTGCTTTACCCTTTACAGGTAAGGCAATCCTGTACAGCTGCCAAGGAGCGATTTTATGCCACTGAATGGGCTGACATACATAAAGGTTGCTACCCTTCCCCCTATATTCATGACACGCCCCCCAAATCACAGATGGTGCTGGACAGCCTGTTCCACACCGGATGCGATTTCTTCCTGGAGCTCTAGGAGAAACCAGAGTTAAGACACATCACCTCTACGCATACTACTGATTATATAAAAACTAAACAGTATTTCCCACATTTCAAGGACTATAATGACTTAGAATATAGGGACAGTTTTAACCAGCTGATTCTGGGAAACTTTCACAGGAGAGTGCATCAGCCACTTTGTTAGACGCTCCTGAAATGTGTTGTATTTCAAAATCAAAATCTTGGAGAGCTAACCTCCACCAAAGAAGTGTCTTGTTATTTTCTTTGATGGAATGAAGCCACTTCAGTTCAGCATGGTCGGTCTGCAGGTGGAAATACCGTCCCTAAACGTATGGGCGTAGCTTTTCCAGAGTGTACACAATGGCGTAACATTCCTTCTCTGTGATTGACCAGTGGCTTTCCCTCTCAGACAGTTTCTTGCTGAGAAACATGACAGGACTGAATTCTTGATCCGGTCCTTCCTGCATCAAAACTGCTCCCACACCACGCTCGGACGCATCTGTGGTTACTAGGAACAGTTTGTCAAAGTTTGGGGCCCTTAGCACAGGGTCAGACATGAGTGTCACTTTAAGCTGGTTTAAGGCCTTTTGACACTCTTCAGTCCACTGAACTGCATTTGGCTGCTTCTTTTTGGTCAGGTCTGTCAGTGGGGCAGCGATTTGGCTGTAATGCGGTACAAATCGCCTGTAATATCCAGCCAAACCTAAGAAGGATTGGACCTGTTTTTCTGACTTTGGGACAGGCCACTTTTGGATAGCATTCACTTTAGCCTGTAAGGGGGTTGATAGTTCCTTGACCCACCTGGTGTCCAAGGTAAGTCACCCTGTTTAGACCTATTTGACACTTTTTAGCCTCAACAGCAAGTCCTGCATCCTTTACGCAGTTGCAGACTTTTCTTAGATGCTCTAGGTGTTCTGCCCATGAATCAGAAAATATGGCCACATTGTCAAGATAGGCGACTGCAGATTCTCCCAATCCCGCTAGGAGACTATCTACAAGTTTCTGGAAAGTGGTGGGTGCATTTCGCAGCCTGAAAGGGAGCACATTAAATTCATACAGCCCCTTATGGGTGACGGAGGCTGACCTTTCCTCGGCAGATTCATCTAGCGGTATTTGCCAGTACCCCTTGGTTAAGTCTAAGGTGGAGATGAACTGAGCACGTCCCAGTTCCTCCAATAGCTCATCTGTGCGTGGCATTGGATGGCTATCTGGGCGAGTTACAGCATTTAGTTTATGGTAGTCCACACAAAAGCGGATTTCCCCATCTGGTTTGGAAACTAGAACCACTGGAGATGCCCATGCACTTTCAGAGGGGCGGATTACACCCATCGATTCTCGGCCTTCTGGCTAAGAGAGGTGAAAACATTTTATCTGTCCTAGATCTCCCGTTCTATAGCAGTTTTGACTTGAGGAACCACCGGTATGGTTGGGCTCTAATTGGGCGAGCATTACCTGTGTCAATGAAGTGGCATGACCCTTTGGTCCGTCCTGGGGTGGCTGAGAACAACGGCGCAAAGCTAGTGCACAGCTCCTTGATCTGCTGTCGCTGCATACGGCCAAGGGTCATGGAGAGGTTCACCTCTTCCACGCCACCGTCGCTTTTTCCTTCATAGTAGACACTTTCAGGCCACTCAGCGTCATCTCTTTCCTGGGCTGTAAACTGAAGAACCTTGAATTCTCTGGAATAAAAGGGCTTTAGAGAATTAACACGGTACACTTGAGGCTTTAGGTTTGAGGTTGAGAACGCAATGAGATAGTTAACAGCTCCCAGGCGCTCTCGGACCGTAAACGGCCTTCCCCACTACGCTTCCATCTTATGGGCCTGGAGCGCCTTCAAGACCATGACCTGGTCCCTTAATTTGAAGGAACGCTCTCTGGTATGTTTATCATACCAGGCCTTTTGCTCTTCCTGAGCATCTTTTAGGTTTTCTTTAGCGAGGGCTAAAGAGTCTTGGAGGGTGTTTTGTAGGTTGCTTACAAAGTCCAGAATGTTAGTTCCTGGAGAAGGTGTAAACCCCTCCCATTGCTGCTTCACCAACCGTAATGGCCCCTTAACCTCGTGGCTATACACAAGTTCAAAGGGTGAAAAGCCCAAACTGGGATGTGGTACAGACCCATAGGCAAAGAGCAACTGCTGCAACACTAGATCCCAATCATTGGAGTGCTCATTTACGTAGCATGGCCCCCAAAGTTCTATTACACTTCTCCACCAGGCCATTGGTTTGATGGTGGTACGGGGTGGCAATCAAGTGGTTTTCCCCACAAGCTTCCCAAAGACTTTTCACAGTCCCTGCCAGGAAATTAGTTCCCGAATCCATAAGGATGTCGAAGGGCCAACCTACCCTGGCAAAAATATCTGTTAGTGCCTGGCACACGCTTTTAGCCCTGGTGTTGCTTAGAGCTACAGCTTCCGGCCATCGGCTGGCAAAATCCATGGAAGTCAGTAGGTACTGCTTTCCTATGGGTGTCTTCTTCGGGAAAGGACCCAGAATATCCACAGCTACTTGCTGAAATGGAACCTCAATTATGGGGAGTGGCTGGAGAGGGGCTTTGACCTGCTCTTGGGGTTTTCCCACCCTCTGGCAGACCACACAAGACCGGACATAGGTAGAAATGTCCTTGCCCATTCCCTCCCAGTGGAATGACTTCCCTGAACAGTCTTTGATCCTGTTCACTCCAGCATGGCCACTAGGATGATCGTGGGCTAAGCTCAAGAGCTTTACCCAGTACTTAGTTGGAACTACCAACTGTCTCTGAGGATGCTAGTCCTCCTTGTGCCCACCAGAAAGAGTTTCCTTGTATAAAAGTCCTCTTTCTACAACAAACCTGGACCTATAAGAAGACCTGAGAGGCGGTGGATCGCTCTGTGCCGCCGTCCAAGCTCCCTTGAGGCTCTCATCTGCTTCCTGCTCTGCCTGGAATTGCTTCCTTGATGCTGGAGACATTAGTTCCTCACTGGGTTGTGGACTTGGGCTTGGTCGCTCTGGAAGCGATGTAGGTGATGGGGTTGTTTCCGTTGACTGTGAACTGCTCTCCACTGGTGCACTGGGTAGTATTTCAGGCTCTGGATGAGCTTCTTGTGCAGGTTTAGCTGCTGCAAGTGCAGGTTCGGTGGTGCCCTCTGGTGTTGGGTTTGCAGATGGGGTTGCAAGCGCTGGATCCAGTGCTGGTAATGGTCCTGGGACTGGCTGCTCCACCAGTTCCGGTTCTTGGACTGGTTCTGGCTGGGTCTCTGGACCTGGATTTACTATTGCTGTTGTAGACGTTGGCCTGGAGTCTGGTTCCACCACCTCAGTCTGGGTCTCTGGGAACACAGTCAGGGCCCTTGTAGAAGGTTCAGGAACAGGGATAGGTGTGAAGGCTTTCTCAGCCTGGCTGCACGTGACCATTCCCACCTCCTTGGCTAGCTTCACATGGTTGGCCAAGTCCTCTCCCAGCAGCATGGGAATGGGATCATCATCATAGACTGCAAAAGTCCACATTCCTGACCAGCCCTTGTACTGGACAGGCAACCTGGCGGTAGGCAGGTTCAAACAATTTGACTTGAAGGGTTGAATCGTCACTTGGACCTCTGGGTTGATGAATTTGGAGTCCACTAAGGATTGGTGGATAGCTGACACCTGTGCTCCCGTGTCTCTCCATGCGATAACCTTCTTCCTGCCCACGCTCACAGTTTCCCTTTGCTCTGGGGGTATCTGGGAGGCATCTGGGCTTGAGGACCTTTGGTGTGACCCCAGTGCAATGAGCTGCAATCTGTTGGGGTTCTTGGGGCAGTTGGCCTTCACATGCCCCAGCTCGTTACATTTAAAACATCGCCCAGCTGACTGGTCACTAGGGCGAGGTGGGTTGCGGGAGAATGGTGTGGTGGAACGATAAGGTATCTGGGGTTTTCCTTGGGGCATTGGGCGGACCTTGGGCTGCCCCCGGTGGTAGGGTATTGGTTCGGGGCATCCCTTCTGGTATCCGCCCAAACTGTGACCAGGGTTGTTCCCCTCTGCTACCTCCACCTGTCTTGTTCTGATTTGCCCCGCCTCTATGACCGTCTGGAACTGCTCGTATTGATCAGCATAAGAAGCAAGATTTTCTGCTGAGTCCACCTTCTTATCCCATAAACACTGGTTTATATCATCATTGGACCGAGTCAGGAACTGCTCCTGTACAAGCAAATCACACATCTCTTCAAAGCTAGTTACACCTCTTCCTTTGACCCATTTCTCTAACAGACCCTTCATCTGGTTTACATAAGCCACATTACTTAGTCCAGCCTCTCTCTTAAGGGTTCTAAATTTTACTCTGTAAGTTTCAGGTGTAATTTGAAATTGTTTCAAAACCAAATCCTTAAATTTACCATAGTCAGAAATTTCACCAATAGGCATTTTATTGAATATGTCTAGCGCTCTTCCAGTCAATTTTGCAACCAAAACAATCATCTTCTGAGTATCAGGAATAGAGTGGATGGTACACAGTCTCTCAAAGGTGATGAAATATTCAGTGATGTCAGTAGACTCCTCATATGCTGGGAATAACCACTCCCACTGGTGGCTATATGGAGAGTTGGATCCTCCTACATTGGGATTCTGTTTCTTCCGTTCCAATATAGCCAGTTCATTGTCTTTTTCCAGCCGTTCCAGCTCCAGGGCTCTCTCATGAGCAACGTTTTGAGCCTCACATTCTTTCTCCTTTAATTCCAGGGCTCTTTCATGTTCCTTCCTTTTCTCTTCAGCCGCCAATTTGGCTAATTCCAATTTCTTTTGGACTTCACTTTCAGTCATTTTGCTAACCTTCCTGCTCTTACTATAGCCAAGCCCGAGAGCTAGAAAGAATGGTATGGTTTTAGGAGATATTGTACCTGCTGGTTTTTCCCTCCGTCCGGAGAGAGAACAACACACAGAACAACAAAACAAATCCTTCCCCGCCAGATTTGAAAGTATCTTCTTTCCTCATTGGTCCTTCTGGTCAGCTGCCAACCTATGTCATTTGAACTGCTTTACCCTTTACAGGTAAGGGAATCTGTTTCTGCTGCCAAGGAGGGATTATGCTACTGAATGGGCTGGCATACATAAAGGTTGCTACCCTTCCCCCTATATTCATGACAGGGCCTGACTAACAAGGGGTAGAAGTTGTTCTGAACTACAACATGCTGAAGACTAGGGGATTTTGTCCATCACATGAGCTGCATAGGACTATGGGGAACAGAACTCCGGGTCTCTTTATACTTCAGTGATGAGAATAAAGATATAGCCAAGGGTCTTGTAGATTTCCTTTTGGCGGCAGGGCAGGAAGTACCCCCTGGCTGCAGAACTTAACCAAGTGTTAGCCATGGTCAAGCCAATCTTTGGGTACAGGTCAGCTTTGGGGGACTGGAGGAAGGGAGGTCACTCCCCTTTAAAGGGAGTCAGGGACCAGCCAACCTGTGACAGGCTCCTGTAAGGGAGAGTGAGACAACCCAGACCCACTGGAAGTAACTAAATCCTTAGGTAGCTGGTTGGCAGCTATATAGCTACTGAGTCTGATAAAGCTGCTGAGGAGAGGAGCTCCCAGGAGAGCTCACCAGAGCAAGAGGCCTGCAGCCTGGAAGGGCTGTTCCTAGAGAGAGGGGCTCCCAGAGCTGACAATGACAGCCACAGCAGCTGCAGCAGGACAGAGCCCGGCAGGTGAGGACTCCAAGGAATAAAGGTGCAGTGTGACCTGAACCCAGCTCCGAGAAGGAGCTCTGAGAATCCCGACTCAAGGAGGGTGAGGAGCAGGAGTGAGAGCCAGAGGCTGGAGCAGACTGAAGGAAATGGTTTTATTTTGGGGTTTATTTGGACTCAAAGCAGACCCCAGCAGGGGACTTTTGTCTCAGAGTAATTTAAGGAGTGCTGAAGAGGGTAAACCGAAGCAGGGTTTTTGCAGGGCCACCCAGAGCCAGTTTGCACAACTTGCACCTATTTCACAGAACTGCTGCCCCTTCCTCATGCAGACAGAGCCTTGCTCTCTCCAGTCTGCGTTGGCCCATCACCGCGGTGTCTAACCCCAACAATCCCTACATCACTGAGTGAGAACCTGGAGCAACTCCACACTGAGCACACGGTGTTGTGCCTCCCACCCAGCTCCCGGCCTCCCCATCTCAGCTCCTAGGCTGCTCCCATCCGCCGCAGCCTCCAGCTCCCCTCAGATGGCTCCCCCCGGTCCTCAGGCTGCCCCTGTTCTGTCCTGTGCCCAGCACCGAGTCAGCAGGGTCACTACAATATGCTCTTTCAGACAGAACCAGAGAGGTGCAAGATGCGCCCAGCCACACACTAAGACCCTCACTTCCCCTCCCCAGCGTTTGCTGCTCCCCTTGCTGGGCCTTGTCTACACTCAGACCGGGAGCCCTTCAGGGCCGGCAGCCCCTTGTTTGGTCTCTGCAGCACCTGGCAGCGTGGGGCATTCCCCATTGCATATGGGGACACTGGGGCACAGGGAGCCCTGGTTACTCTGCCCCACACATTCACCCAGCGACTCCGAGTTGCTGGATCTGGGTCCCTGAGATCAAAGCGTGGGCAGTCGAGTGGCACTGACTGGTCAGGAACTGATGGGGTGGGAGGAAGGAAAGGGTTAATCCCAGTGCGGGGGTGATTCGCTGCCCGGCCCTGGCTGGTCTCTGCCCGCTGGATGCAGCTAGGGTTGCCAACCCTCCCGGATTGGCTGGGAGTCTCCCGGAATTGGCCTCAATCTCCTGGTGGCTATTGAAAGCCATCCGGGAGATTTCAATATGCCAAAGTCTAGTGGTCAGCACAGTGGTGCACACACCTATGTGCCCTGGCTCTGTGTGGCTCCCAGAAGCGAACAGCACGTCCCTGCGGTTTCTAGGCTCAGGGGAGGCCAGGGGGTCTCTGTGCGCTGCCCCTGCCCAGAGCGCCAACTCTGCAGCTCCCATTAGCTGGGAACCATGGCCAATGGGAGCTGTGGGGGCAGTGCTGCAGGGACATACCGGCCACTTCCCGGGAGCCGCCAGAAATAAGCACCACCTGGAGTCTGCACCCCAAACCCCCTCCTGCACCTCAACTCCCTGCTCCAGGCTCAGCCCGGAGCCCCCTCCGACACTCCAAACCCCTCGTCCCCACCCCCCAGCCCACACCCCTTCACACACCCCAACCCTCTGCCCCAGCCCAGTGAAGTGAGTGAGGGTGGGGGAGAACAAGTGACAGAGGGAGGGGGGAATGGAGTGAGCAGGGGCGGGGCCTCACAGAAGGGGCAGAGCAAGGCAAGGATATTTGGGTTTGTGCTATTAGACAGTTGGCAACCCTTGGTGCAGCACAGGGCATGTGTCTCTGAGCAGATCCCTACCCACTCGTCCGGCCATTTGTCCCAGACACAGAGACTCCAGGTGCCGAGGGAAGGAGCAGCCCCAGCAGCGCCGCACTGGCCCTGGCACGGGCTAAGCCTGCGAGCGCAGCAACAGCGGCAGAGAGAGGGGCTCAGCCATTGAGAGCAGCAGGGTCCCCACCTGCAGGGGAGGGGTCAGCGCTGGGACAACAGGCCGGGCTGGGTCAGGGGCTGGGAGCTCTGGCAGCAAGCATGGTACCCTAACCCTAAGCCCTGCTGGAGACCCTGGACCTGGCCAGCCTGGAGCTGCCAGCGAGTCTCTCAGGGTCTGGGACCTGCCCAGGAGGAGGCTGTTGGGGGGGGGGGGTCCCCCTTCCTGTGGGGTGCACACAGCTCAGGATGGGGCACCAGGGTGTGACAGGAGTTTAGACACTCCCCTAAAGTGAAGCACAGAGGAGACAGACTCAGGATCCTAACGGGCTCACAGACCGGGTTGTGAAATGCCCCCGAGACCAGCCGCGCTCCGGCCCAAGGGGGCTCATCTTGCTGTGTGGGTGGCAGGGACAAGGGGCTCAGGGTCACACAAGGATGTTCTTGAGCAGTGAGGGATGCGGGGGTGGGGAGTTGATGCTGCTGCCACCTGCTCATAGTCCCGTGTTCCTGCCACTACTTCAGGTGCCACATTTAATGCCCCCGCCATGATGGGAGCCTGGCATGGATTGGGGGTGGGGGGAGGTGGGGGCAGAAGGCCCCACTGTGAGGCAGAAGCCATGACTCCTCCTTAGCAGTTTTCCCAAGAGAATAATATTATGGGGGGGGGTGGGGGTGTGTGTAGTTTCCACTAAACCCTTTCATAGATGGAACCAAGGCATTTCCCACAAAGAGAAACCTCACTCAGAACAGTTACATTTGCTGAAACCACTGAGTGCAAAGATGTGCCCCAGTGACGCAGTCTGAAGGGAAACGAACCTTAACATGCACACCCCAGTCACTGCATTCACTGGCAGACTCTGCCCCCTCGTGAGAGTCCCAAACAGCTCCAGCATGCACAGTACCACATTCCCCACCATGGCACTGCAATGCAAACCCCTAACTCTTACCTCAGGCTTTCCCCTGCGACAACAACACGTCTCCCTCCATCCCGCCTCATTTACATTCAGGAAGGGGAGGGAAAAGCAGAACTGGTTTAAAAAAAGAGCAGGCAGCACTGGCCAGTGTCCAGGGCAACGGCCCAGGAGACCTTAGTTCTGTTCCTGGCTCTGATCGGACCTGTGCCTCAGTTCCCCCTCTGGAACAATGAAAACTTTCTCCTTTGTAAAGCACTTGGTGAGCTGTGGCTGAATAACTCCATATGAGAACCACATATTGTTCCCTTTCGGAACGACAAGTAAAACTAACAGCTCCCAGCCCCTGGGGACTGAGCAGTGATGGGATTTGCATCAGGAGTGGGCGCAAGTACTTCACAGGCTTTTTCAATGTTAAATTATCAAAGGCAGAGTCCCTGAATGTAAGTGCCCCATTTCTAAGGGGGGCCCAGTATGAACGTATTGGTCTCTATGTATCATAGCACTTTTAGTACTTTTGGCTGGAAGAGCCCAGAGGAACCTGGCACGTGGATTTAGGAATGGGGGAAACATGGGTGATTTTCAGGTTGCACATAGGAAAAGCTAGAGAGCCCTGCTGCATTAGTGTTACCTTACCTGTGAATTCCCGCAGCACTTCCATTATGCCGGGGACTCCGTACACATCCTTCAGTTCAGCAGCACTGAGCTCTGGTTCCTGCAGCCTCACCTGCCCACTCCTAAGGAGAACATAGTCGCTCAGCACAGGTACCATTGCAATGGGCTTGATAGAAATTGGTGAACTGAATGTGGAATCTCACCTGGCCAGTGTGCCCTTTACATCCTAATAGGAGAGAAGAGTAAATAAGAAAGTGTTAGTGTTGTACAGTTCAGCTGTTCCATGTTCACAGCACGGCTGGTTCATTTTCTGTTTCCTGAGGCTTTACAGAAGGGAAAACAGCTGCAGATCTGAGTTACATGAAGATTTGTTACAATTAGGTAACACTAGCTGAATGGTGTATGATTACAATGGTGCTGATGCACAACTCCAGCCCCAGGAAGTGCAGATATGTGCATGACTCAGTCACTAATGGTACCAGAGGGTGCACTGGGTCACTAAATGGTGTATTAACTATTTGCAAACAACAATAAGAGAAATTTAATTTTCACAAAAATATTGTGCAGATTTTCCAGATACTGTGCTGAGCTGCCAAAATAAATCACAAGATTAGAAAAATCCACTGTCTGAATCATATTTATGCAGATGTTAAACAGCAACTGTACTGCAAAAAGCGATGGTAAAACTGGCCTCTAGAGGCTGCAAATACTTGATAAAATGTGCTGCTCTTACTGTGAAAATATGTTTTCTAACTGCCCTACCAATAACAAAGTCCGGCCTGCTGACTGGTGGGAAGAGAGAACTTTATCTTGACGCCTACACTTGATGATGTTAGGAGGTGCTCTGATACCATGGTGATGGGCACCAAGTAAGAACCTAGGAACGTTGATTGGCTAATCTTTTAGGGAAGGGGTAAGTCTATTTTTTGTCAAGGTCCAAATTTCTTGGTCAAGGTATAGTCAAGGTCCAGACTCGAGAGAAAACAAAAAAACCCAACAATAATAATAATAGTGCATAAATAAAAATATTTGGAGGTCTGTTCAAAAGCGTCTGGTGGTCCAGATTTGGCTCATGGTCCGCCTATTGACTGCCCCTGCTTCAGGGGTGGCGCTGTGTCTTTCTGGATACTGGAAAGCATCCAGCGCATGGTGGGTGGTACCCTGATAAGAACAGTAAAACCAGTCAATGGGAGTAGGGTGCCTAAGCTGTTTGATGCTTTTGAAAACCTCACAAGGTGCTGATCTGCCTCACTAGGAACCTACATAGATCTGAAAATCTGGCCCTAAGTCATTCTTCAAAATGAGATGTCTTAAGTCACTTAGTGCTTTTGATCATTCTACCCTTAGATCCCTAACTTTAGGGAGCCAAATGTGAACATTTTGGCCTAAATATTGCTAATAATGGTGTGTAAATCTGTGGCCCTACATAAATAAATAGTATATCAGTAAATAATAATGATAATGGGGGCGGGGTGGGGGGAAAGAGAGTCTGTGTTTGTTCCCGTGGCTGTGGGAAATCGAAACTAAAGGGGAACTTTGTATAACTCACCTGCAGCAGCTCAGCGGCCGGCTGCTGACACTTCTTCTCCATCTCTGTGATCAGCTGCTGCAGAGAGAAGCTTTGCTGGGAGAGCTTGGTGACATTTTCATTTAGTTTCTTCAGTGTCTCCCTCTCCTCCTCGGCCAGTCCCTGGAGAAAGAGTTTCTTTTCCTCATTCAGAAGCAGTTGCAGTTTCTCAAATTCAGATGAGATTCGCTGTCTCTGGCACTTTACTCTTTCCTTTAGGGAATAAAAAAAAACAAAACAACCCCATAAATATCAGCAGAATTAGCAAGTGTATAAGGCCATTTTGGGCGAAGTACATTAGATTTGAATGAACATTCATAGATTCATATTTTAAGGCCAGAAGGGACCATTGTGACCATCTAGTTTGACCCCTTGCATGGCACAGGCCAGAAAATTACCCACCAGGGATTCCTGCATCAAGCCCATAACTTCTGAGTAAAGAATTAAAGAGTCAATGAAGCAGGGGCATGGATTCTGCACCTCCCACTTCCTAGGTGGATACCCCAACCGCTGGGCTATAGACTCATTCTCTTTTACACTCTGCCCCAATGACTGCACAAGTACTTACACACAGCGGAACAATTTCAACAGAAGAGACTTGCCTTCCCCCCTGTTCCCCCCCACCCCCGACTCTCCTGAGAGGTGGGAGATTCCCGTGTTCCAATCCTTTCTGCCCCTCAGGCCAAGGGAAAAATCTCCCACATCCCACATGAATGCTCTAACCACTGGGCTAAAAGTTATGAGAGGCACCATCCTACCCCCATTTGTTGTATTGGGAGCTGAGGCCCCTAAGCCAGTGATTTTCCAGGTGCCTAAAGCTTTGGTGTTGTAACACCTAAATCCCTTTGAGGATCTAGGCCAGAGTCACCTTCAAATAACCATTACATCCTTAACCCTGCCTTCACTTGAGACAACCAACCCAAAACTCATATTTGGGAAAAAGCAACCCCCACCCCCCTCCTTCCATTAACTAGATATTCACCTGGAAATGCAAAATATCCATAAAAGGAAAGATGGGAAAGAATTAGCATCTAAAAAACAGGTCATCCTATGGGGGTGGGGGATGCAGTCTCCAGAACCCCTTGATCAAATGCCCCTAAATTTGCCCCACGTATTCTGCTGTGGTCCCTCAACAAACAGCAATTTTCAAACCAATCTGAGCATGCCTGTGGATTGTAGAGCACTTTGAATGGCAGCTTTAAACTGAAATGGTGTTTCAGCCTTAAGTATGGTGCAGAAAGGCTTCCCCTAAACGTGTGTAACTCCACTGGACTCACTAGGGCCGATTCCCCTCTCACTGACCCAGTGTATATCGGGGTAACCCTATCCATGCTAATGGGGCTATAGTAGTGTAAAGCTGGTGCGAGCAAGAGCAGGGCTGTCCCAGTGAGCACAGGCAGTGTAAAATCAACTAAACCAGAATGGCAGCTTTTTACACAGATTTGGTCCTGGTGCAAATGCTGTGAGATATGGAAAGAGTCTGGCCTCTGACTTCCTAGGTGTTGCTAGAATGACTGGGCTTGATCCCGAAGGGGCTTCTGCAATAGAAATGCAGATAAATAAAACATGGATTTATCTGGGCCTCATTTGCATTTTGAGTCAGTGTAAATCAGCCCATTATTGTTAAGTGCCATGTAGATCTGCTAATGTTATGCTTCTGTTCCCCTCCATACTCCTCAGGATGAACATTTTCTGGAATTAAAGTCTGATAATAAACAGGGTTATCATTAGACTTTTTATGATATTATTATTATAACTAATAATAATCAGGGTTTATTTAGTTGTTTTAATGCTATGCTGGTGTGGTCTATGTTTACCGAGAGTCTCTTGTAAATTCTTTAAAACACCTAAATGAAATGAGAGATTAAACCAAACCGCGGACACTTACTTTCCAGTCTTTCGGTTTATTCTGCTCCTTGGATTTCAGCTTTGAAATCTCCTCCCTCGCTTTCTTCAGACACTCAATGTCATTGTGGAGTTTCACCTGTGGGGAAAACGATGCCTGGGGAATTCTGCTGCAGTGGGTCAGAACTCTGGGGATTCTTCACCTATGGGTGGCAGGAAGGACGGGGTTCTGGCCAAGCCCAGGCCTAGCAGTGAGGGGACCTGGGTTCTGTCCCCAGGCCTGCCACAGACAGAGCTGATCTGAGTGACCCCGGGGCTCTCTGCAGAGCTGTCCTATTCGGTTCCCAAACAGCCAGGTGCAAGATTCAAGGAGGTGATTTTCTGCCCGCCTTCCCAACACTGCTCTGCCGTGCCTTACAAGGTTAGGGAGAGGGGCAGATGGGGTGCTCAGCACTGGGGTTTGTGGAAGGGGCTCAGGGAGCTGGGAATGGGCGACAGGGGATGCCTGTTCTATTCATTCCCTCTGGGGCACCTGGCACTGGCCGCTGTCGGAAGACAGGATACTGGGCTAGCTAGACCTTTGGTCTGACCCAGTATGGCCAGTCCTATGAGGTGCTCACTCAGTCTTTCCTGTTGAAGCTGCTCCACTTCAGGTAAATAAAGGGGCTCTGGGGATCACAGTGGCACCTAAAACTGGCACTTAGGTTCCTATGTACCATTGTGGGTCCAGGTTTGGGAGTTTTCCATTGATTTCAATGGGGCCATGATTTCATCCAGTGTATTTAGAAGATTCCTACCCGTCATGGCTAAACTCCATGTCATTTTAAAATTAAACTTCTCCTGCAGTGATTTAATTTCTCTTGACTATTTAGAAATAAATGTTTCCTACCTTGTATTCCTGCGCAGCATCCTCGATGGGCACCAGCGTATGAGATCCGTGCTCCTGGGTTTTATCACAAAGCAGACAGATCACCTCACCATCATCTTCACAGAACAGCTTGAGTTTGTCCTCATGCTCCCTACAGACTGTCTGCTTTTTTAGGTCTTCAGGTTTTATCCCTAACTGCTGGATATTTTCCACCATTCTGGCAAGCTGCCGGTTGGTCTGGGATTTCTCTTTCTTCAATTTGCTCCTGCATTGTGGACAGAAAACTCCCTCTTCTTCAATTTCCAATTTTTCATAGTACTCTGTGATACAAAATCGGCAGAAGTTGTGCCCACAGTCCATGCAAACTGGATCGTTGAAATACTCCAGACAGATGGGACAAAGCGCTTCTTCCAACAGCTTTCTCAGAGGATGGGCCATGGCTGTGGGAATGTAAGTGTTTCAGTGATCAGTTTCATGTAATGAGTTATACTCTTTATTAGACAACATTTTAATAGTGAGGGTAGCAAACCATTCACACAGCTTCCCAAGGGAAAGGGTAGCATTTGTCATCAAGTCTTTAGATTGTCAATAGACGCCTTTCTAAAAGATCTGCTGTACACTGATAGATGTGAAAGCCAGAACGGATGATTATGATAATCTAATTTGACGTCCTGCATAACACAGACCAGAGAAATTTACCTAGTAATTCCTGCATCAAGCCCATAATCGGCAGTAGAGGTAAAGCAGAACTTTTAGAAAGCGACATCCAATCTTGATTTAAAGTCTCCAAGTGAGGGAAAATCCACCGTATCTCTTGGCCAGTTGTTCCAGTGGTTAATTACCCACAGTTAAAAAACTGTGCCTCATGTGGGACTCTGTCTTCATTTTTACTAGGTTGGTTTGTTATGCCTCTTTCCTTCCCTTTGTTTTTTTCTATTTTTTGATCCAAGTTGAGGGTCCAGTGAGTTAGAGACTGGTCAACTGTTCTTCTTGCCAGCAAGTTAAAGACGTATGGGCTGGATGAATGGACTATAAGGTGGATAGAAAGCTGGCTAGATCACCGGGCTCAATGGGTAGCGATCAACGGCTCCATGTCTAGTTGGCAGCCGGTATCAAGCAGAGTTCCCCAAGGGTTGGTCCTGGGGCCGGTTTTGTTCAATATCTTCATTAATGATCTGGAGGATGGCGTGGATTGCACCCTCAGCAAGTTTTCAGATGACACTAAGCTGGGAAGAGTGGTAGATACGCTGGAGAGTAGGGATAGGATATAGAGGGACCTAGACAAATTAGAGGACTGGGCCAAAAATAATCTGATGAGGTTCAACAAAGACAAGTGCAGAGTCCTGCCCTTAGGATGGAAGAATCCCATGCACTGCTACAGACTAGGGACCAAGGGGCTAGGCAGCAGTTCTGCAGAAAAGGACTTAGAGGTTACAGTGGACGAGAAGCTGGAAATGAGTCAACAGTGTGCCCTTGTTGCCAAGAAGGCTAATGACATTTTGGGTTGTATACGTAGGAGCATTGCCAGCAGATCGAGGGACGTGATCATTCCCCTCTATTCGGCATTGGTAAGGCCTCATCTGGAGTACTGTGTTCAGTTTTGGGCTCCACACTACAAGAAGGATGTGGAAAAATTGGAAAGAATCCAGCGGAGGGCAACAAAAATGATTAGGGGGCTAGAGCCCATGACTTATGAGGAGAGGCTGAGGGAACTGGGGTTGTTTAGTCTGCAGAAGAATGGGGGGTGTGTGTGTGTTGTGTTTGATAGCTGCTTTCAACTACCCGAAAGGGGGTTCCAAAGAGGATGGATCTAGGCTGTTCTCAGTGGTACCAGATGACAAAACAAGGAGTAATGGTCTCAAGTTGCAGTGGGGGAGGTTTTGGTTGGATATTAGGAAAAACCTTTTCACTAGGAGGGTGGTGAAGCACTGGAATGGGTTACCTAGGGAGGTGGTGGAATCTCCTTCCTTAGAGGTTTTTAAGGTCAGGCTTGACAAAGCCCTGGCTGGGATGATTTAGTTGGGGATTGGTCCTGCTTTGAGCAGGGGGTTGGACTAGATGACCTCCTGAGGTCCCTTCCAACCCTGATATTCTATGATTCTATGNAGTTGATTGATTAGAAACTGCTGTAAGAATCTTAAAAGTGCACGATAGAAAAGCTACAAGGGGATGGGGAATTAGTTTTGGCACCTATGGGTACCAGTTGTGGGTCTGAACTTCCCCCTTCAAGACTGAACTGAGCAGGGTCAGTGACCTGGGGAAGAGGTGTGATGAAGTGGGAATTGTGTGTAATATTTTCATGAAGTCTGTGTGAGCTTCAGTTTCCCGCTGCACTTACCATTGCTATTCAGGGGGTGAAAAAGCATTAGCATTGCTCCAGGAAAAGCAGAGACACGAGGTGTGTGTGTCACCTTGCTGTCTACCGTGGAATGACTAGGTGGATAAAGATGTGGTTCCAACACTTCTTAAGAGAGGATCTGGAAAGACCGTGGAACAATGGTACGCTTGTCTGAACTCGTTTATTTTTACACGGCAGTGCTGTGTGTCCCTGGTGTAGCCTTTGTCCCCCATGCCCTGTGCGATTTTGGCATAGATGTCAGCGTTTCTTCTGCTGGTTCGGAGTTCTGCCAGCACAGACTTTTCTCCCCAGACAGCAATCAGATCCAGTGTCTCCTGTATCTTCCATGCTGGAATGTGTTTGTGGGCCTGGGCATGCATGGTCAGCTGTGCTGGTGAGCTCTCCACGCTGATCAAACAGGAAATGAAATTCAAAAGTTCCCAGGGCTTTTCCCCGTGTACCTGGCTGAAGTGCAGTAAAGTTGAAAGTGCTGTCCAGAGTGGTCACATTGGAGCACTCTGGGACACCTCCCAGAGGCCAATGCCATCGCATTGCACATCGCTGTGTCTACACTACCCCTAATTTGACCTGGGAATGTTGACTCTAGCGCTATGCCTCTCGTCAAGGTGGAGTACAGGCATCTATTTTATAAGCCCTTTAAGTAGGCAGAAAGGGCTTGGTAGCGTGGACACCCACAAGTTAAATTCGACCTAATGCAGCGGTCGACCTAACACCGTAGTGTAGACCAGCCCTCAGAACAGTGCATTGGGTGGTGCTATTCAAAAAGATTTATTGCCCTAAATGGGCACTTGAATGCGAGTTCGGAAGAGGTTTGCTGAGGCATAGCGTTATTCAGTTCCTGGCATTCTGTGGATCATTTTGGTCCCTGGCCTGTCTTGGACCAACACGTTCTGGGTTCTTATTGCTGTTTAAAAAATGATTCTGGGCAGGAAAAGAGTGATACTAATCAGTTCTCACAGCTAAAATACTGCCCTCAAGATAATGGGGTTTACATTTTGTCTGCTATGCCACTTGGGAACCGTCTGAGTCCTTTTTGTTTTAATAAAATGGTTCTGGGCCAGAACACATTAATAACAATATTCTACTACACCATTCTCATGGCTAAAGTGCTGTCCTCAAGGTACTGCACAACACGTATACATTTCATCCTCTGGGCCACTGCAGAATTGACTGTTCTGGGTCCTTATTAGTGTTGAAAAAGATTCTAGGTCAGAATGGGTTAATGACAATGTGCTACTAATCCGGTCTCACTGCTAAAGTATTGTCCTCAGGGCACTGCACTAGGTGGGAAAATTCCTTCTCCTGGGCCTCTTCAGACGAGTCTGTCCCGGGTCATTACGGTTGTTAAACGGTGGCTCTAGGCCAGCCCAGGTTAATAACAGGGTGTTCTTAGTCTGCTCCCGTTACTGAAATACAGCTCCTACCTCTGGGGAACAGGATCGGTTTTATTTTGCAAGAATTTAGGTCGTTAAAATGCTGTTCCGCGCCATTGCAGCTTGTACACCGTCCCCTGTAACTCAGGAGTCACCTCGTTGGAGTGGGGGGCTGGGCACTGGCAGGGAGCGCTGGGGAGAGAGGAAAGGAGCGGGGGGCGCGGAGGGGGGATACGGGGCAGTGGGCCTGCGCGGTGCTACAGGGGGTCCCTGGCTTTGAGTATCTGCGCCGAGCGGCAAGGGCGCGGCGCCATCTGAGCTATTGGCTCCTCCTGCTCCTGTTGTGGCCGGAGCCGGGATCGGGATCATGGGAGGTTGGCTCTGCCCCAGACTCGGGGCTTCTGCTGCCCCCGAACCGCACTGACGGGACCCAGCCGCCTCCAGCCCCGCACTCGGGGGAAGACGGACCCTTTGCCCCGCGGCGCTGGGGCCCCTCAGCCCCTCCCAGCCCCGGCGCACGGGCCCCGGCTCAGACTCCCCCCCGCCCAAACGGAGGCACCGCTCGAGCCCCTCAGCCCACCACACTCACGGAGGCGCCCCTACCCGGACTCACCTCGTCCGGGCCGGGCTTTGTTGTACTGCTCGCCCCGCGCGCCTTCAAATCTTCCCTCCCCCCAGCCCTGCCATTGGCCGCCCAACCAGGCGCACCCTGCCCCGCCATTGGCCGCCCCGCCGCGGGCACCCCGCCCCGCCATTGGCTGCCCAGACGCGCGCACCTCGCCCCGCGCTGCCATTGGCTGCCCAGCTGGTCTGAACCCGCCCTGCCATTGGCCCCGATCTGCCCGAGACCATTGGCCGCCGACCCCGCCTCCAGATCTCTGGGTCAGTCGCAGGCGCCCGTCCACCTCCCGGGTGTATCCAATAAGGCCTGGCGCAGGGGATTTTGGAGGATGTATGCTTTTGTGCCGCGTGAGTGACGTCATCCCCTCGGGAGTCAGTCGGAGCGAAGCGTGGAGCGCTGCTGCCGCTGCCGCCTACTGGTGTCTGTGATCCCCGCCTGCTGCAGCATCGCAGAGGGCGGGAGGGAACTGGTGCTCCCCGGGGCTGCGCACTCTGTCACTGCTGCACCCCAGAGACAGCTTCTCATTCCGTGCACCAGGCTCAGGCTGCAGCCTGCAGCAGATGGGTAACGCGAGGAACCCCAATGGGCCACGTGCGGACAGGCAGCACCGGTCACGCTGTGATCTGCTCCCACCCTCCCACCGCGTTACTCTGATCAGCCAGCCCTGCTCGGAGCATCGTTCTGCATTGTGTGCGGAACGGATTGCCGTGCGACCCTGGCACTGGGATCTGCGGAGAAGGGGCCTGTCTTTTCATTCCTGTCACTGACTGTTTTCTGTGTCTGAGGCCAAAATCAGAATGAGGATCGATATCTTAACATCCAGCTTGCGAACCCCCCCACTCACCTCCTTACTCTGCTAGTACTTCCATCAAATTCAGTGCAGTAAGGTCCTCCTCAGAGTGATTAATAGGCTCACAGGCTGGGTCCCAATGGCTGTAATCTCTGGAGTGAATAGACGGTGCCCTCTGCTGAGTGAGGGTAACATTGCTGTCTAGCTGGGGTGGGGATGAGGAGTGATGGCTCTGAACAGCCAAGTGCACTGGGGTGCGATAATGAAACATGGGCTGTGTTGATATGTCAAGACTCAGGTGAACTTTGCAGACATTGACATCAGCACATTGTGCATCTTGAACGTCTGTTCTAGGAGCTCTGAAAAATGATCAGTTCATAGAGATGGATGCTAATTATCACCCCCTCTATATAAATAGGGGCTGCTCTGCTGGGTTTGCCACTGGAGGCAATAAAACACAGCTGTCTGGAAAGGTGGGGAATTGAACAAACCCACCTGACCTGGATCATATTGACTCTGAACAAGCAACCAACCTGTTAGCAAGGAAACCATGAGGAGTGAATCGCCCTTGAGCTCCATTCTAGGCCCATGCAGGGAAGAATTTCATTAGTACTGGACTCCCAGAAATTGGGGTCCAAACCCCTAAGAGACTCAGGCACCCCATTCCCATGGACTGTCACTGGGAACAGGGAACCTGCTTACCCTTCGTGCCTTGGCAGATCTCTGTGACAGTCTGTACCCTATGCTCACCACTTTTACAAAATTATGATAAATTTTGTACAAAGTGTGCCTGGTAAGATATAATTTGAAAACTCATATTTCACTGATCATTATTGCCCTGGTAAAATATGTGTGGCAGCATTGTATGTAAAGTTATAAGATTTCCCTGTATGATGTTACTAAGGCATATTCCAAATCTGGGGAAGCAGTTCAAACCAGTTCCTCACAGACAACAGCAAACTGATGCCTCAGCCAGGTGTCAACAAAATCAGATGGACTCTCACCTGGTGAAGCAGCCATTCTTTGGCAGGAAGAAGGGTCTGAGCGAGAAATGTACACCTTAGTTGGAGGTTCCTGTGTAAACAGACTGGCTGTCATCTGAATCCCAGCTGGGGATGATTCTCAAAGAGGAGGAAAAGATATAAAAATGAGCAACAGAGGACACAAATCACCTCTGTCCCCACATCTCTACTCGCAGCATAAACGTCTGAAAGACAAACAAAGCATCGCTGAACTGGGGGAGTGATCCTGGCTGAAGTTCCAGACAGACTGCTGTGAGCATGTGGGCAGAACCATCAAGTTCACTTAGTTTGTTAAGTTCGTGTTAGTTTGCACTTTACCTTTTATTTCTTTGTAACCAATTCTGGCTTTTATGTCTCATACTTGTAATCACTTAAAATCTCTCTTTCTGTAGTTAATAAACATGTATTATCATGTCTTTGAATATCTCCCCTTGTAAGAACACCTGAAAGTACCTGAAACTGGGCCATGATTCTGGAAATGGGTGAGAGGGGAAACCCGGAGTCTAGCTGACCTAGGGCATCGTGATGGTGTCGTGGCTCTCCAGCTGCCCTCTCACATTCAAACGGTCAAAGCCAACGCAGCACTGCAATGCCCAGGGTGCTATTTGCAATCAGAACCTTTTTATTTTTCATTCTGTTTATTTGCCAATCTCAGCAAAGCAGAATTTTCCATTGTGGGATCTGGAGATGTGGAATGCAAAGTTTTAACGTAAAGCTGATTTTAATAACCACAACCCAACACAATATTTACCAGCATTATGTAAATCACCATCATTGCATTTCTCTAGCACCCACCATCCCAGCAGCCCTAAACACTTCCCGAAAGTGGGTAAATAGCCCTGTGGCACAGACACTGGCCCAGAGATGCAGGGCCCAGATGGAGCTGTATCCCCATGGCACAGACTGTGGTACCGCACACAGCGATGCAGGGCTACCTGGAGCTCTATGTGGCATGTGTCACACCAGCACAGCCCCATTGGTCCCTTTGGCTTCTGCAAAACTGAGGTTTCACTAGAGGCAGACTGAGCTCCCAGCCTTTCTGGGCGAGATGATCCTGTTCTGAGTGTAACCCAGAGCCAGGCTGAATCTGCAAACAGCCAGGGCTGACACTCAGCTTGTGTAAATGGGTAGAGCTCTGCATCAGTGGGGCTCCAGCTGCACCAAAATGGGGGCAGGATCAAGGAATAATTTAAGACAAGATTTAACAAGTGGGTTTGACAAGCACCAGGTGGGAGAAGAGGGGAGAGTTAGGGGCAGATCGACATTAACAAACTCATGCAGTTACACAGGACCCAAGAGCTTTCAATTAAAAGGTCTATTGGAATTTCTGTGTATGCTGCATTCCTTCCCTCCTCCCCCCACGCTACTTCAGCTTCTGCTAAGGCTTTGGCTTTTTCTTACTAGAATCAATGGCGGGGGGGTTATTCTGAGGCCTTTTGTTTCCTGATAGATGGTTTCCCCAGTTTGGAAAGGTGTCGCACAACTGTTTGGTTATTTCCAATAAAACGTGCTGTGCCTTTGTGCTGTCTTCGTTACAGTCATCATTAAAAATCTTGATTGGCCGCCCTGACGGATTCCCATACAGCCTCGTTAGCTCTTTGTTCAGCTGTGTCACTTTCATGGGCTCCAGGATGCTGTCTGGCCTGTTCATTCCCAGGAAGGCGAAGGAGAATTTCTTGTTATTGTCTGAGTGCTCACAGCAAACAGCTGTCCAGATGTGGCTCGGCACCACCACCCTCTCTGCATCTCGATTGATGTTCCTTTGTTTGTCATCCTTCTTAATGGGGATTTAATATTTTTCATTGGGCACTGCTCTGGTCTCTACAAAGGGTTTCCCTTTCTGATTTTTCTCACAGCTGTTTGTTAACTGCATCTTGAGATGTCATTTCAGCTCATGCCAATTGATCCTATTGAAGCAGGGGTCCATGGGGACTGCATTGGTGAGCGTGAAGGTGGCTATTCGGCCTTGACCACACTGGAAAGAGTTTGGGTTCAGGTGTCCCTGGTCATAGTGTGTTCTCTCATAATCTTCATTGATGGCTTGCTTTTCTTTCAGTTTTTCTTTGATGGATTGGTTTTCTGGTTTTTCTGTTTCAGGTCTCAAAGCAGTTTTCCTTCCATCTCCATGTTTGCCTCTGATAAATTAGCCAGCTGGAAATAGAGAAGGCCAGAATCCTTACATTCAACTTGTATCAAAATGTCCATGACACACAGAGCAGCAGGGAATCAAGGGCAGAACCAATCTCTGTCTCTTGACTCTATGTATTTTAATCACCCTTCTCTGAATCCCCCTCTTTTCTTGCTTTATCTGTTTGATTTTCAGTACCTAGCAAATGATTTAATGCGCTGGCCAGTTCTCCCAGCAGGAGGAGCATTCTTACCTCCACTCTTTGTGTGTCTCCTGGCCCAGATCACGGCTTTTCTGTCTCCTGGCCCAGATCACGGCATTATGGCACTTGCACGAACAGGACTAACATAAAACTAAAGCAGTGCATTCAGCATGAGAAAGGTGACTTATAAATGCAGTGCCCTGTGGTGCACACAATTGATACTGCATCCATAAAGAGGGGAAAAGGGTTGCTGGGGTCTCTATGGGGCAGAGTTACAGTTGTTTGGGTGCCTGAACTATGGATTTCCAGAGTTTTGAATGTCTGAGTTTCTTGTGCAGCAAGTTCAACCTTAACTCTGAATTTCTTGGCTTTGTAATGGTTGTTTTTTAACTAGCTAAAACATTCTCATAAGGATTTTTACCCTTTAGTTACTCATTTGATCTCAAGTTCCCCTTTATGAACTTGTGGGGTTTGTTTGATTGTTTGACTGAGAAGAACAGTAGAAAGAGAAGAGAGTTACAAACCCCACAAATATATCACAACATCCAACCAATAAGCAAAACTACAGCATTCTTACCTCCACACATTGACCTATTTTAATAAATGTAAATTGCAAAAATTATCTCCCAATGGTATATAAATCTTCACTACCTGCTTTATAAAGTTAATGAGCTCTGACATTGTTGTGACGGGTTGGTTCACAGAAACCCCCTTGGGAGCTGCCAGCTGATGTGCAAAGACTACTTCTGTTTCTATTCTCCCTGCTAGCTCAGTGGTTTCAGCACTCTGTCTTGCTGAAGCCAGACACACCCATCTGCTCCAGCACAGACCCAGAGTCTGAATAACCTGTCTCAAAGCTGCAGGTTTACCTGAGAACAGCTCACAGAAGTCTGCTTGCCCTTAGCACTCAGATGCCCAATTCCCAATGGGGTCTAAACCCAAATAAATCCGTTTTACCCTGTATAAGCTTTATACAGGGTAAACTCATAAATTGTTCGCCCTCTATAACACTGATAGAGAGATATGCACAGCTGTTTGCTCCCCCAGGTATTAATACATACTCTGAGTTAATTAATAAGTAGAAAGTGATTTTATTAAATACAGATAGTAGGATTTAAGTGATTCCAAGTAGTAACAGACAGAACAAAGTAAGTTACCCAGCAAAATAAAATAAAATGCGCAAATCTATGTCTAATTGCACTAAATACAGATAAGATCCTCACCAGTTCCAAAATGTTCCCTTTTACAGGCTAATCTTCTTTTAGCCTGGGTCCAGCAATCACTCACACCCCCTGTAGTTTTCAGTTTCCTTCAAGTGTCCTGGGGGGGTGGAGAGGCTTCTCCTTTAGCCAGCTGAAGACAAAATGGAGGGGTCTCCCACGGGTTTAAATAGACTGTCTCTTGTGGGTGGAGACCCCCTCCTCACCCTCTGTAGAATCCAGTCACAGAATGGAGATTCGGAATCACATGGGCAGGTCACATGCCCATGCATGACTCAGGACTGCAGGTAGCAGCCATTACCCACATGGTATCTTGCATGTCTCCAGGAAGACTTCTTATGTGGATTGGAGCATTCCAAGATGCATTGTTCCCCGACTGGGCACTTAACCCAGTGAATTCCTTCCTAAAGAGGCTGACCAAATGCCTCTCAAACCCCAAGCAAGCAAGCAAGCAAGCACACAATCCATATTCTTAACCTCAAGTACAAAATGATACATGTGTACAAAAGGGATGAATAGATATAGTAGACCATAACCTTTACAGAGATATGTACCTGGCACAGGCAACACAAAACATATTCCAGTTATGTCATATTCCCACAATGCCTTATGGGAGGTACCGTCACACCCTCCCCCTGAACTTACTGCCAGAGACTTGGACACTGTCCATGGCGAAGGCAGTACCTGTAAAATTCCCTTTTGTCTTTGGTTACACTTCTTTTCGGTACCTTGAAACCATATGTCATTTCTAGGGATTTTAGCTCATTTTGAGGTTCCTGATCCCCAGATGCCTGAAAACAGGTTGGGGTGTAGC
>QXTE01000575.1:67946-220219 GCA_003942145.1 Platysternon megacephalum
GCTCTAATTCTGCCATTTTACCTGGCAACAAATCCTTCTCCTGGATCAGGTCCCTCCTCTATGGGCGACGACCCCGCGAGGTGATGGACCCCCTGAGAGAAACTTGGGAACGCACACCGTCCGCAACGCAGGGCCTCTTACAATACATCTTACAACTGCAGGGGCGGCTGGCCCGGGCGGGTGAGCTCGCGAGGGAGAACTTAAACACAGCCCAGAGAGCCCAGGAGCAGCAATATAATCGGGGTGCCCAGGCCCGATCATTTGCACCAGGGGACTGAGTCCTCCTCCTGCTCCCCTCGGAGAAATCAAAACCCTTCGCCGAGTGGGGCCTGTCACTTACGAAATCCGGCAACCTGGTCGCCGGAAGGAAAAGCAGATTTATCATGTCAATCTTTTAAAACCCTGGAGGGAACGGGAAGGACTACTAATTGCCCCGTACCCCCCCCGAACCAGACCTCGGGCCACAACCCCCTAAGGAGTCCAATAATGGTGAGCCCTAGCTAGCAGAGACGCTCACCACCAAGCAGCGAGAACAGACCCTCTGCTTAGTGAGGGCGTTCCCCAAGACATTCACTACGAAACCCGGGCAGACTACGCTCGCCTACCATGCGATCCAGACTGACCCCAGCGTGGTGGTCCGAGAGACAACCCGGCCATTGCCGAGGCGAATGCCGGAGGCCGTGGAGGAGGAAGTCCAGGCAATGTTGGAGCTGGGTGTTATTGAGCACTCCCAGAGCGAATGGCGGATCCCCGTCGTCCTCGTCCCAAAGCCAGATGGGAGTCGGCGGTTTTGCATTGACTTCTGGAGCATCAACGCCATTTCAAAGTTTGATGCCTATCCAATGCCCCGCGTTGACGAGCTCCTTGACCGGCTTGGGGAAGCCTGTTATATCACCACATTAGATCTCACCAAGGGGTACTCACAGATCCTCTTGGAACCCCGATCCAAGGAGAAGACCGCGTTTGCCACCCCTTCAGGGCTGTACCATTTTACTGGTTACAGATCATGCACCCCTGAAGTGGCTCAATAAGATGAAGGACGCGAATGCCCGGCTTCAGCGATGGTATCTCACTCTACAGTCCTACGCCTTCACGATACGCCATCGGGCGGGACGGGACAACGCCAATGTGGACTTTCTATCCCACCTGGGGGAGGCTGAGGATGCCAGCTCCGAGGCTAGGGAGCTGGATTTGAGCGGTGGGGTATGCAGGGATCCAGGGTGGCTTCCCTCCGAACCTGAGGGTAAAGAGCCACTCTCTCAGCCTGAGGGGGCAGGGCCAGGCCAAGCTTACTCCACCCCCTGGAAGGGGAGGGGTGGAACAGGAAGTACAAAGGGTGGGGCCCTTAGCTCAGTCAGGGCAGCACCAGGGAGGGAGGCAGACGCAGGGTGCTCCCTTTAGACCCTGCTGCCACGCCAGGGGAGGCCCTGAACCAGGGGAAACCTGACCTGGAGGAAGAACTGGGGCTGCCAGGACTGCCCGCCGCCGAGTACCCGGAGGGACTGGAGGAGCCTGAGGCGGAGGGAGAGCTATAGATTCCTTTTCATCTTGAGATCTGTGTCTCAGACATGAGCAAAAACAGCTGAAGCATGATATATTTACTCCCACAGGGCTACCGCTGTGTACATTCTCAAAGGCCTCTAGAAAGGCATCGTCGAGCTGTTGAGAGATTTTCAGAAAAGAAACAGTGTAAGCACCCCACTGCTTGTTTTTAGTTTACACAAACCCTGGTTCCTAGCCTCATTACCCTCCCCTCCTTGACCATCGCTTCTTAATCATTCATTTACCTGAGCGCCGTCTTTTCCGTTCACCTTGTCCGCTGGTGACTCCCCCAAGCCGCAATCGCCTTCCACCTCTAAGGGGGTGGACAATGAGAGGCCGTCACGCTCATCGGAGTGTGTCACGAGGGTTTCGGGGTCGGGTTCCAATGTATCCATCAATAGTTGAGTCAAAGAGTCCTCCTCCTCCTCGGAACTGTCACGGTTGTAGCGCTTTCTCCACACAAGTCCAAAGGTTCTCGGGGCTAAAACAAAGTCCGAAGTTCTCACGGGGGTGATAAAGGAGTCCATGTTTCCTCTCAGCAGCCTTTCCACGATTTCTAAAACATGTGTCCTTGGTAAGAGATGGCCTCCTCTGTCCGGCGCTGGGACTTATGGGGTAATGGTGCTGCACTCTGATTGGCAGAGGGCCTTGGGAGGAGTTCTGAGAGGGGTCACACGACCCACTTCCGGAGGGGTCACCCTGCCCTGGAACACGCCCTGATTGGTCAAAATCTCTTCTCGGGGCGGTCCTGTCAGGGCAAAACCCATCCTAATTGGTAGAGGGCTGTGGGAGAAGTTCTTAGAGGGGTCACATGACCCACTTCCAGACGGGTCACCCCTGCCCCGGAAGTGACCCTGATTGGTCAAAATCTCCTCTCGGAGCGGTCCTATCGGGACGAAACCCATCCTGATTGGTAGAGGGTGGTGGGAGGAGTTCTTAGAGGGGTCCCATGACACACCTCGCGACTTCCGGTGACAGGTGGGATGGACTAAGGGGTCAAGGGGCGGGTTAGGGTTTGATTGATGGTAGGGCCCTTGTACTACTTAGGTGTTTGAACTCAGGTCTCCCACATTGCAGAGAGTGCCTTAGCACCTGTGCTGTTCTGGCCTAGTGATGCTGTTCCAGGGTAAAGAAATAATCACTGGAGCAGGGACATGAATGTGGGTCCCCATACCATTGGCCTATATTGTGATTCTCACTCTCTTGCCCTGTGACTATTCAAGCATTTTATACGAAGCCAAACAGCTTCAACAGGAGAGACTGAAATCAACCCACCCCAGAAAATCCTATAGGCCAGAGAATTCTTCTGCTGGGGGGGGAGACCAGGGTTCAAATCCTGCTTTACGGACGCTTTAATTGTTTATACACATTGGAACAGCTTTGGGGAAGCCCCACCTGAGGCTGTTCCACAGCCCCGTAGCTAATGCACTCTCATACAATATGAGGAGTCCATATGTAAATCCCCACTTCACCTCAGGTAGAGGGAGGGAATTGAACCCTGGTTTCCCACATCCCAGCTGAGTGCACTAACCATTGGGAGACACGTTACAAGGAAGGCCTTGTCTGCACTGGCAATTTTCTGAATGGTGCCCTAAGTCCCTTTTTTGGTCCAAAAGTATTCAGCAAATTAATGTCAAATTTGTCAATATTTTGGGTCAACTGAAACTTCATTTTTCAATGAACAAATGGTGCAAAAAATTCCACCCAGCTGTAAAGAGAGCCTTTCCTTTTATTTCAAAGGGCTTTGGACAAAATCCTTGGATGTTTGATAATAATAATCTTGGTCAAAACAAGAGATTCGTCGTTGGGGTCGCAAAGGGGCCTTTCCAAGATGGAACAAGCGTCTTGCACTTGTCTGTGAGTTTCCAGTGGCTGTAGGAATAGACTTTCTCTCCATCCCCACACTCCCCGGAGGTAGCTTTCTGATCATGCTATTGGTTTTGCCTTGTGCATTTTTTTTCCGTTGATTGTATGCTCTTATCTAATTAAAGGGAAATAAAACTCCTGCAGGAGACAAGAATTTACATAAGAAATTTCCAGCCCTGTGTTTAGATAAGCACAGGAGATATCTCTCTGGTACAAACATAGTGTATGTTCCTCATGCTGGTTCACTTAGCTGTAATTATGACTAACACAATAAGCTAATATCTGTCATTGTTTCTTTCGCTCCCTCATCTCGTCTCCATTATTTGATTTTTGGAAACAGCCCTGATCTTGTTCCTGAGTACATAGAGATGAAGGAGAGGGCTATTAACAGGCCCACTAATCTTCTTCCTTATTGTGACAATGAATAGCCTTCTCCCAAAGAAATTAGGGTACAACCGAGGGTAACACACAGCAGTGCAGCAGTGACTTACTGTTAATAGCTGGGAAACATACATCACACATGTGATTTTCTTTTCTGTATGCATATGTCATGCTTGCCAGGATACAGGAACTCTCCCAGGGATGTGTGAGGAAGATAACATTTGTGTCCTTCTGAACAAAGGCAAAGACAACAGAGATCTAGATCAGAATCTCACCGAACATTTACACCAGGGCTTCTCAAACTGGGGGTCGGGACCCCTCAGGGGGTCGCAAGGTTCTTACANGCCTGGCGCCTCTAAGAAGCAATACTTCCCCGCTCACAACCACTGAGTCTGTGTATAACAAAAACAAAACCAACTATTTATTAAAAGGGAGAGGGAACCTAGCAATTTGGGAAAACACCACAACCACAATTCAAAAGCAAGTAACCCTAAGTAAACGCTCACCTCAGAGTTCATTGGGCAGTGGCCTTTGCCTCAGTTTCCCACCTTGTGGGGTGAGAGTGTGACAAACAAACATCCCTTTATACACCACTTCCCACTCCCTCTGCTGCACCCCACTCATCAATGATCAGTGAAGTTCCAGAATTCACTGCCAAGCAATGCCTCTGCTGCTGCCACTGCCCCTGCTTGTCTCTACCACTGCTCACCCCTCCATTGCTGTCTGCTGCTCAGGGCCGGCGCAACCCATTAGGCGACCTAGGCGGTCGCCTAGGGCACTACTATTTGGGGGGCGCCGGCGCCCCGGTCGTCAGTGGAATTTTGGGGGCGGGACCTTCTGCCGCCGCTGTCGGGGGTGGCATTTCGGGGGCGGGGCCTTCCGCCGCCTAGGGCGCCGAAAAAGCTGGCGGCACTCCTGCTGCCGCTGCTTTCCACTTGCTTGATGCTGTTATCTCTGCCACTGCCTGTTGCTCGCTGCCCCTTTACCACGCTCACCACTGCCACCGCTCAGCCCTCCACTGCTCTCTGCCACCGTTCTCTGTCGCTGCTTGCTGCTCATTGTCATCTTTCCCACTCTCACCACTGCCATCTCTGCCACTGCTCAACCCTGCTGCGATCGCTGCTGCTACCGCTTGCTGCTCGCTGACACCTTGGCACTGCCCTGGTCTGAGGTTCCACCACTCAGCCCAGTTGTTAGTGATTTCAGTAGGTAGTGGGGAACCTCATTGCTACTGCAGCCTCTGTGTTGGCTTTCACTGCAGCACGGTCCCCACGCTAGATGTAAGACTACTCCCTAGACCCCCATTCCAGATAGTTAAGTCTAAAACAGAGTGTGAGGAGCTACAGAGAGATCTCACAAAACTGGGTGACTGGTCAACAAAATAGAAGATGAAATTCAATGCTGATAAATGCAAAATAATGCACATGGGCAAAAATAATCCCAACTACATATATACAATGATGGGGTCTAAATTAGCTGTTACCACCCAAGAGTCACCATGGATAGTTCTCTGAAAACTTCTTCTCAATACCCAGCAGTGGTCAAAAAGGTTAACAGTATGTTAGGAACTGTTAGGAAAAGGATAGAAAATAAAACAGAAAATATCATAATGCCTCTATAAAATCCATACTCCTATCAGATCTTGAATACAATCTCCAGTTCTGGTCGCTCCATCTCAAAAAGGATATAGTGGAACTGAAAAAAGTTCAGACAAGGGAAACAAAGATGATCCAAAGTATGGAACAGCTGCCATACGAGGAAAGACTAAAAATATTAGGGCTGTTCAGTTTTTGAAAAGAGACAACTATAGGGTTGCCAACTCTCCTGATGAAACTAACAGTCTGCAGAATTACTATAAGCAAGAGGAAGTACTTTTTCACACAATGGACAATTAGCCTCTGGAACTCATTGCCACCGGATATTCTTATGGCCAAAAGAATAACTGGGTTTAAAAAGAATTGCAGAAGTTCCTGGAAGATAGGTCCATCAGGTGGCTATTAGCCAAGATGGTCAGGGATGCAAACCCCTTCTCGGGGTGACCCTAAACCTCTGACGGCCAGAAGCAAGGACTGGAAGACAGGGGTGGATCACTCCATAATTGCTCTGTTCTGATCATTCCTCCAGAAGCTCTGGTATGGGCTGCTATCAAAGAAAGAACACAGGGCTAGATGGACCATTAGTCTGACCCAGTATGACCATTCTTATGTTCTCACTGTCAGCCCTACCCACGCTCTCTCCACAGCAGGCCAGGGGCTATTTCACACTCTGCTGCTTCCAGTGCTGTTGATGGAAGCCCTTTCCCCACCATACTCTGTACTGTGTCTCCTGGCCCTTCGCTGTGATGACTCCCTTCCTGTATGACAATTGCTGCTGTTGGGAGACAGTAGCCTGCTCCAGCGACAAGCACCCAGCTGCCTCCTGGGCTCTGTCTGACCAGGGGAGCCTGGCCCTTGTTCTCCTTGCAGTGCTGTGGGCTGCCACCTGCCCGGCACCCAGGTACTGGCATCTCACAGATCATCTCTCTCCCAGTTTCCCCGAGGCCGATTGGACAGTGCACTCTGTGGGGCTGCTGCCTCCCCTCCCCACTGAACTTGCCAGCTCTTTCCATCTCCAGATCAGGTGTCCATGCTCCATAACCCACTCCTGTCTCTCCTATGAACTGGGACTTCCTTCTCTGTCTCACTCATCTCTCCTCTGGGGCCCAGGCCTGCCTCTGCTCTGAGCACCCCTGTCAATTCCTCCTCCATCTCACTCATCTCTCCTCTGGGTCCCCGACCTGCCTCTGCTCTGAGCGCTCCTGTCAATTCCTCCTCCGTCTCGCACATCTCTCCTCTGGGGCCCAGGCCTTCCCACTGGCTGCTGTCTTGTGTTCCCTGTGGCCCACTCACTGGATTGCAGGCTCTCTTCTGGTCTCTTGCCTCCCATAGTGCAAGAACTGTCTTCATTTTTGCTTCCTTCACTTTCCCCAGGATATCAGAACCTCCTCCTCCTGTCCTTAGGGCATCCACTATCACAAGGGCTGCCAGTAGCACCTGGGCCCTGCGCGCTCATGGCTGCACCTGGGGATCACTTTAGCGCCTGTGGACCATGGCCAGCTTGTCCTCTGAGCCTGCATTCCAGGGAGGGGACACCCTGGTAGCTGTTGGCCCCCCTACCCGCATCCTCATGTGGCTTTGCACCCCCACTGCCATTCAGCCCCTGAACTCAGCTCTGTCACCCCACTAATTCCTGAGCCCGTGCCCCAGTCAGTGCCCCCCACTAGCCATTCTGAACCCGAGTCTGTGACCCATCCAGCAGCCCCGTGTGACCCGCTCTGTCTGTCCTAACCTGGCTCTGAGGGCAGGGTGCTGTGATGAACTTCTACTCCTGGGGGGATTCTGTGACACTTCGCATGCCCAGAAATGTTTTTTCCTGCAGAAAATACATTCTGCCCAAGAAGTGCTACAGTTCCACCTTTTGCCCACCAGAAGCTGCTGTGGTCCTAGAAAGCCAGGTATTATAGCCATGCTGCCAGACCACGGTGGCCTCTGCTGGGCAAAAGGCAGAACTGCAGCACTTCTCAGACAATATATTTTCTCTGGGGAAAATAAATCTGCACCAGACATGAATTCTGCACATGGGCAGTGGCACAGAATTCCTCCAGGAGTAGGAATTGGTAGTCTGCATTCTTAGCTCCCTTTTAAACTCCACCCTTGAGTTCTCTGGCTGCTGTGAACATTTCAGACCTGCTCCCTATTGTGTAGAGAGCAAAAGACACAACACTTCCCTTCCCTTCCAGGAAATTCCTCTAGCTGGGGATGCTGTAACTTGACTTGCCAAGCAGGTCTCCATGAAGGAAAATGGCCACCTTGATCCATCGGAGCAGAGGATTATGAGATTTGTCTAAGAACTCCCAGAATTGCAGGTGGTAGGGACAGGGCTTCATGAAAATTATCCAGGATGCTGTGCATTCTAATGGGATTCACTTTCTTTCTCTCCTTAGGAATCCACTACCTCTCCTTACCATAAGACAGTTACACACACACTTAATAATTTCAAATGCCTTTTTTATGAATAACACTCCAAAAATAAACTGTTATATCGCTGCAGTTACAATGCACGCTAACTAGACCAACAACCCTAGCTAGAGATTTGTTATTTCCCTTTAACAGGAAGACTATAACACAGGACCTAGACCCAAAAATATATATAATAGCTTACAAAATAGATACAAGGATTGGGACTTTCGACTATCAGAGATCTTACACTTTCACATAGGCTCACCCTGGATATTATATTGACAATTGAATAAAACATTTAGATATATAGTACAACCAGGTGTTTCAGCACCCATACTATTGAGCACAAACACAGCTTCAAATAAATCAAATTTGACAATTGCAGTAGCTGTGAGGCTTGTACACTGTGTTGGGTTCAGTGAAGTGTAGGCAGGTCCGAATGAGCCCTCCCCCTGACATCTAGCACTGAGCTGGGCGGGAAGACTTCAGGAACAGACTGCATTTGTATAAACACACCTACTCTGTATAGGTGCGCACCAGAGGGAGATGCTTTGACAAAGTGATCAATTTTGGCTGGTTTTGGGTTCCAAATCACTTTATTACTGAATTCAGGGGTAGTGAAATGTTGTTATCCTTATTGTATGAGTAATGGGCAGTGGATCTGTGCTTAGCCTGCCTGAATGAGGTCACCCTCAGCTACCTCACTTGCTAAGCAGAGGTAGGGAGGCCAACTGCTAGTGTAACAGAAAAAAATGGATATAGGTAGGGTCTGTCTGAAGAATTCTTCTAGACATTATTTAACTCTTCCATTTAAAGACAACGCTGATTGGACTCAGTTGGGAGTCTTTGTTGTGTGAAGTGAACTAAATTGGGAGTCTTTGTTGTGTGAAGTAAACTAGAATTAAAATGACTAATAACTAGGGGTTGAGCCTTAGATAGTTGCAGTGAAAGAGATGGTCCTTTCTGTGCTAGTAGTGAGATTCTACGCTACTTATTGGGAGCTACATTAAATGGTAGAAACTCAGGCTTTGTCTACACTGGCAATTGAATGACAAACGTTTGTTGTTCACAGGTGCTTAAAAAAATCCCCTGAAAGTCAAAAGTTTTGCTGCAGCAAGTGGCAGTGTGAACGGCTCATTGTGGGCAGGAGCGCTCTCCTGTCGACAATGCGAACCCCGCTCCTAGGTGATGTGTAACAAGGGGTGCTCTTGTGGGTCACTACTGAGAGTATCAATTCAGGACAAACTGCTTAGAGCAGGGCAGTCACAGCCCAAGGCTGGGGGTCCTTCACTACTAAGGCACACAAAACCAGCCAAACAGAGCGGACTTCGGTTTCACCCCACTGGCTAACCAGAAGTCCTACCAGCAATTCCCTCAGATACCCCAATTCCCTTGTATCACCACTAGTAGCAGGGCCGGCTCTAGACACCAGCAAACCAAGCACATGCTTGGGGTGGCACAATTTCAGGGGCGGCAGTTGTGCTCTCGGGTTTGTTTGTTTTTGTTTTTGCTTGGGGCGGCAAAAAACCTAGAGCCGGCCCTGACTAGTAGTCTCACTCCTTATAGGAACAAATGGTTATGAAAACCAGTGTCCCCAATTAAAGGTTCTCCTGATCCCAAAGGAACAAGTCCCAGACTCAGGTCAATATATAACTCAGATTTCACCCACAAATCATGCTGTTGCCAATCCTTTAGAATCTAAAATCTAAAGGTTTATTCATAAAAAGAAAGAAATATAGATGAGAGTTAAAATTGGTTAAATGGAATCAAATACATACAACAATTTCAAAGTTCTTGGTTCAGGCTTATAGCAGTGATGGAATAAACTGCTGGCTCAAATCAAGTCTCTGGAGTACAAACATCCCAGCTTAGATGGGTCATTCAGTCCTTTTTTCAGAGCTTCAGTTTGTAGCAAAGTCCCTCCAGAGGTCAGAAGTAGGATTGAAGACAAAATGGAGGGGTTTCCAGGGCCTTTTATATCCTCTGCCATGTGGAAGGTGTTCCTACTGTGGAAAATTACAGCAGCAAGATGGAGTTTGGAGTCACATGGGCAAGTCACATGTCCATGCATGACTCAGTTCTTTGCAGTTGGCAGCCATTGCTCACATGCTACCTTTAATGTTCCCAGGAAGGCTCCTCAGATTTGAATTGGAGTCTCCCAATGTCCATTGTCAGTTAAGTGTTTCTTGATGAGCCACTTAATCTGAATATTCCCGTCTCAAAAATACAAAAATGATACACACATACAGACAGCACAATCATAACCAACAAATTACAACCTTTTCATAGACATCTTACGTGACCATCTTTGTACAAGATTTGTTGCAACTATATGATAGTGGTTGCAATAATGATCTATATGGTCATAGATCAATTACATAACATCACACCATCCTGTGAATAAGTGTACTCTAATATTTTTTGGGGTGAGAAAGACAAGTTTGGACACAGAAGGAGGGCCCAAGCACCTAAGCCCTATAAGAAGGGGTTCCAGGGGCTTATTTTAGTTAGGAGGGTGAGCTTGTTTTCTAAAAAAATGAGGAGTCCGGTGACACCTTAAAGACTAACAGAAAAAACCCCCACTTCTTCAGATGCATGGAGTGAAAATTACAGATACAGGCATAAATATACTGGCTGTAACAGGGTGCTGGCCAAAAGGCACTGACTCAGCCCCTGTTAGCTCAGAGCCTGCTAGCTCAGCTCCCAGTAAGGGGAAGTGATTGGAGCTGACAGGCTGGGGCTGATTAAAGCCCTAAAAGAGAATCACCTGTGAGCTTGATGGGGGAAGGCCTATAAAACTAGCAGGAAGGAAGTAGGAGGGGAGGAACAGGAAAGTGAGGAGTGAGGACCTGTTGCTCCCAGCTAGCTGGAAGAGCAAACTGTTCCCTAAGGGGCTACCTGACTGATAGTTAACAGTAAAAAGCTGTATATACGTGGTGGTGGGAAAATACAGGAAATAAAAGGGCACTGGTGTGTGAAAGAGTGGTCTCCTGCGAATTTGTGCCATGAGCAACGAAGGGCACATCTACACTGGCACATGAAAAGAACGGAGTTACCATACAAGTGGAGAACCAGTGTTGCCGAGGCCAATTCAGTCAGGGTGGATGTAGTCCACTCCCAATAATTGATGATGAGGTGTCAATACTAAGAGAGGGAAAATTGCTTTTGTAGTGAGCCAGCCACTCCCAGTCTTTATTCAAGCCCAAATTAATGGTGTTAAATTTGTAAATGAATTGTCACTCTGCAGTTTCTCTTTGAAGTCTGTTTTTGAAGTTTTTTTNTGATCCCAAAGGAACAAGTCCCAGACTCAGGTCAATATATAACTCAGATTTCACCCACATGACTCAGTTCTTTGCAGTTGGCAGCCATTGCTCACATGCTACCTTGAATGTTCCCAGGAAGGCTCCTCAGATTTGAATTGGAGTCTCCCAACGTCCATTGTCAGTTAAGTGTTTCTTGATGAGCCACTTAATCTGAATATTCCCTTCTCAAAAATACAAAAATGATACACACATATAGACAGCACAATCATAATCAGCAAATTACAACCTTTTAATAGACATCTCACGTGACCATCTTTGTACAAAATTTGTTGCAACTATATGACAGTGGTTGCAATAATGATCTATATGGTCATAGATCAATTACATAACATCACACCATCCTGTGAATAAGTGTACCCTAATCTTTTTGTGGGTGAGAAAGACAAGTTTGGACACAGAAGGAGGGCCCAAGCACCTAAGCCCTATAAGAAGGGGTTCCAGGGGCTTATTTTAGTTAGGAGGGTGAGCTTGTTTTCTAAAAAAATGAGGAGTCTGGTGGCACCTTAAAGACTAACAGATTTATTTCTGCTTAAGCTTTTGTGGGTAAAAAACCCCACTTCTTCAGATGCATGGAGTGAAAATTACAGATACAGGCATAAATATACTGGCTGTAACAGGGTGCTGGCCAAAAGGCACTGACTCAGCCCCTGTTAGCTCAGAGCCTGCTAGCTCAGCTCCCAGTAAGGGTAAGTGATTGGAGCTGACAGGCTGGGGCTGATTAAAGCCCTAAAAGAGAATCACCTGTGAGCTTGATGGGGGAAGGCCTATAAAACTAGCAGGAAGGAAGTAGGAGGAGGAACAGGAAAGTGAGGAGTGAGGGCCAGTTGATCCCAGCTAGCGGTAAGAGCAAGCTGTTCCCCAAGGGGCTACCTGACTAATAGTTAACAGTAAAAAGCTGTAGATATATTGTGGTGGGAAAATACAGGAAATAAAAGGGTACTGGTGTGTGAAAGAGTGGTCTCCTGCGAATTTGTGCCGCGAGCAATGAAGGGCACGTCTACACTGGCACCTGAAAAGAAGCAAGTTACCATACAAGTGGAGAACCAGTGTTGCCGAGGCCAATTCAGTCAGGGTGGATGTAGTCCACTGTTTGTAAATGAATTGTCACTCTGCAGTTTCTCTTTGAAGTCTGTTTTTGAAGTTTTTTTGTTGAAGGATGGCTACTTTTACATCTGTTATTGAGTGTCCACGGAGATTGAAGTGTTCTTCTACTGGATTTTGCNCTGGGTTAGTGTTTCTGTGGCGTGGTGTGTAGTTGCTGGTGAGTATTTGCTTCAGGTTGGGAGGGCTGTCTGTAAGCGAGGACTCACCTGCCTCCTACGGTTTTGTTTTCTAAGCTAGTTTCTAAGTCTCTAAGCTTTGTTGTTGTTGTTTTGTCTAGTAGTCTGTTAGTTTTAATTTTAAGTTTTAAGTCAGTCAGTTAAGTAAACTAAGTTAGCTTCAATAGCGCCTAGCTTTAACTTCCTCTAAGCTCTGCACCTCCCACTCAAGAAGTGAGGAACCTGGATCGGAACTCTCTTGGCATACCTTTGTCTCTTACCTCCAGGTTATCAAGGAAGGGTGTGAGTATATTAACCAAAGCTTTATAGAATGCAATGCCATATGTATCTTTAGAATAATAGTACTGCATTTGTAACCCTGATTTATTTTACCATTTGATTACTATTCCATAGTTCTCAATAAAAGTTTTAAGACTATATTTGTCTCCGTGTGAGAGTCCTGACATACCCCTGAGGATCCTTTGCATATTCTGTGTAGCCTGAATCTGGGACAAGAATCTTATCTTCTGATCAGATTAATTGGGAAACCCACAACCACTACTATCCAAATTAACAATATTAACCTCCTAAATCAGGCAACAGCTCTGGCATTAATTCTGCTGAGGGTGCCCCCCTCATTTGGGACAGGTTAAGCACAGTCCTGCCTCCCTGTGTTCCTACAATAATTATAACATTGGAAACAGCATTTCACTACCTCAGTACTAAAGTGATTTGTGACCCAACACCAGCCAAAGTTGATTACTTTGAGCAAACCACTGCTCTACCTGCTGGATATTTAAACAGAGCAGGCAAAAACTGTATTTACATAAACACACCCACAGTCTCTCCCCCTCCCGGCTAGCTGCCAGGGAAGAATTCATTCAGACTCTGCTTACAAGTCCTTTCAGCCCTTCATCCCCGCAGGGTCCCAGCACCATCTAGCCGGTCACCAGCCACATGACTTGCATTCATCCCCTGGGATTCCCTCCTGCTCCCTTCTCTCCCAAATGGGGAATTTATGTGAGGGGTTTAAATCAATTTATCCATTGGGGGATGTGGTGCCTGCCTTGCTCTGTGCACTGGTGACTGGAGGCAGCTCTAAGTCATCACCTGGCGCTGGGAACCCAGCATGGGGATGTGTGGGGCTGTTCCTGGCTCCGGCAGGAGTTTGTTCCACAACCTTGGAGTGACTCCTCTGCAGCCTCACAGACCCCAATCAGCAGCTCTGTGAGCGCAGGGATGCTGCGGCTCTGACTCCATCCTGGGCTTCCCCTCCACAGCACCTTCCCAGCCCATGTCCACTGACCTTTCTGCTTCTGGCCTCCCCCTGGGGCTATGGGAAATGGCCGGGGAGGGGCCAGCCCAACCAGCTGTGTCCCTGCATGGTCCGGATTCCCACTTCTGCTCATTGTCAGGCAGCCAGGTCAGGAATTAAAACTAGGAAACAAGAACAAAATAACGTGAATTTCAATGACATCTTTACTGGGTCTGTGAAATGATGCCATGCTCCCCGCATCTCAGCACACAAGGGAGCTGTGCTGACACCCTGATTGTGTTACAGCAGGAGAGATACAGAGAGAGAAACACAAAGGAAAAGTGAATATCTTTGAGGACATGGGAGACTAGCCCCCGGCCCCTCCCCCACTGCCTGAGCCCCCCCCTTCTACTTCCCTCCCCCACCAGCACATACCCGTGGCCGCTGGCCACACCCCCACCATGCCCCCACCCCCCATGCTCGGCAGGGGGCAGGTGACACGGCTGGAATGCCCCCAGCATTGGGCAGGCAGGTAGGCAATGCGGTAGGACTTCCCATAGGCCCCAGCGCTGGCCAGTTGGGCAGACGGCGCAGCCAGAGCACCCCCAGCCCCAGCACAGGGCGTGCAGGCAGGCGGCATAGTCCCAGCACCGGGAGGACGGGCAGTGCGGCCCGGGGTCTTGTGTGCACCGCAGCCCTAGCAGGCAGGAGGAGGTCTGGGGGTAGAGAAAGGGCAGGGCACCTCAGCCTTCCCATGCCTACAATACCCTCTGGCACCGCCCATCCCATGTTTGAGGATCTGATACTCCCACAGTGTGTGTGTGGCTGGTAAATCATTTGCACTCTCTGCTGAATCAGCCGCATCACTAGGCATGTACAATGAAACCCTTTTAACACTGCAAAGCCAACCTGCATCCAGGTCAGAGCTCTCTAGGTAATCCTAGAGCCTCTCTGGTCATTGGTTTAAATTCTACTGCCCTGCCCTCAGGTGACCAACCGTCAGACCCACCCTTTAAATTCTCTGGGAAATTTGAAAGTCCCCTTCCTGTTTGCTTGGCCACGAATGCAGTGCTCTGAGCACATCTTTCCAGGTGACCATGCCTGCTCCCAATGCTAGGCAATCCCCTGCTTGGAGCAATGACGAGGTGCTGGACCTCATCAGCGTTTGGGGAGAGGAGGCTGTCCAGTCCCAGCTGCGCTCCAGCCAGAGGAATTTTGATACCTATGGGCAGATATCAAGGGCCATGACTGAAAGGGGCCATGACTGGGACTCCCTGCAGTGCAGGGTTAAAGTAAAGGAGCTGTGGAACACGTACCACAAGGTGCCGGAGGCAAACTGCTGTTCTGGTGCTGCCCCCATGACCTGCCGGTTCTACAAAGAGCTGGACGAGATACTTGGGGGCGACCCCATCTCCAATCTGAAGAGCCTCATGGACACTTTGGGGGCTGTTCCAGCCGAGAGTGCACCGAGCCAGCAGGAGCAAATCGAGGGCGAGGATGCTGAGGAAGAGGGCGACCAAGAGACAGAGGACAACTCGGTGTCCATAGGTGTTTGCAGCCAGGAGCTATTTAGTACCCCGGAAGAGGCTAGCCAGTCTCAGCAGTCAGTGGTTGTGGTAGCGCGAACAGCAGAGGAGGCACCCGGTAAGCGGAGCTTGTGTTGGGAAGCAAGTTGTTGGGGGCAGGGTTGTTGGGGGCGAGTGGTCTGGGACAGTTGGTTTGCCGAAAGCAGAGTTGGCTTTGTGCAGTGCTCATACTGACACATGCCTAGAGGCAGAAGAGGGAGTTGATGGAATCTCTCACTTCACGCTAATCGGCCTCACAGATCTCATCGAAAGTCTCATGGAGATACTGGGCAATCTGCCTCCACAGGTTCTTTGGCAGAGCTGCTGTCTCCATTGTCCCATTAAGGGTAACATTCCCATGCCACTGTGCTGTCGGGGGGATGGGCCATTGCTTCACACAGGCAAGCCACATAAGGGCCAGGGCAGAAGCTGCAGTCTTAAAGAAGACCCTTTCTTGCTTCCCTGCTCACTCTCAGCAGCAAGGTATCTTCTAGGGTAATAACAGCCTGTGGAAAGTGTGGGAACAGTGCTGAGTGAAGGGTCCCCCCCACAGTGTTGCCTCTCCCCAAGACACACTAGCCCAGAGTACATTAAGGCCCTGGAACAATGAGTTACCCTGACCCTGTGGCTACTCACTATGTTGGGAGTCTTGTGGCTTATGTGCACTTGAGTTCTAATAGGTGTGTGAGTAGTTGTGCTTGTTTTTAAGATCAGCCGTATCATTGCTCTGTCTAGTGCAAACAATGGTCCCTCTGTACAGTGGTTTCCCCAGGAATTGAAATGAGGGGGAGGTGTTCGAATTTACAGGGGGTGTGTGTCAAGGCCGATGAGGAGTGAGACTGTGAGGGTGGGCTGTATGGCACCATAGTAAAAACTGAAAAATGTTTCATGACCATTTTATTAGATTTAACTCATGTTTTAAAATCATCACACAAATTAAAGTTGGCTACTCAAGCCTTCTATGAAGCACAACGTCTACATCCTTCTTGGTTTCTTGTTATAATTTTGCACAACTCTGTGAATGAACTTCTTGAATGCAATGCGTTCATCTTTGGTGGCTTCTCGTGTGTCCAGTACTTCCATTCCTTCAATTGATATGCTCATTAGTTCATTCACATGATCAGGCAGAAGGCGACTTCTTTCAGAACACAAAATTCTATTAAATGATGAAAAAGAACACTCAACTGTAGCTGTTGTGACTGGGAGTAGCAAGAGATTAATTCCTACTTCTTTCATCCCAGGAAACAGAACACAAAGATCAGGTCGAGCCACTACTGATGATAAAAAAGAAGTTGAAGTCAAATCTTCATTCATTCGTCGTATGATATTCCACTCTGTGTTCAAATTCTCTATTCTGTCCTGATCACATGGCAGCCCTATTTCTGGTAGTGCCTCACTCCACTCAACTGTTGGTGTTTTATAGAACAGGCATCTGTACAAGCTAGGTAGAGGTTGAGTAGAATCTAGAAGTCGCTGTTGTAGATTTTTAAGAATCAAGTCTGTGTACTTTTTCAGTTGTCTTAACAAACACTTATTGTCTTCTTCACTTAAGGATTCAATATAAATGCCTTCATTAGTCAACTTCTGGACTGAAGTCTTTGCTTCTTCCAGTACTTTTTCAATGGATAGCTCTCTGATTGATCCAAATGTAGCTTCTATTGCTGGACAAAGATCTACTACTGTTGTAGCAGATGCCTGGATGGCATTGTTTAATGACCCAAGTGGTTTCAACAGTAGACTTACGAGAGAGAGAATGGCAATAGTCTTCTCTGAACGTAGTAGCAAAAGTAATCCACCAGCCTCACTACTTAGATCCATCCCATCTTGGTAGATACTTTCCAAAGCCAGTAATAACGGCTGGAGTAATTTTAAGACAACAGCCAAGGATCGCTCATGAGAAAGCCAGCGGGTTTTCCCAGGTTGGACTAATTTGAACTTCAGTCCCAGTGTATCTTCTATATTTTCCAAGATATTCAGTCTTTTTGGACTCTTGCTGAAAAAAGAATACAATGAAGACATTAAATTTATAGCTTTTTTAATGTCTTTTGAAGATTCTGCAGCTCGTACTAGTGCTAGTTGGAGTAGATGGCCTCTGCAGTGTGTATAGGAGAGATTAGGGTTACACTTTTCTCTGAGCAAAGCTTGTACTCCACCATGTCTTCCAGAGAAGTTTGCAGCTCCATCAAATGCACAAGCAGCCATCTGTTTGGGGTCCAATTGACAAGCATTTAACTCTTCTAAGATGTGGGTTGTCACAGATGCAGCCGATGTGTCTTCTATAACTTGAACACCTAGAAATGCATCTACTGGCCTACCCCTGACATCAAGATAACGTACACAATGACTTAATACTTGATGCCCATTTGCATCGGTGCATTCATCAGCCATGTATGCAAATTTTTTGAATGTGGTGAGAGAGTTCTTCACTTTTTCAACTGTTGAGTCTTTCACTGTTGCACCGCATGCTTCTAGCCAGTCAGTTGAGTTTCTTGCAGAAAGATAGTGAGCATTTGCTGGTCTTGTTCGGAACCAGTGTTCAACTTCAGGATGAACAAGTGACAATGCACTTAACATTGGCCTCCAGTTTGTAGTGTGTGGTATCTCTTGCTTAAATAGAAAGTAGGATGCCACAGCCATGTTTGTTCGCATGAACTGTGTTGTGTCTCCAGCATTCTTAACAGCCTCATTAAGTACTTCTAAAATTGGCTTTCAAAGTGGGCTTATAAGGCTTTCTGCATGTTGATGCACTCCAGAGGCCTGGTGTTTTGCAGCCTTTTCACGTAGTTTGTCAGCATTGGCTTTGCTGATTGGTTTGACAAACCAAGCTCCTCCGCTTTTACCAATTATAGCAGTGGGAAGCTTTCCTTCTTCATAAGCTTTTTTGCAAGAGGTGCACCAGTAGTCATCTTTTGTAACTTCAATAAATGGGAACACTTTGACTGACAAACATCGGGGACTGCCTTTAGGTTTTGGAGACACTGTTTCTTCAGTAGGTAGCTGTATTTGTGCTTCGGGCTAGTCGGATGTAGATATACCACTTGAACCTTAAGATGACATGTTGATATATTCTTGGTTCTTGATGTGTTCTTCACCATGATTAGTTTTTGAGGCCTTTGAGTGGAAAAATTGTTGTAGTGTTTTTTGTCTTTTCATTTTCACTTTGACCTGCAACATATAAAAGAGATATGAATAAAGTAAATGTTTTGTTAGGATAATGCAAATTTAACATAAGGATAATGCAAGTTACACCAAAACACATAACAGGTCTAGATTTCTAAAAATATATAATTAAAAAATATATATATTGTGATGGAGCAAGGCCAGATGGCTACAGGAAAGTACTGAGGAACAGGTNTTGTGACTGGGAGTAGCAAGAGATTAATTCCTACTTCTTTCATCCCAGGAAACAGAACACAAAGATCAGGTCGAGCCACTACTGATGATAAAAAAGAAGTTGAAGTCAAATCTTCATTCATTCGTCGTATGATATTCCACTCTGTGTTCAAATTCTCTATTCTGTCCTGATCACATGGCAGCCCTATTTCTGGTAGTGCCTCACTCCACTCAACTGTTGGTGTTTTATAGAACAGGCATCTGTACAAGCTAGGTAGAGGTTGAGTAGAATCTAGAAGTCGCTGTTGTAGATTTTTAAGAATCAAGTCTGTGTACTTTTTCAGTTGTCTTAACAAACACTTATTGTCTTCTTCACTTAAGGATTCAATATAAATGCCTTCATTAGTCAACTTCTGGACTGAAGTCTTTGCTTCTTCCAGTACTTTTTCAATGGATAGCTCTCTGATTGATCCAAATGTAGCTTCTATTGCTGGACAAAGATCTACTACTGCTGTAGCAGATGCCTGGATGGCATTGTTTAATGACCCAAGTGGTTTCAACAGTAGACTTACGAGAGAGAGAATGGCAATAGTCTTCTCTGAAAGTAGTAGCAAAAGTAATCCACCAGCCTCACTACTTAGATCCATCCCATCTTGGTAGATACTTTCCAAAGCCAGTAATAATGTCTGGAGTAATTTTAAGACAACAGCCAAGGATCGCTCATGAGAAAGCCCCTGGGGTTTTTCCCAGGTTGGACTAATTTTAACTTCATTCCCAGTGTATCTTCTATATTTTCCAAGATATTCAGTCTTTTTGGACTCTTGCTGAAAAAAGAATATAATGAAGACATTAAATTTATAGCTTTTTAAATGTCTTTTGAAGATTCTGCAGCTCGTACTAGTGCTAGTTGGAGTAGATGGCCTCTGCAGTGTGTATAGGAGAGATTAGGGTTACACTTTTCTCTGAGCAAAGCTTGTACTCCACCATGTCTTCCAGAGAAGTTTGCAGCTCCATCAAATGCACAAGCAGCCATCTGTTTGGGGTCCAATTGACAAGCATTTAACTCTTCTAAGATGTGGGTTGTCACAGATGCAGCCGATGTGTCTTCTATAACTTGAACATCTAGAAATGCATCTACTGGCCTACCACTGACATCAAGATAACGTACACAATNGTTTCAACAGTAGACTTACGAGAGAGAGAATGGCAATAGTCTTCTCTGAAAGTAGTAGCAAAAGTAATCCACCAGCCTCACTACTTAGATCCATCCCATCTTGGTAGATACTTTCCAAAGCCAGTAATAATGTCTGGAGTAATTTTAAGACAACAGCCAAGGATCGCTCATGAGAAAGCCCCTGGGGTTTTTCCCAGGTTGGACTAATTTTAACTTCATTCCCAGTGTATCTTCTATATTTTCCAAGATATTCAGTCTTTTTGGACTCTTGCTGAAAAAAGAATATAATGAAGACATTAAATTTATAGCTTTTTAAATGTCTTTTGAAGATTCTGCAGCTCGTACTAGTGCTAGTTGGAGTAGATGGCCTCTGCAGTGTGTATAGGAGAGATTAGGGTTACACTTTTCTCTGAGCAAAGCTTGTACTCCACCATGTCTTCCAGAGAAGTTTGCAGCTCCATCAAATGCACAAGCAGCCATCTGTTTGGGGTCCAATTGACAAGCATTTAACTCTTCTAAGATGTGGGTTGTCACAGATGCAGCCGATGTGTCTTCTATAACTTGAACATCGAGAAATGCATCTACTGGCCTGCCACTGACATCAAGATAACGTACACAAAGCCCATTAATACTTAATGCCCATTTGCATCGGTGCATTCATCAGCCATGTATGCAAATTTTTTGAATGTGGTGAGAGAGTTCTTCACTTTTTCAACTGTTGAGTCTTTCACTGTTGCACTGCATGCTTCTAGCCAGTCAGTTGAGTTTCTTGCAGAAAGATAGTGAGCATTTGCTGGTCTTGTTCGGAACCAGTGTTCAACTTCAGGATGAACAAGTGACAATGCACTTAACATTGGCCTCCAGTTTGTAGTGTGTGGTATCTCTTGCTTAAATAGAAAGTAGGATGCCACAGCCATGTTTGTTCGCATGAACTGTGTTGTGTCTCCAGCATTCTTAACAGCCTCATTAAGTACTTCTAAAATTGGCTTTGAAAGTGGGCTTATAAGGCTTTCTGCATGTTGATGCACTCCAGAGGCCTGGTGTTTTGCAGCCTTTTCACGTAGTTTGTCAGCATTGGCTTTGCTGATCGGTTTGACAAACCAAGCTCCTCCGCTTTTACCAATTATAGCAGTGGGAAGCTTTCCTTCTTCATAAGCTTTTTTGCAAGAGGTGCACCAGTAGTCATCTTTTGTAACTTCAATAAATGGGAACACTTTGACTGACAAACATCGGGGACTGCCTTTAGGTTTTGGAGACACTGTTTCTTCAGTAGGTAGCTGTATTTGTGCTTCGGGCTAGTCGGATGTAGATATACCACTTGAACCTTAAGATGACATGTTGATATATTCTTGGTTCTTGATGTGTTCTTCACCATGATTAGTTTTTGAGGCCTTTGAGTGGAAAAATTGTTGTAGTGTTTTTTGTCTTTTCATTTTCACTTTGACCTGCAACATATAAAAGAGATATGAATAAAGTAAATGTTTTGTTAGGATAATGCAAATTTAACATAAGGATAATGCAAGTTACACCAAAACACATAACAGGTCTAGATTTCTAAAAATATATAATTAAAAAATATATATATTGTGATGGAGCAAGGCCAGATGGCTACAGGAAAGTACTGAGGAACAGGTATATTAGCCCCAGGCTAAGCAAATCCCTAGTACCATGGGAACCAAAATGGCAGTTGCTCCAGGGTAATCAAGGCACCTGGGGCCAATTAAGTACTTTCTAGAAGGCACCGGAGAGAGCTACATTGATTGGAGCACCTGCAGCCAATCAGGCCAGGCTAATCAGGGCACCTGGTATAAAAAGGGGAGCTCACTCCAGTCAGGGGAGGAGGAGCCAGAGGAAGGAAGTGCGTATGAGGAGCTGGGAGCCAGAAACACAAGGGACTAAGAACTGAGAGGGTGTACTACTGGAGGATTGAGGTAACACCATACAATCAAGCAGTATCAGACACCAGGAGGATCCTATGGTGAGGATAAAGAAGGTGTTTGAAGGAGGCTATGGGGAAGTAGCCCAGGGAGCTGTAGCAGTCAAGCAGCGGTTACAAGTAGCACTATAGAGACTGCTGCAATTCACAGGGCCCTGGGCTGGAACCCGGAGTAGAGGGCGGGCCCGGGTTCCCCCCAAGCCCCGCTACTCCTAATCAGACATAGAAGGAGTTGATCCAGACTGTGGGTTTCATTCAAGGGGAAGACCACTGAGGGGAGGAAATCCGCCAATAAGCGCAGGACCTACTAGAGGAGAGGAGGAACTTTGTCACAATATATTTAATTTAAATTGACTTTTGAAAAGTAAGCCATCATAGGATAAGAGGGAAGTCCTCTCATGGATCAATAACTGGTTAAAAGATGGGAAACAAAGGGTAGGAATAAATTATCAGTTTTCAGAATGGAGAGAGCTAAATAGTGGTATCCTTGAGGGGTCTGTACTGGGACCATTACTGTTCAACATATTCATAAATGATCTGGAAAAATGGGTAAACAGTGAGGTGGAAAAATTTGCAGATGATACAAAACTATTCAAGATAGTTAAGTCCCAGGCAGACTGCGAAGAGGTACAAAAGGATCTCACAAAACTGGGTGACTGGGCAACAAAATGGCAGATGAAATTCAATGTTGATAAATGCAAAATAATGCACATTGGAAAACAATCTCAACTATACATACAAAATGATGGAGTCTGAATTAGCTGTTAACACTCAAGAAAGAGATCTTGGAGTCATTGTGGATAGTTCTCTGAAAATATCCACTTAATGTGCAGCGGCAGTCAAAAAAGCAAACAATGTTGGGAATCATTAAGAAAGAGATAGATAATAAGACAGATCTGGTCACCCCATCCCAAAAAAGATATATTGGAATTGGAAAAGGTACAGAGATGGGCAACTAAAATGATTAGGGGTATGAAACAGGAGGAGAGATTAAAATGATTGGGAATTTTCAGCTTAGAAAAGAGACGACTAAGGGGGGATATGATACAGGTCTATAAAATCTTGACTGGTGTGAAGAAAGTGAATAAGGAAATGTTATTTAATCCTTCACATAACACAAGAACTAGCAGTCACCCAATGAAATGAATAGGCAGCAGTTTTTAAAAAAACAAAAGGAAGTACTTCTTCACACAACATAAAGTTAACCCGTGGAACTCTTTGCCAGGGGATGCTGTGAAGACCAAAAGTATAACAGGATTAAAAAAAGAACTAGGTAAATTCCTGGAGAATAGGTCCATCAGTGGCTATTAGCCAGGATGGGGAGGGATGCAACACCATGCTCTGAGTTTCCCTAGCCTGTTTGCCAGAAGCAGGGAATGGGCAACAGGGTATGGATCACTTGATGATTACCTGTTCTGTTCATTCCCTCTGAAGCACCTGGCCTTTACCACTGTTGGAAGACAGGATATTGGGCTATATGGACCATTGGTCTGACCCAGTATGACCATTCTTATGTAAAAATTAATTATAATAATAAAAATGTTTAGTACAGAAACTCCCCAACATAATGACCTCTCAAGATAGCAATGATGTGAGATAACAACCTTGGCAAATAATGCATTTTAAAAATCTTGGCCTACTAGGAAACATATTTATATAAGTTTCCATTCCCAGTCACAAATCTAGCATTCCTGGAGCAAAGTCACTAAAATATAGTCCAACAAACAAATGTTTATTTAACGTGCCCCTTACTTTTCCCTCCACCACACCCCACTCACTGGTGTTGTCCTTGGTCAGTGGAGACTCAGAGTTCAGAGGTGCTTTCACGTGAGTACACCTCCCAGGTGGGGGGCAAGAAGGCACCTTGCTCGTTCCTCCAGCTGCTCACTGTTTGCTCTGGCCACTGCTGTTTGTTGTGCCACCGTTCACTCCACCACTCTGTTGCCAATGGCCCTGCGCAGTCACCTTCTGCTGCCACCTGCCCCTGTGACCTCTGCGAGTTGGTCTCTTGAGGTTCCACCCAGCTCTCAGTGATTTCAGCTGAGCTCTCAGTGGGGGAACCTCGCTGCTAGTGCAGTCTGGGCTGTCTCTTCCACAGAAACACTGTTCCCACAGCAGATCTAAGCACTTAGACCTGATTATCAGTGATTTCAGCTGTAGTGGTCACTTAACAGAACAAAAGACTATCTATGGAGCCTAATCAGCTCTGTCTTTAAACAGTGGAGAGGGACAGGTCCCCACCCTCTCTCTTGATGCCCTCAATCAGCACAGGCTAAGTACAGTTCTACTGCCCTTTACTCATACAATAAGAACAACAACATTTCATTCCCCCTCCCCCCCTGCATTCAAGTGATTTGTAACCCAACCCCAGCCAAAATCTATCACTTGGGCAACACAGCTCTGTTTGCTGGATACCTAGGTAGATTAGGTGTGAATGTAAATACAATCTGGTCCTGAAGCCTTTCCCCCCCAGCCCCAGCTCATCACTAGCTGTAAAGGGGAGCTCATTTAGACTTTGCTTACAAATCATAATTTGAAATTATTAGGTTGGCCAACATCACCGACATGAATGCACTGACATTGTCATAAAAAACAACAGCTGTATAAGGAAGCTTTTCATACTTTTCAAATATCTTATACTTTTTCAGATACACGTATTTTATCATGCACTGTATATGCTTTTAAAGTGTGTATTCATGTTTCAATTTCAATTCAAATTTCCAAACAGACACTAAATTGGCATGTAACTAGTTCACAAAACTGGGGGGGGGGGTGTTGGGGAAATTCAGGGGGGGTGTAGGGAAATCACTGCCTCTGTAAAATGTTGCATTTTGGCTTCATAGATGCAACCTTGGGATCGCAAATACCCTTGTTATCGCCAGTTGAATGGCTGTGCAGACTGAGGAAGCGACCTTGAAAAACAAAGGAGGGCCTGTTGGTGTCACTAGGCATAACCCTTCCTGCTCTAGGCCTAAAATGAACCAAAGTCCCTCCATGTTTAAACTCTAATCAACCTCAAAAGCCAGATGCAGAAATTGGAATGTGTAACAGCCAGTTATCAGTTGCAACACTGCTCATACCGGCAACAAGCGGTGATTATGAGGCCTGCAGGTTTCTGGCTTAGGGGGAGGTAACAGTTCAAAGGGATAGGGATGAGATAGTAAATCAAAGAAAAGTTACTAACGAACCCTTGTAGCTGCCAAGCTGACTTAACTGCTTAAATGTATTTGCTACCTGCTTGATGTAACTGCTACAAGGGAAGGGAGGGGGAGAGGGAGGAATGGGGGGGTGGGAAAGGGGAGAGCTTAGCTAGAGTAAAGTATAAAAAGAGAAAAACTGTTTGTATCTGTGTGCTTGATCTGAGACGGGTCAGTCTCCTTGCACCGCTTTGAGATCTCAAATAAACTTTGTTTGCTTCTCCACCCTGGTGTGTTTATTGGTGCGAAGCACACCGGGCAATAAACCCCGCTGTTGCTTTCCTCGGGCACTCTGTGCCGGCCACAGTCCTTTTGCATGAAGTTATGCAGCAGGCCGCTGATGAAAATAAAAAAATGTCGGAGTGGAGAGGCGGTAAAAGAAGGAGAACATGGAGCACCACAAAGCAACCATGGAGCAGCTCCTAAACATTATGGAGCACCAAGTGGACTCATTCCAGGAGCTCCTAGCACTGCAGACAGAGCAGCTCGACACCCACCCTCCCCTGCAGCCGGTGTCCCATAATTTTTGCCCTTGCACCCCCATATCATCGACAACACAATGTGGCCACCATCCAGTCCCCTGTCGCCACCCGCTGCCTCCCATACCTGTCCCTGTACAGCCCAGCCCACTCCCAGCAGTACCCGCTGCACTCAACCCCCATTCCACTGCAGTTTACCCTTGATGAAGTGCAGCACCCTTTGCACATCACTACAGACAGCAAATCTGCATATGATACCTGGACATATGCCAATCTGTGAATGTCCAGGGTGCCTCCCCTTCCGCCCCCCCCCTCCTCCTTTCCCCCATTGCCCTGTGTGTCTCTCCAGCTGTTGTATTTTTCTAATAAATTATTATTTTTTTGTTAGGAAGAAATCGTTATTGTATAACATGTAAGCAAGCATAACACAGGAAAGCTACATGTACTGCTAGTCAGTACACCATACGGAGCAATGGCAGGTCTCCTAATAGCATTACAGCCACTGCACTCTCCCATGCATGGCACCACACATTACTGGTTCTCAGCATTGAATTTCTGCCACAAAGCATCCCTGATCCTCATGGCCCCGCACTGTGCCCCTCTAATAGCCCTGATCTCCGGCTGTTCAAATTCAGCCTCCAGGCCCTGAGCCTCTGCAGCCTAGCCCTGAGTGAAGCTTTCACCCTTCCCTTCACAAATATTATGGAGGGCACAGCACATGGCTATAAGCATAGGGATGTTGTCATCGCCCAGGTCCAGCTTCCCATACAGACATCTCCAGCAGGCCTTTAAACGGCCAAATGCACACTCAACAGTCATTCTGCACCTGTTCAACCTGTTGTTGAACCGCTCCTTGCTACTATCAAGGCTCCCCTTGTATGGCTTCATAAGCCATGGCATCAAGGGGTAGGCAGGGTCTCCCAGGATCACTATGGGCATTTCCACTTCTCCTACAGAGATCTTTTGGACTGGGAAGAAAGTCCCGGCTTGAACAGGCCTGTGTTCCAAAAGATGCATGCGTCATGCACCTTTCCAGACCAGCCTGTGTTCATGTCTGGGAAACGCCCACGGTGATCCACAAGCGCTTGGAGAACCATTGAGAAATACCCCTTGCGATTAATGTACTCGGTGGCTAGGTGGTCTCATGCCAGAATTGGAATGTGCATGCCATCTAGCGCCACGCCACAGTTAGAGAAGCCCATTTGTGCAAAGCCATCCACAAATTCACGCACATTGCCCAGAGCCACGGTTTTTCTGAGCAGGATGCAATTAACGGCCTTGCACAATTCCATCAACACAAGTCCAATGGTCGACTTGCCCACTCCAAACTGGTTAGCAATAGATCGATAGCTGTTTGGAGTAGCCAGCTTCCAGAGTGCGATCACCACACACTTCTCCATCAGCACGGCAGCTTTCATTCTCGCGTCCCTGCGCTGCAGGGTGGGGGCGAGCTCAGCACACAGTCCCATGAAAGTGGCTTTTCTCATCCAAAATTTCTGCAGCCACTGCGCGTCATCCCAGAATTTCATGACGATGTGATCCCACCACTCAGTGCTTGTTTCCCGAGCCCAAAAGCGGCGTTCCACTGTGGTCAGCACGTCCGTGAAAGCCACAGATAATCTTGTGTCGTATCTACTACGTGTGTCAACATCATTGTCGGACTCCTCATCCTGACTCTCTTCACTTTGTAGTTTAAGGAGTAACTGGACTGCCATTCGTGACGTGTTAGTGAGACCCATCATCATATTCTTCAGCAGTTCAGGATCCATTCCTGCAGACCGAAGAGGCAGAGCACGCAGAACAAAAGCTGTTGAAAGATGGTGCCAAATGCAGACGGAAGCACAGGGGCTGCCGGCATGTGAAGCGATGCATGAGGAGCAATGGGCCAGGCCCCAGGATGCCCCGTGACCCCACTCCGCCTTCCCACAAGCCTCAGCGGCAGAAGAGGAAGAGGTGCTCTGTGGGATAGCTGCCCACAGTGCACCGCTCTGAATGCCGCTGCAAGTGCCGCAAGTGTGTTCACGCCATTGCGCTGGCAGCTGACAGTGTGAACACACAGCAGCGTTTCCCTGCGGCGCTCTCTGAGGGGCACTGTAATTCCCGGCGCTTTACATCTGCAAGTGTAGACATAGCCTTAAATTGGTTTTTAAACCAATTTAGTTAAACATGTGTAAAATGCTGTGTGAACACTTATTTCAGTTTGAACCAGGCTTATTTCAGTTCAGCCCAAGTCAATTAGGAATCAGGTTAAACTAAACCGCAGTAAGCTGCTTTTAAAACGAGGCCGTGTCTACACTGGCAAGTTACAGCGCAGTAATTTACTCTCTCAGGGGTGTGAAAAACACCCTCCCGAGCGCCGCAAGTTTGAGCATTGTAAAGTGCCAGTAAAGACAGGCTCCGAGTGCTGAGAGCCGCACTCCCAGCACTCTGAGCTATTCCCCTCGTGGAGGTGGATTACAGCTCTCTCCCAAGCACTCATGAGCAACCACACAGTCATATCAAAGCACTGCCATGACAGTGCTTTGACATTCAGTGTAGCCATAGCCTGAAATAGAGGAGCATTCACACGGGTGTGATGTTGCACTCCATATGCTTTATGGAAATATGCTTCTGAATGTGAATATGATGTAACTGGAATATGCTTTATGCAAAAGGTCTCTTGGATGATGTCATTAGAAAGCTTGTAATCTACTGAGTGTGTTCATCCTAGGGTGGCCAGACAGCAAATGTGAAAAATCGGGACAGGGGTGGGGGGTAATAGAAGCCTATATAAGAAAAGGACCCAAAAATCAGGACTGTCCCTATAAAATCGGGACATCTGGTCACCCTAGTTCATCCTATTTGTTTGCATGTATTATTTCTATGTCCGGAGTTAGGGAAATAAGATATAAACTTGTATCACTGTTGTAGTCACACCAGGTGAGGGCCGTCAATGGGGCATTAAGAACTTGATGGCTCCCATTGACTAGGAGAATTGGTTGTAAATGGTTTATTTACCTGCAAGCCTTCCTGTGTACATGTGGGCCAACCCAGGAATAATGGAGACTAGGGGTCTTACAGTGACATGTGACCATGTCACATGATACTGGAATCCATCTTAATCCTTGTACTTTTCCCTGGATGAGGGAATGATTAGGGGGCTGGGGCACATGACTTATGAGGAGAGGCTGAGGGAACTGGGGTTATTTAGTCTGCAGACTAGTTCTGTCTGTTATTACTTGAAACCACTTAAATCCTACTTTTTATACTTAATAAAATCACTTTTGTTTATTAATAAACCCAGAGTAAGTAATTGGTATCTGGGGGGCAAACAGCTCTGCATATCTCTCTATCAGTGTTATAGAGGGTGGACAATTTATGAATTTACCCTGTATAAGCTTTATACAGAGTAAAATGGATTTATTTGGGGTTCAGGCTCCCAGAACGGCTGAACACTGGGCACTGGGAAAGTCCCTGTTAATTGAGAAGCCCCTGGGCTGAGTGAATCTCAGTTTCAGTGAACTGCAGAGAGGTGTGACCCAACCTCTGGGTCTGTGCTGGAGCTGAACTGGAGTGTCTGGCTCAGCAAGACAGGAGTGGAGGGGCACCTGTTCTGGCAGGAGGGTTGTTCTCAGTGGTATCCCAGCACATCGAGGGGGGTCTCTGTGACCAAACCCATCACAACGGGTTTGCTTTGGTTTAACTAAATTGGTTTAAAAAATAATTTCAGTGAAACTAGTGCAACATTCTGATGTGGACAAGGCCTGAGGCCTTGCTAGGTTCCAAGTTGCACCAGTTATTTGTCTGCCCAGGTCCTCTCCACTTCCCATGCAACGATCCTGCAGCTATGAATACAGTGCATGCCAGGAGTCAGGCACCTGTCTGCCTAGGGATGTAGCAATGGCAGTGATGGCCTCTTTGGCCAAGAACACTATCACATATGATAAGTATGCAGAGACATGAAGACAGGAGATAGTGGTGTGGAAAGGGTTCTGAGTTGAATAATGAGGTAAAAGTTTACATTTGGTGTTATTTTCTCCAGATGGTCAATTAAACAATCATGGCCATGTGACAAGGTGCTGTTAGCAGCTACAAACAGAGCCCTTTGGAAGCCAGCACCCTGGTCACTGACCATACCCAGGACACCGGGTGCAGTTAGAGGAGAAGGCACTGAGTAGTTTGGGTTTGGAAGGTGTGACGTTATCTAAATGAACTATGACCGTATACATCATTATTGCAACCACTATCATATAGTTGCAACAAATCTTGTACAAAGATGGTCAAGTAAGATATCTATGAAAAGGTTGTAGTTTGCTGATTGTGATTAAGCTACTTGTATGTGTGTAGAATTTATGTATTTGAAGTTATGAGTATTGGCGATGTATTTGTATTTCAATGTGTTTGATTCTAAGTAGCACCAATGAAGCATTTGGCTAGCTCATTGAGAAGGGACTATTCAGATTAAGTGCCCCATCAAGAAACACTTAACTGACAATGGACTCTGTGAGACTCCAATCCACATCTGATGAGCCTTCCCGGGAATGTTCAAAGTAGCATGTGAGCAATGGCTGCCACCTGCAAAGAACTGAATCATAGATGGACATGTGACTTGCCCATGTGACTCCAAACTCCATCTTCTGCTGTGATTTTCCACAGTAAGAACAATGGGGATCTTCCACATGGTAGAGGATATAAAAAGGCCCTGGAAGCCCCTTCATTTTGTCTTCAAACCTGCTTCTGATCTCTGGAGGAACTTTGCTACAAACTGAAGCTCTAAACAAAGGACTGAAGGACCCATCCAAATCTGTGGATGTACTCCAGAGACTTGATTTGAGGCAGCAGTTTATTCCATCACTGTTATAAGCCTGAAGCAGGAACTTTTCAATTGTTGTATGTATTTGATTCCTTTAACCAATTTTAACTCTCATCTATATTTTATCTTTTTATGAATAAACCGTTAGATTTTAGATCCTAAATGATCGGTGAAATCATGATTTGGGGGGTAAGATCTGATTTGTATATTGACCTGGGTTTTGTGGCTGGTCCTTTGGGATCAGGAGAACCTTTAATTGGGGACACTGGTTTTCATAATCAGTCATCCCTATAAGGAGTGCTACTGGTGGTACAAGGGAACTGGGGTACCTGAGGGAATTGCTTGTATGACTTCTGGTTAGCCAGTGGGGTGAAACCAAAGTCTTCTCTGTTTGGCTGGTTAGGTGTGCCTTAGAGGTGGAGAACCACCAGGCTGAGGTTGTGACTGCCCTGTTTCTCAGCAAATTGCCCTGAATTGGTATTCTCAGTAGTGTCCCATGAGAGCACCCGTTGTTACAGAATGGTACAGGGGATCACTTGCAGCTGTAGGGAGCCTGATGAGGTCACTAGCTCAGTGCTGAGAAGAAAGCAGCTGTATAAAAGGCTGAACCAGGGAGCAGGAAGTGAGCTCCTTGTAACTGCTGCTATGCTGTGATGCACTAGAAAAGATAATAAAGACACTTGGTGGAGGTTCCCTGGCAGACTGCAGGCTGCTTAATTCACACAGAGGTCTGCCAGCCCGGGGTTGCTGGAACTGATGGGGGAGCCCATTCATACTTAGACATTTAAAAATGAACATTGCCTGCAATCTCTTCATGACATTTCATGCTGTAAATTGTTAGTGACAACACATTTTTATGTCTTGTCAGATAGTAAAAACCATTTTGTATGTTGACCTATTTGCCAACATATTTTCCCATGTAATAACACAATGAGATTGGATAAGAAGCCACAGTAATTACACATAATTCAGTGAGAAATAGGGAAAGGAACACAGAGATTTCTGAAGGAAATTTTAGTAAAAATTATCTATTTTTAGATTAACATTTCCCTGTGTTAAAAACTAGGAAAAACACATAGCTTCAGCAGCCCATGCCACCTAGACAGCAGCAGACTGGATAAAAACACAAATGAATCCATCACAAGATAACTTTAGGGTATTTATTTTCAAATAATCAAGGTAAGTTTAGGGCACTCTGACATGAATGGCATATTGTGAATAAATTTTCAAAACTGAATTATTACATTGAAAATGTTCATAACGCATCACATTTAAAACAAAAAGTAGTCCAAGCAATGTCATGTGATGTGCCTCCCCTCATACTCTGCTCAGCTAGCTCTTGAAAAAATTAGGTTCAATGGCTAATTTGAAGGAATTAGACCAATCAGTCACTATTTTTGCAGACCATTCCTGAAGGTGGTGGACAGAATCCAGAGGGACTGAGATGAATTTCCTGAAGCAACTTTATTTTCTTTGTACTCTAACTTCACATGACAACAAAATATCACCCTTCTGACTGATTTATGGCCGAGAAGAAAGGTTCCCTAATAAAGCATCACCAAATTTCATGTTATGTGTCATCAAGTGCCAGCATCTTTAATACAATTAACTTAATTGATGATGATTAAGTAAAGGAATACAACCCCGTCTCTATTTCTTTACCAAACTACATTTGTTTCATCCTTAGAACCAAGAACATGAAGGGCCCAGCAGTACATTGGACACTGACAGTACATTGGCTGCAAATAATATTTCTAAAGAAAAATAAACTAAGAAAAGGATATTGTAGAAGAGATTTCTATATATAGGAAGATAGCATTTGAGGTTCGGGACCGTGTTTTCTTAATTGATGTGAGAACAAGAAAGGAAGTGTCATATCTTGATTACCGATTATATGAAGCTAGAAAGTTAAAAATCATATGAATTAATACTAACAGAAGTTCAAAGACTATTTTATAATCTTGTGTGCGTTAACTTAAATATATTGCTTAATTAATTCTATCATTTTTTCACTAATTATCAAAGATGTAGTGCAGGAGGAGGGTGAATGTGCCCTGCCTTCCAGAGAGAACCAGTCAAGACAATAAAGAGAGGAAAAGAGAGAGAGAGAGCAGCTGCATATGTGTGTAGTTGTGATGGTTATGACACATTGTTCAGGGAGATTTTGGCAAACCAGTAAAGTGCCTAAACCACTATTGTGTATTGCTAACAGTAATCAAGTTAACAGGCCATACTGAACCATTCTTGCTTATTGCTAACAAAAATAGCTGTCAGCAGGTTGTAAATTGGTCATGCAGCGGCCTCAGTGTAACCAGACAGGAGGGGCAGGGGTTTTGGGTGCCACAGACAGGACAGCCTGACCCCGCACCCTTCCTGCTAAGAGTGTTAAAATTGCTGATGGAGGTATTGTAGAAAAACAAGAAGTCTGTTTATATGTGCCCCCGGGAATGTTTGTCAGGGCCCAAAGGCATGGACACTCTGAAAAAAAAAATATCTCTGGTTAATTGGCAATCATATGGTGTCTGACCTTTTAACCCTGCTTGCTTAGCAAGTTTCCTTTAAGGGATATGTCATTGTATTACTAATGTATAAATAAGGGGGAAAAGTTTGAGGTAATTGGACTTCTCAGGAGGGGCTCTTCAGGGACGCTCCCTCTGGACGCATCTTCAGGTCCCCACCGGCAGACGGAAGCCTGGCCAGCTGAAGTCTGTCACGGTGCCACTCGAAAGCCATGCTCAGCTTCGGTACTTATCGAGGGTTGGGGGTGTTTCACTAACCTGTTGCGGACGCGGGTAAGTGCTTGAGACCAAGTAAAGTTTAGCTTTAAGTGGGAGCACTCTTGTGTTGTCCTGTTTGTGCCAGCCATCTATCAGTCGAACGACCGTGTCTCCCTTGATTTATTTCCTGATATCACCTCACACAGAGTCAAAGTTACCGAGAGTTTTGGGTTAAAATAACCCCAGGTAACAGAATTTGGAGGCCCCAGTGAGGATGGTAGAGAGGAAGGAGACTGATGGTACAAACAGTTTGTAGTTTGTCCATTGCAATAGGAGGTGAAAGATGGTGGGGTGGGGTCGCTCCCTACAAGTTCCCGTGTTGCAGTTCACGAGTTAATTTACGGATACATTCTGTTACTGGGACTCAGAACTCAGGCTGATTGCCTGCTTGAGTGGAGAAATTATGTCCAGAGACAGGGAAACAACTGGAAAGAAAGAACAGTTGAAAATGATGTTGGGAAACAACTTGACAGATTTTGTATAAGAGTACGGGGGTAATGGACCCTGGAAGCCCGGTGCCTTCACTGGTCCCGGAGCCTTCCTGCAGCTTCACAAGCGATGGGACATCTGGGTTAGTGCAGGAAGGTGGGGGGGTCTGAATGTTAGGGCAAAGAAAAAGGCTGCTTTGCAGGGGCTGTGGATGGTTGCAACAACATTGGATCAGGAGATAGATCAGCTAAAGAACCAGGTACAGGAATCGGAAAGAATCCGAGCTGAAAAGAAAAGTGAAGTAATTAATTTGAAGGCAGAATCTGATGCTCTCAGAGCTACGTCTCTGATACAAGCAGCACAGATTGTAGGAATGCAGAAGCAAGTGTGTGACAGTGAAAGGGTAAGTGGTAACTTGCAGGAGGAAGCGTGTGAGCTGAAACAGCAGACCACAGAGAGCAAAGCTGCAGTCAGAGCCCTTTTAAAGGATTCACAAAGCATAACCCAGGCAGACCACGAGGAATGCCGGAGACAGATTTGTGCCCTTAAGGCTCAGTTGGAAGAGCAAAGGGGGATCGTGGCAGCGATCAGAGGGAATTGTAGCTGGGAGAAAGACATAGAATCAGAGGAAGATCCCAGTGCATGTCCCCCTTATTGCAATTATGAGCTGACAGACCCTGGTGAGTTCACCCTGGATCCCATCAGGCAGTCTCCATATAGCCCCCTATGGGAATCACTGGAAGAGCTGCAAAGACCTCCTCCAATGGCCCCCATAATCAATACCTCACAAAGCTGGGCCCTCAGAGAGGTCACACAGGAACAGAAGAGCGGGTGGAGATTAGACCCTTTACCTCTGACCAGGTTAGGGCAGTAGGGAAATCAGTTGGCCCGCTGAATAGGAGCACAGCCTTGGGGTGGATGGTAAGAATATCTGGCATGGCTGGATTCACTCTGGCTGATGTGGCAGCTATATGCAGGGAGTATATGTCCCCCAAGGACTTTACAGGGCTCCCTTATGAGATCCAGATGGGCGCCCCCCCCTGGAGCAGATGACACGGAGAAGCACATAAATGTGCAGAGGGAAGTAATACACACCCTCTTCCCAGGAGAAAGCCCCACAGTTATATTTAACCAGGAGAAGCAACAGGCCGGGAAGAGAATAGAAAGTTATATAGCCAGAAAGAAATTGGCATGGAGACATTCTGGGCTGACAAATGTAATTAACCCAGACTTTGCAGCCCTCCCTTTCAAACAAGCTTTAATCCAAGGATTTCTTCCTTTGATTCATATGGCCTTGGTGGGTATGGATCTGGCAGCAGTTCGAACAATAGATATTGAGGATAGAGCAAAGCAGGCCAAAAGGATATGCACCCTCCTAAAAGGAAACCTGATAAGGTGGTTGCTAGAGCCCCTCCAAGTAGCATGCAGGAAAAGGGAAAAGGAGACAGACCCCATAAGGGACGAGGCAGAACCCCCGACCCATGGCGTGGGGAAATTTGGAAGCGGCTTTTAAAATATGAGCAGAAGGAATAGATAAAATATGAGCAGAAGATAGACCGGCTGCCTACTGCTGAACTCCTAGTGAAATTGACAGAACATGAACTGTCCGAGCATCGGGGAAAAGGTGCCAGTGCACCACCGATTGCTGCCCTATAGGGAGGCCAGGCGCCCCAGGAACCCCCAATTGTGGCACAATTAACCACCGATGAGTGAGGGAGATTCACAGTTTATGTGAAGTTTGCAGGAGGGGCGTTCGGACAAAATGTACTAGTAGACTCAGGTGCCACCTACTTCCTAATTAGTACCCAAAATAAGCACACATTTGGACCTCCGTCTGGAGTCAAAACCTTACAGGGATTTAATGAGGCACAAAGCATCGTCCCCTTCTGTAAAAAAATCCATATAGTGTGGGGACAAAGAAGAGCCAAGGGCAATTTGGCTTCTTGGATTTGGGGGGAGAAGGCATTCTAGGAATAGATGCTCTCAGAGAATTGAGAGCGCTGGTTGATTGTGCTAACAGGGTTTTGTGGGAAATGCCTCCTGGCACCCCATGGGAGCCTGTGGAGATTTCAGCCAGGTATCGAATAGCAGCCCTTAAGGCATATGAAAAATTGGAATGGCCTGCTTGGCCCCCCGAAGTTTTAGTAATTGAAGAGAAATACTGGGAGGTATGGGCCAAGAATAAAATAGAATGTGGTCAAATTGATGAAATCCTAGTCACAGGCCCTGATCCTCCACCCCAGAAGCAGTATTGATATCCAAAGGAGGCAGAAGCCAGCCTGAAGGAAACAATTGATGGGCTTTTGAGCCAAGGAGTTTTAGAGGAACAGACCAGCACTAACAATGCTGCCCTATGGCCCGTCCTTAAGAGTGATGGCAAAACCTGGAGGCTTGTGGTGGATTTTTGCCTCCTCAACTGGATGACTCCACCTATGGCCCCTGTAGTGGCTAAATATCAGGAGGTAATGGCTTCCATTGTAGGAGGGGCCCAGTGGTTTTCAGTTTTAGATTTGGCTAACGTTTTCTCAGCTATCTCCTTACACCGGGATAGCTACTATAAATTTGCCTTCACCTTTCAGGAAAAACAATTGTGTTTTGCCCGGGTCCCCATGGGCTGGAATAACGCACCTGTTATCTGCCATGCCCATGTAGCAAAAATGTGGGAGGGAATGCCTGAAAGGGATAGTGTGATTTCTTATGTGGATAATATCCTGGTCTGCACACAGACTCAGGAGGAAAATTTAAAGGCGTTGGACAGAGTGCTGCAGAAGATTCAGGAAACAGGGTTTAAAGTAAGCCCCAAGAAGGCCCAACTGTGCTCCCAGCAGGTACACTATCTTTGGGTAACCTTGGGACAAGAAGGGCACTCCCCTGACTAACAAAGGGTGGAGTTAATTCTCAAACTCCCAGCCCCCACAGATGTAACCGCTCTGAGATCATTCCTGGGCATGGTTAACTTCTCCCGAGGTTTTATAGAAGGGTTTGCAGAAAAAGCAGCCCCGCTGCATGAATTGTTAAAGAAAGGGGCAGAATGGAACTGGGGCCCACAGCAGCAGGAAGCCATGGCCCAGTTAAAACAGGCCTTGGCCCAAGCCCGAGCCCTATCCTATCCCTGGGTAGGAGAAACATTTGTATTACAACTGTGCTAAGCCAGAACCATGGAACAGGTCTCCAACCTGTAGCTTATGCCTCCAAGACCCTGAGTGAGATAGAGAAGGGATTCACCCCATGTGAGAAAGAGGTCTTGGCACTGGTTTGGGCATTACAGCATTGGGAATACCTGGTGGGTTTGTCTCCTGTGTTATTAAAAACAACCCACTCCCCAGTGAAGTATGTACTCACTGGAAAAATCAACAATGGCCACATATCTAGCCCTCGATTGGCAAAATGGACCCTTGCTTTGCTAAACAAAAATGTAGATATGGAAAAGACCCCAGCACTATCCCCAATACTTTATGGCTTCTTGGTAGAAGGGGGAGGGCACGAATGCACTTTACCTGAGACACTGCCCGAGGAGCCCTCGCTCTTCAAGGGTGGGGCCGTGCCGAGTGAGATGCTGGGAGTAGCAGATATTGTTTGGTTTGTGAATGGCTCGTGTTTTTATGAAAATGGCCATCCGCATTCTGGCTTCGCTGCTGTAAAAGTGCCTACAGGCAAGGTGCTGAGGGAACAGTGTACACCATATTCTGTCCAAGCAGCCGAAATTGTGGCTATAGCAGTAGCCCTCGAAAATACCCCCACCACCCAGGAGGTAGCCATTTTCACCGACTCAGACTGGGTCCTCCAGTTCCTAGTGGATTGGGTTCTGCAATGGAAAAAGAGAGGGATGAGGTCTGCAGATGGGAACCCCATAGCCCATGCTGACAAACTGATATATGTGTGGGCATTGGCGGAGGCCTGGGACACTGTGGTACACTTGGGAAAAGTCAGAGCACACAAAAAGGGGACCGAGGAGTCAAAATGGAATAATCGGGCAGATGAGGAAGCAAGGAGGGGGGCCAGAGAAGGAAAATTGTGGCAGCCAAGAACTGGGGGAGGTATAGCTCCAATAGCAGCATCTAGAAAAAGAGACTCAGTTCAAATAGAGTTAATAACCCTCCAAAGCCAGGATCCCAGCCTGACAGAGTTAGTAAAAAAGGGAAAACACCGGGAGTGGAAAGTGTGGCAGAATGAATCAAAATTAATTCTAGCAACTAAGGAAGGGGAACCAGAAGCAGTCTGGGTGGTTCCTGCAGCCTTAAGAACAGAAATGATTTCCCTAGCTCACGACCAGGGACACTTAGGAATAGAGAAAACTTTAACCCGATTGCAGGCTGCCAGCTGGTGGTCACACATGAGCAGTGATGTGGAGCAGTTTGTAAATAACTGTCTACCATGTGCAGCCCATAATGCTGATCCCAAAGTAATTAAAGGACGTCTGAAACATCAAAGAATAGAGAGACCATGGGCCCGACTGCAAATTGATTTTATTGGGCCCCTACCCAGGACACCAAGGGGTAATCAGTATTGTCTGGTAATTGTTGATCCCTTTACTAAATGGATTGAGGCCATCCCTACTCGAAATAACACAGCTCAAACCACAGCTCGGGTGCTCACTGAACAAGTAATAACCAGATGGGGCACTCGGAGGAAAATTGATTCACATCAAGGGCCCCACTTTGTTGGGAAAATCACAAAGGAATCTGCCAAGTGTTTGGAATTAAACAAAGGCTACATATAGCTGGACACCCCCAAAGTTCAGGCCAAGTGGAGCGAACTAACCGTACTCTAAAAACAGCTCTCAGAAAAGTAGTAAACCAGCAAGGGAAGGATTGGGACCAAAGACTGCTGTTCATCCTGATGGCTATAAGGGGTTCAGTGGCATCGCATGGAGTAACTCCATTCAAGGTGATGACTGGGAGAGATATGTGTCTCCCAGAACAGTGGTGGGTGGATGGAACACCACTGACAACCTACAACCCCGCATCCTCATGGACCAATGGATGCAACAGCTGTTAAAAGTTGTTGCTGACACCTATCATCAGGTTGCCATAGCCTTGGGAACCAACATTCAGAAAATGGACAAAAGAATGGGTCCAATCCTAAATCCCCAAGAATGGCAGGTAGGAGACATGGTTATGTATCGACAAGTAAAGGAAAGAGCACATAATCTTAGTCCCATTTGGGCCGGACCTGTTAGAATCTGTAACAAGGCCAGTCCCACTGTCTACCAGCTGGAAATTCGGTCAGGAAAGAAAAACATACTGAAGTGGTTTCACTCCTCACAGCTAAAACGATGGAAGGGAAACCATCCCAGTCAGTCTTAGATGAAATGGATGCCTATTTTTGGTTCCTGGAGGAGGAGACCGTAATTACTCATGGGAAATGGGAATCCGAAGTAGAAACAGATAGTGACCTGACAACTAATTCCTCGGAGTCAGAAGAAGAGAAGTTAAGTTCAGAGCTGGAGGTAATAGAGGAAGCTCAAGTGATCCCAGATGAAAATGTAAATGTAACCCAAGTAATTGTTGAAATTAAAACAGCACAAAGTGAAATAAATGCAATAAACTACCCTGGTAGTCATGGGCAAATGTTCGGGCCCCAGCATCAGGCCCAGATAAGCCCAGCTTGGGGGAAACATGATTCAGACATCATTGAATCTGAATAAATGTCAGCTTTAAAATGCTTTATTACTCCCTCCCTCTTGGGGGCGGGGAACAGTTTATTTTTGTTTTGTGTTGCAGAGTTTTTGTTATTAGCAGATGTCCAATATCCCTACCTGTGATGTGGTCCTGGCTGTGTACGTTATCGTTTGGATTTTTGTGTTTGGGGTTCTGCTTCTCTGGTGTTGGTGCAACAAAAGACACCATGATTGAGACATGGGAGAACCATGCATTGAAGACACTGGAATGTGAAGTAAACAATACCCTTGATATTGCTCCAAATCCCACATATGTGTCAGGAGAAAGTCTCCACCTCCTAGGACCTACCAATGGATACAACCCCACTTCTGTGAGGCTAAAAGGTTTGAACAAAATTAAACATCACAGTCGGAATGAGTGGGGAATCAACATGTATAATGGTTTGGACTGTAAATGGTAGTCCATTTTGGCAGCTATAGAATCCCAGAATGATAGGGATCACTATCCTCATGCATACCACAATATCCCCTTCCCCCTTTTGGCCTGGAAGAGCAAATTTATTGGTAGGAGGAATTGGAAAATACTACCCAGATAAATTAGGCTGCCGTTGGGTGGGAATGAGCAGGCTGCTGCATAATTGTAGCCAACCTAGATGTGCGCAGCTGTGGACTGACCTGCCTGAGAAAACAGCCCCTGGAGACAAAACAGTCCGATTTAAATTAGAATATGCCACCCACTTCAGTGGGAAACAGACAAATTGGAAGAAAATGGAATTGCAAATAGTTACACCAGGAGGGGAATGGAAGATCCTCCTGTCCTGTTCCAACAGGAACCAGTGGTCGCTCAAAGAGGAGCTCCTGTCTCCGCGATGTGGAGAGTAGCATCAGCTGATCTGGTGTGCTGGTGAGAAAATTATCCACATGCGGGTTAACATGACAGGAACATGGCTTCTGCGAGGGCCACATGGTGTAAAAAGTTGCAATGTTTGGGTTCTGGACCCACCAGTCACCAATTTAATCGGTCCCTATGTTGTCCGAACCAAAGTAAAAAAGCAATTGTTAATTAACCCTACTCACTCCCTCAAAAAGGTCATTCTAGACCTAAGCTTGACAAAGGTCTCGGTGATGGTGATTGTAAACAATCTGTTTCGCCCTTATTGGAAGGTTGGAAAAATTGGATGGAAACACACAATATTCCCAAATCAGAAAGTTCTAGCAGGGGATGTAGAAGGGTAAAGAAAGACTTATGGGGAGCAATTGGAACGGGAGGAGCAGTCCTTAACAGTATTAATGAGGAGGTGCTTGCAAACAAGATGAATGCAATGGGAGCTTATATAAAAGATTTGGCTACATCTATTAAGGTATCATTTGATCAATTAAATTCCCTGCAATCCCAAGTAGCAAATATCTTGGAGGGATGGGAAAAAACCCAAGAGGGAGACCATCCCTCTTGCAGGCTGTTGGCATTTTGCAAGCTAATACTTCTTTAGCTATGGCATGTATGCAAATGCAAGTATGGATGATTGATGTAGTAAAAGATATCATTCATGATGGTATGAATGGGGTGCTCCCAGTAGAAATCAGAAGCATCATTTGAAAAAATTCCACCCAAACTGAAAGAGAGTTACAAGCCTGGTGGAAAATGGTAAATTTCACCTATAATCAAGAGTCAAAGGAAATCACAGTCTTTGTTTTGCTAATGTCCCAAGCAGAAATAAAATGGGTTTCTCCCATTGTGGCTTTAGGCCTCAATATTAATCAGACCGTAATGGAACCTATCGATCACAGAGTGTGGGTGGTGAAAGATGATCAAAATTGGAAAACAGTAGAATTAGAAGCCTGTTTAGAAGAACCTGGAATTGGATATGAATGTAACAAAAATGCCCTCCAACCTCAGGATGTATGTTTGGAAATAGCTGAAGGAAAATGCCATTATGCTATTAACCCGTTTGTAAGTAATAATTCTGTGCTTGTGTATTTAGGAGATTATTGTGTATGTCTTAGAAGTTGGTGTTCTATGCTTTTTGTTAATTTTGTGCATAAAGTAAATCATAATCCTTATGAGAATAAATGTTTTTGTCATATTGTAGCAATTAGGGGATGTGATTTTAAATTTAATGTACCTGAATTTAAGTATAGCCAGTTAAGAGTGTCTTATACTTTGTATTCTATTGTAAAACCTGTGCCTCTTGGAATGAATTTAACTGCTTTACAAACATTACTTGTACACCCTGATTTACAGAACCAATTACATACTGCAAAACAGGAAGGGTGCAGAGTCATGGTTACTGTGCATTATAATGCCAATGAAATTAAACGGGTATTTGCAAGAATTGGCCAGGACCTGTCACACCACTGGTGGGAAGTGTTATTGGGATGGTCCCCCACTGGTACAGGTGTCCTGAATTTGGCCCTACACCCCATCATAGCAATCTTGGAGTGCCAATTACTAGTGGTTTTTGTTACCAGCCTAATGACATGCTGGACCTGGCGCAAAATCCGGCGATTGCAAGTCCCCCGACAGATCATAGAATCATAGAATATCAGGGTTGGATGGGACCTCAGGAGGTCATCTAGTCCAACCCCCTGCTCAAAGCAGGACCTAATCCCAACTAAATCATCCCAGCCAGGGCTTTGTCAAGCCAGGCCTTAAAAACCTCCAAAGAAGGAGATTCCACCACCTCTCTAGGTAACCCATTCCAGTGCTTCACCACCCTCCTAGTAAAAAACTTTTTCCTAATATCCAATTTAAACCTCCCCCACTGCAACTTGAGACCATTACTCCTTGTTCTGTCATCTGGTACCACTGAGAACAGTCTAGATCCATCCTCTTTGGAACCCCCTTTCAGGTAGTTGAAAGCAGCTATCAAATCCCCCCTCATTCTTCTCTTCTGCAGACTAAACAATCCCAGTTCCCTCAGCCTCTCCTCATAACTCATGTGCTCCAGCCCCCTAATCATTTTTGTTGCCCTCCGCTGGACTCTTTCCAATTTTTCCACATCCTTCTTGTAGTGTGGGGCCCAAAACTGGACACGGTACTCCAGGTGAGGCCTCACCAATGTCGAAGAGAGGGGAACGATCACGTCCCTCGATCTGCTGGCAATGCCCCTACTTATACAGCCCAAAATGCCGTTAGCCTTCTTGGCAACAAGGGCACACTGTTGACTCATATCCAGCTTCTCGTCCACCGTAACCCCTAGGTCCTTTTCTGCAGATGAGTCAGTGGTTACTGCCACCGACACTCATACCCCCAGGAAGGGAACATATTGAACTTGTCGCCCCTCCCTCAACTGAGAGGGTAGGCTAAAATGATCGCTTGTTAGTTGCTATGCTGGTGTGCTGAGTATGGGATGCTAACAAGAAGATCATTTGCTCGGTCTCGGCTGAGAGCCTTGAGCTTTCATTGGATCTCAACTCAGGTGCATCCAGGAAAATTGTAACAGCGATCATGTAAAGGACCCTTTCTATGAAAGGTGCCCTTTAAGGAGGGGACTGTTCAGGGAGATTTTGGCAAACCAGTAAAGTGCCTAAACCACTATTGTGTATTGCTAACAGTAGTCAAGTTAACAGGCCATACTGAACCATTCTTGCTTATTGCTAACAAAAATAGCTAAGTCAGTAGGTCGTAAATTGGTCATGCAGCGGCCTCAGTGTAACCAGACAGGAGGGGCAGGGGTTTCAGATGCCACAGATAGGACAGCTTGACCCCTGCCTAGAGTGTTAAAATTGCTGATTCATGTATTGTAGAAAAACAAGAAGTCTGTTTATATGTGCCCCCGGGAATGTTTGTCAGGGCCCAAAGGCATGGACACTCTGAAAAAAAAAAATCTCTGTTTAATCTCTGGCTAATTAATCATAAGGTGTCTGACCTTTTAACCATGCTTGCTTAGCAAGTTTTCTTTAAGGGATATGTCATTGTATTACTAATGTATAAATAAGGGGGGAAAGTTTGAGGTAATTGGACTTCTCAGGAGGGGCTCTTCAGGGACGCTCCCTCTGGACGCATCTTCGGGTCCCCACCGGCAGACGGAAGCCTGGCCAGCTGAAGCCTGTCACGGTGCCACTCGAAAGCCACGCTCAGCTTCAGTAATTATTGAGGGTTGTGGGTGTTTCACTAATCTGTTGCAGATGTGTGTAAGTGCTTGAGACTAAGTAAAGTTTAGCTTTAAGTGAAAGCACTCTTGTATTGTCCTGTTTGTGCCAGCCATCTATCGGTCGAACGGCCGTGTCTCCCTTGATTTATTTCCTGATACCACCTCGCACAGAGTAAAAGTTACTGAGAGATTTGGGTTAAAATAACCCCGGGTAACAACATGTACATTGTAACTGAGCAACCCAGTCTGACAATTTAATAATTTTTTTTGTTAAGATAAATATTTTGGATTTCTTGAAATTCCATAGCTGAAATACAAATTATACTATTTAGAGAAGTTAAACTTCAATATAGATTTGAGGGAAGCTTGTTTCTGAAATACTGTTGAAATGTAAATGAAAATGTTTTTGTTTACAATAACATTTTCTAATTTAGAAAAATCTTTTTTTTCATATTTTGCATTGAGATTTCACAGGGGTAGAATATTCTGACAGGAATGAATGATCCCCGTCCATCACCATCTGCTACCCCTGGGCAGGGGACGGGGAAAGGTGAGGGCAGCAAAAACCACTAGCTGTCTGACAGTATTTCTTACCAGCATTGCCCTGTGCCAGGGGTGGAGCAAACACAGGGGGAAGGGGGAAAATCTGTCTGGCTCCTTCCAGCAAGTGGGTCCCATTCACCCAGTCTGGGCTGGGGTTAGCAGAGGTCTGGTTTTCTACTCCAGCTGAAAAGGGAAACTGGCAGCATCTGGTCAGCACAAAAAACCCAGTTGCTGCAGTGACTGGCCCCCACCACAGGGGGGCGGGAAGAGCAGCAGCGCTGGGAGGGTCCAGTCTGTGCTGCGGGGTCACTGTCAGGGACAGAGATTCCCTCCAGCCTGAGCTGGGACCGGGCAGATTATCAGGGGAGCCGCGTTTGTACCCTCAGCGTTGCGACCAGGACGGAAATAAGGGCGGAGCGTCCCGGAGAAGGTGTCAGTGAAAGTGTAGAGATGGGACCTGTCAGTCACATTGTAAAATGAGACCTCGCCCGCCTCATAGTCCAAGAAAATCCCCACCCGGCTGGGCCTGACGCTCACAGGGAGGGGGATTCTGGGGGAGGTGATGGCCTCATATCTCCAATACCTCAGCTGCACGGCCCAGTATCCATCCTCAGGTGTGTGTGTGACCCACCCCTTCCTGCTCTTAGATTTCCCACAAACCCCCAGAGTCCATCTAGTCTTGTCTCCCACCTCCACCTCCCAGTAATGCCTCCCGCCCGTGAACCCCTCAGCGCCCAGGACACAGGGACAAGTATCAAATCTCTCAGGATTGTTGGGCAGATCCTGGCGTGTGTCTCCGCGTCTCACATGTCTCCGATCCTCAGACAGGATGAGGTTGGGATTTGCCGTGTCTGGATCCAGAGTCACGTCCACTGGGGAGAGAATCACAGAGTCAGAGCCGGGGACAGAGGCTGGTCACTGGGATCAAAGGGAAATTAACCTGCGTCCCCGTGAATCTGAATCGCTCTGTGTGTGTGTGTGTGGGGGGGGGGGGGGGGGGGGGGGTTGTTTGTTGTCTGAGGGGAGTCAGGGCCTGTCTGCCTGTGAGGAAATGGCAGACTCCGGGGGTGGGGTTGGGAAGGTGTCAGTGGGGGAGAGGAGAGGAGGGCAGCAGAGGGATGGGGGAGGGGACAGTTTGATGCTGGGAGAGGAAAGGGGTGGGGCAGGTGACGGGCAGAGGGGGGCAGGCACAAGGGCAACGAGGGGGCAAGAGGAGCCGGCACCAGGAGGGCAGAGGGGGGGTGAAGGGGGCAGGTTCGAAGGGGCTGCAGGGGGTGAGGGGTGGGGCAAAGGGAGGGGAGGGGCAGACACAAGTGCAAGGGGGGACAAGGGAAGGGGTGGGCACCAGGAGGACAGGGGCAGGGGGAGGGAAGAGCAGGTTCCGGGGGGGGAGGGGTGGGTGCCAGGGCAGAAGATGGGGACAGACCCCAGGGGCACAGGGAAGCAAGGGAAGGGGCAGGCACCAGGGGCACAGGGGTGTGAGGGAATGGGGGGAGCTCCAATGGGGTGGGGAGGAGGGGAGGAGGAGTGGGGCAGGTACTGGGAAGGCATAGGGGGGGTAGAAGGAGAGGCTGACACCAGGGGAAAAGGAGGGGAAAAGGAGGGGGCAAGGGAAGGCGCCAGTCACAAGGGGAGAAAGAGGGGTGAGGGGTAGGTCAGGTGCCATAGGGCCATGGGGGCGGCAAGGGGTTGGGAAGACCCCAGGGGGAAACGGGACCGAGAGAAGGGGCTGCCATCAAGGGTGAGAGGGGCATGATGGGTGCCTGGAGGATGGGGGGAGGGCAGCAAGGGAAGGGCTAGTCACCAGTAGTGATGTGGTGGCTGAGTAGAGGGGCAGATGTAAAGAGGGAAGACAGGAGAGGGGCGGGCACCAGGGGGCAGAGTGGGAGAAGAAAGGTCGGACACCAGGGGGCCGAAAGTGAGTCAAGGGAAGGGGTTTTCACCAGGAGGGATGGGGGTATGAGCAGAGGGGCAGATGCAAGGAGAGGAGAGAGGAGGGGGCAGGCACCAAGGGGGCATAAAGTGGGGTATGGAGAAAGGCAGTCTCTAGGGGCAGAGGAGTGTGGAGATGTGGGCACCAGGGGGGCAAGGGAGGATGTGGGGAGGGGCGGCACCCAGAGGTTAGGACACCAGGGGTCCCAAGGGGGGCAAGGGAAGGGGTTTGCACCAGGCAGGCAGAGGGGGCAAAGGAAGGGGCAGGCACCATGTAGGAAGATGGGGGCGAGGGGCGAGATGGGCTGAGGAAGAGTGAACAGAGGGGCTGGTACTAGGGCACTGTCCTCTCCCTGCTTTGCCCCTCCTCCCCCCCAGCTCCACTGCTCCTCCATATCTGCTGCCCCCAGCGGGGCACATCCTGCTCCCAGCACTGTGTGAAGAACCAGCCCCTGATCCGAGCGCTCAGCAGCTCACCAGCAGCCTCGCTGGCAGGCTCTTTCCTTCCCCCACTGCCTCTGGCTGGGCCAGCACTCTGGGAAAGCCCAAGACCCTCTGGCCCAGGGCACTGGCCAAGAGGAGCCAAACCCTGCATTTGCCAAGCTCCCCCCCACCCCCAAGCGCTGGCACAAAGAAGCCTCTCCTCTCCTCTCCTCTCCTCTCCTCAGCTAAGCTCTGGAGTGGGGGGGAGGGGGTTAATTTCCAGCCTGTTCATGCCCCAAACCTGCAGGGTCCACAGCAGCCCCCGGGGTAGGGTCCTGCCCCCAGGAAGTGCGGAGCTATTCCATCCCCTGGGCACCCTCCCCTGCTGAGCCAGCTCTCCAGCCCCACGGTTTCGCTGAAGCCCCTGCAATCAGGTTCCCTGGCCCTGGTGCACAATGTATCCTTAGGGCTTAACCCCTTCCTGCCTGCGCTAAAGTCAGAGGGGGCTGGCTGGGTTATGTGGGTGGCCATCCCCTGCCGTAACCCCTCCCCTCACTGGGGTTATGGATGAATAGAGGCAAGGGCCAAGTGGTACTGTGGAGTCGCAGGCACCTGGGAGGCAGAGGCATATGAGGGACGGGGCAGACCCCAGGGAATCTCTGTTGCTTTGGAGGGGGGATTTCCTCACTTCCTGCCCCCTCCATCTGGGAGAAGGTGCATCGGGTGCCAGTCCCAGCCCATATCTGCGCAGCGCGTCTGCACTAGGGGTTTGCACTGGGGCAGCTACATCAGTGCAAGAAAACCCCGGCAGACAAGGCCTGAGATACTGCTATGCCAGGGGCCATAACCTCTCCCTTCACTGGGGTTATGGGTTAGTAATTACAGGGTCACAGGAGCAAGGGAGCTGGACTCTGGGCTCCAAGGTAGGGCCCAACCCATTGGGCTGCAGAGTCATTCTCACTCCCACCCTCTGGCCCATGGCAGTGATTAGACACAGGGGGGCATCTTCAGCAGGAGAGATTGAGGGAGCCCCACATCAGACACCCGGAGCCCAGTGGTTCCAGCCCTCACCTGAGGGGAGGAGACCCACATTCCAATTCCCGCTTCACATCACACAGGGGGCACCTTTTTCTGTTCATTGAAACTAGTCAGCAAACTCAACATGGATTCGGGAATAGTTTCAATCGAACCAAAAATATAAACTATTTCTCCAAAACATTTCTCCCAGCTCCATTTAAAACCTGTCTGAGCAACTTAGGAGTCCAAACTCCATAGACTTGCAGTGAGTGACTGTCAACATCCCCAGAAACAGGCCATGCTCAGGGCATCAGCTATGAAACACTCCAGAGCTGCAGTTAAATTTGCCCTTGGTAGAAAATTTCACCCCTCCAGACCCTGATCTCACCCCCACATCAGGCTGAAAATGGAGACTCGGCTCCAGCCTGAACTCTCTGCCCAGAGAGATTTGTCCCCTGGACTCTGTGAGCAGCACAGACCCTCTGCAGCTGCACCTGGGTGTCTCCCAGAGCAGATAATGGTCACAGAGACCATCTCAGATCCTCAGGGATTTAGGTGTCTCCATCTAACAACTGCGCCAGCCACCCCCCTCTCTCTCATTAACCGGCCCTGGGTCAGACACGCTGGGAACTTTCACACCCAGACTCTGGAGACACTTTGGGTTCGTCTACACACCCCATGGCAGCAAGTCCCAGAGCCGGGTGGACAGACTGAGGTTTATGGGGCTCCTGCTATGGCGCTAAAAAGAGCTGTTCAGACCTTCTGGCTCAGTCTGAATTTCAGGCTCTTAAGCCCAGGGAGCAGGGGGGGCTTCAAACCCAGGCTTCAGCCCCAGACACAGCATCTACACAGCACAGCACAGACAGTAGCTGTGTTTAATGCTGTAGCACAAACCGCATGAGCCAAAGTCTGTCACCCCGTCTCTGAGACTCGCCCAGGAGGGCTGACAGAGCAGCACGGCACAGACACCTTCCATGCCGGTGGGACATTCACTCTCCCAAGCTGGTGTCTGGAGGGCCAGCAACAGCCAAGGGTGTTCCAGCTCCCATTGCTGGAAGTGCCCAGGCACCAACAGTGACTGGCAAGAGTCACCCTGACCCACTGCAGACAGGGCTGGTCCAATGCTGTGCACTGACTGTGGGCAGGACGGGCACATAAGATGGGGCTGCCTCCAGGAGCAAGGATGGGCAGACACTCGGGGAACAGGGGAGTCCCAGGTTATTAAAGACACCCTGCCATGGGGAGGTCAGGCCCAGGACTGTGGGAACCCGATTTTGTTTTGACTGCACGGAAAAGGGACACATAAAAAGTTCTTGTCCTACAAGAACTTTGGATTTTGGACAGAGGGGATCGGGGATGTCGCTATGGGGCAGTGAGAGTTTCTAGTACTGGGTAAGACGGGTTGCTAAGAAAGCAGGACTTGGGGTATGAGCTTCAGAGGGAGAGGCCAGCCATGGGTTTCAGATGTCCCTCTGCTTACCAGGGATATCTTAGCCTCACTCCCAGATTCAAAGCTTGGGAATTGGGGGTGTTTGAGCAGCTTCCCCCAAGAACCTGAAAGGACTCCTTTGGAAAATGATCCATCCAGCAGCTTAGTGGACAGCCGGCTCTCTGGGCCAAGAGAGCTGGGGCAGAAGCTAAATGTGATACAGCATTTCTGGTGGTCCCAAGAGAGGGGTGTTACTAGAGCTCTGCGAGGGCTATTGAACAGCTCTGTAATATGCAGACCCAGGTGGGGGTTTTCTTACTGAAACTGGCCAAGCAACAGGAGTGAGCCCAGTGACCAGAGGACAGGCAGAAGGAGCTACTCACAGAGCAGGAGAGAAGCCACCAGATTGTGACTATAAAGAGCAAACAGGTCAAGGCACTGAAAAAGAAACAGGGCGTTCGGCAGAAGAAATTCTGCTCTAGCTCCCAAGAAGCCCAACCATTGAAGATAAAGCTCCAGCACCTGTGAAGGACTGATGAGATTATTCAAAGGCAGAAGAAACTCACAGCTGCTGAATGTACCAAGTGCCAGGCACCATCCCACAGGAAGGAAGCAGCAGTTGGAGTTGCCAATACCCCTGGTCAAGGAGCCCGGGCCCTAGAGGAGAAGCAGCACCTGGAGACCGGAATATTTCAGCCATTGGAGGTGCAAAGGAACAGGGAGATGGGGAACAACAGTCTCAAGACAGCCAAGCTGCAGGCAGCCAAGGTAGAAAATGAGCCAGGCACGAGGAAAGTTACCCAGGAGCCAAAACTGAAAGGGCTTGAACAAGCCCTAGGCCTTGTGAAGGAGGGGCCCTAGAAAGGGCTGCAGGATGTGAGTGGTGTGGCTGGGAAACTAGAGCAGGGTTTGCTGGGACACAGGAGCCTGCCACGCCAGTTAGAAGGAAGTAAGTTGGAGAAGGTGAAACAGAGGGTATGTCTGCAACTGAGCTGGGAGGTGAGATTCCCAGCTCATGAAAATGTACCTGCACTAACTCTGCTCAGGCTAGCACACTAAAGGTAGCAGTGTAGCCTGGGTAGTGTGGGCAGCTCAGCCAGCTGCCTGAGTACGTACCAAGGGGGCTGGGCGGGTTTGTACTCAGGCAGGTAGCTGAAGCTGCCACCTGTGCTACCCTGGCCACATGGCTATTGTTAGGTGCTAGCTCAGCTATGTCTACATGAGCTGGGAATCACACCTCTTAGCTCCAATGTAGACGTTTTCTACTAGAGGAGAAGGAACAGATTCTGAAACAAGTTAAAGAACTAGAAAGACTAAAGCTGAGGGCTCAGGAGTGGGCAGAGGTGCATGCCGAGGACTCTGGTGTGTGCGATAAGAGAGAGCCCATCAGTAAATCACCAGGAGGCTGAATTTACTCAGGGGAGGGGAGTGATGCCATGGGTATCCTTGGAGGTTTTTAGGGGAACAAGTTGATCACCCACTGAAGGGCTGGATGTCGATGGGCACAGATACGGAGGTGCTGGCTAGAAGGGAAGCTGCAGCAGTGGCTATGTCCTCTACAGCTACCCAGCAAACCCACCCACTAATGGACTGGAGAGAGCTAGAAGAAAAGCTGAACACCCTGCAGGCCCAAAGGCGGAGCCCCGGCAGGAGCTAGAGGAGATGTGCTGCTCAAAGGACTGGATCTCAGCCCAAGCCATCCAGCAGGAGGAGGAGCTGGCCCGTCTCAGCACTGGAAGGTAACCAGGGAACAGCAATGTTTGTTGTTGCAGAAGGAGCTGATGAAGCTCCAGAATCAGCTTAAGATCAAGTGTGGAAAGAAGACCGGTTCTGAAATGCATACGAAGCAGGAGAGCCCAGAGGCCTTGTGGAAAGAGATAAAATTATGCCAGAGAGAGAAGACAAGTCCTCTCCAGAAAACAGAGCATCTGGACAGCGAGCTATGCCAGCCAGCTGGAGACAAGGTCAGCGCTGTGGTGGGTGCAGCGATACAGGACCATCGGGTGGAAGATGGGCTGTCTGAGGTGGGGATTCTGGTTGCTAAAGGGAAAAGCAGCCATGTTAATAACATAAAAACACACATCCAAGTAGAGTGACCAGATAGTAAATGTAAAAAATTGGGACGGGGGTGGGGGGCAATAGGCATCTATATAAGAAAAAGCCCCAAATATTGGGACTGTCCCTATCAAATCGGGACATCTGGTCCCTACATCCAACACAAAGCCTGAACCCGAGCTGGGCTATAAAGAAGTCCATCCTAAAGGAAAAGACGTCCCCCCAGGGGAGGAGCAGGAAGGTGCTTTTCCAGCTGCTAACATTATACACAGTCATGTGGGCGGAGGAGGATCCAAAGTGGTCTCCCAGAGCTCTTTTGCTGCAGGAAAAAAGATATGACCAGTAGTAATTAATGATGCAAAGAAGGAGCTAGTCTGAATGAAAGAGACCTTGGAAGAGAATCGCTGCAGATTTATGTGAATTCGGGGGACATCATTACTTGGTAGTTGTGGATTATTTTTCCAGGTATATAGAAATAGTGTACTTGAAAGACGTAACATACCACAGTGTTATTGAGCAACTGAAGTGCACTTTTGCTCATTTCAGGGTTCCAGAAGAACTTGTGACAGAGCATGGACCACAATTCACTGCAGCAGAATTTAATTTATCCAAATAAAATATGATCTTCCTCATATTACCAGCAGCCCATATTACTCACAAGCGAATGGAGAAGCTGAAAGAGCTGTACAGACAGCCAAGAATATCCTACAGTAGAAAGATCCATTCTTTGCTCTTCTGAGCACAACTCCTGATGGGAAGATAATTCAGAACTGCCCTCCCAACGTAGGGAGTAGCCAAATCAAATAAAAAGGCAAAAAAAGCTTAGGAACACTTTTACAAAAGACATCACTCAGAGACCTACCAGGTCTAGAACCTGGTGACGGTGTTTGTGTCAAACTGGATGGGGAAAAAGAATGGAATACTCCAGCTGTAGTAAAGTAAAATAATTCAGCGCCCAGGTTGTATGTGGTTGAGACTGACAGAGGAGAGCTCAGCAGAAATTGTCAATATCTACAGTTTGTTCCTCAGAAAGAACAATCGACAGAGCAAACTCTACAGATGGTGGATGCAGAGCAAGAAGACGACTCAAGGATTCCAGATCGACCACAGTCAGTCATTGCAACTAATGAACACCCAGGGGACCAATCTGTTACATATTCGGGTCATGTAATTAAAAGACCAGTGCCATTCAGAGACACCTGACAGACTAATCCATACTGCACTCCAAATACAGTGTGACAGTGTAAATACTGTAAATGGTAGGAATGTTGGATTTAAAGGGGGAGATATAATGGAATGCTAAACTGCAATATACTGTTCAGCCACTAGGTGCTGCTGTGTGCTAAATACCTTTTTTAAACAATCCTCAGTCACACCTGGCAGAGCATTAATTGATCTTACACTGAACACAGCCGGTGTGTATCTGGCTCGGAGGGAAGCGCTGTGGCCAGTCCATATCTGGCACAGGAGCATGACACCAGTGGTGAAAGGTCAGTGCTATTGACTACCTCTGCGATGGCCAGAGGGCCTCACTTAGGTTTGGTCTACACTACAGAGTCAGTCTGACGTAAGGCAGCTTACATTGACCTACTTATGTCAGTGTACACACAACAGCCTTGCTCCCACTGATGTAAGTGCTGCACTACACCGACATAATAACTCCACCTGCCAAGAGGCATAGGACTAATGTCAGTGTAGTTAGGGTGATGCAGTGTTGGTGTAGACACTGCCTTACTTACGTCACCTGTTGGCTGTCGTTAATTTCAAGGATCCATGCTGGAGCCGTGAAATTATCAAGAAAGTCCTGTCCCATGGTGGGCTCCAGCTGAAGCCCGGCTGCCCTCCATCCTAGCTCCCTGCTAAGAGAGGTGAAAAGCCTGGGTGGCTGCCCAAGATCCCTGTGGAGCAGCTGGGCTCCTGGCGGGGAGCTGGGCACAGCTGAGAAAAGGAGGGCAGTGGGGACAACAGCCACCCCAGTAATTACTGTCGTGGCTGTAAGGTGACCTAACATAGGTTGACTTAAGTTTGCAGTGTAGACATGCCCTTACAGGGGGTACAAGTTCTGAACTACGCCACACTCTAGACTATGGAGGATTTTGGCTGTCACATGAGCTACATAGAACGTTGGGGACACAACTCCTGGTCTCTTTATACTTCAGTGACAAGAATAAAAATATGGCTAATGGCTTTGCAGATTTCCTTGTGGCAGCAGGGCAGGAAGTACCCCTCTGGGTGCAGACAATAGCCAAGTGTGAGCCATGGTCAAGCCTTCCTTTAGGTACAGGTTGGCTTTGTGGGGGAAAAAGGATGTCACGGGGAGCTGGACTTTTAAGGGGAGTCAGGGCCCAGCCTACCTATGACAGGCTCCTGTAAGGGAGAACCAGCCAACCCAGACCCACCTGGAAGTAACTAAATCTCTAGGTGGCTAGCTGGCAGCCAAACAGCTAATGATCCTGATAAAGGGTTACCAAGGCTCAGCTGAAGGGAGCCTAGAGACAGGAAGTTGCTGAGGAGAAGGGATCCCAGGAGAGCTCACCAGAGCAAGGAACCTGGAGGCAGCGCCGGCTCCAGAGCTTTTGCTGCCCCAGGCAGCCAAAAAAAAAAAAAAAGCCGCGATCGCGATCTGCGGCGGCAATTCAGCGGGAGGGCCTTCGCTCCGAGTGGGAGTGAGGGACCCTCTGCCGAATTGCTGCCGAATACCTGGACGTGCCGCTCCTCTCCCGAGTGGCCGCCCCAAGCACCTGCTTGTTAAGCTGGTGCCTGGAGCCGGCCCTGCCTGGAGGGGATGCCCCCAGAGAGAGGGGCTCCTTCCATAAGGAAGACAGAACCAAGCCCGGCTCTGGGAATGGGAGGGCTGAGGGACTCCTGACTCGAGGAGCTGGAGTGAGAGTCAGGGCTGGAGCAGAGCAAAGGAAAAGATTTTATTTTGGGGTTTATGTGAACTGAAAACAGACCTCAGCAGGGGACTTTTGTCTCAGACCTTTTGGACTGTGTGGAGTAATGTAAGGAGTGTGAAGAAGGTAAACTGAGGTGGGGTGTTGGCAGGGCCACTCTGAGCCAGCTGAGGGAGTGTGGGAGGGGGATGTGAGAAGGGGGTGATGATGGGAGGCTTGGGATCCCTACAGGCTCAGGGACATGAAATGGCCCAGACCCATCTGTGACCAGGCCCAATGGACACAGACTGCACTGGGCTGGGGGCAGCGAGGGGGGAGGGGACAGAGGTGGGGAGGGGGAGCAGGGATTAAATGAACCAGAGCCTAGGTTGGTGCCTGGAAAGAGCATATGGCCTTCCTGACTCTTGCCTTGCCCTGCAATTCTGTTCTGATCGTTGCCACCCAACTCCTCCTCCTCACCACCCTGGATGCCTCACACCCACTGCCATCCGCTGCAGTCCTTGTCCTCCCCTCCCAGGCTCTGCCCTGCTCACCCCTCACCTCCTGCTGCTCCCCCACTACCAGCCCCACTCACCCTCATGCTCACTTTGTCCCCTTCTCCCACCAGCTGCCCCTATACCCGGAACAAACTCCCTCCATGGTTAAACTGCTGTCCTAGGAACCAGCAGATCTAGGCCCACCTTCGCCACAGGCTGCCCATGTGACCTTGGACAAGTCACGGAGTCTCTCTGTGTTTCAGTTCCCCAGCTGTGAAATGGGGATAATCGTCATGGGCGGTAGGTAAAATAGGCCAGGCTCTGGCCCCACCCATGTTCCGCGCTCTCCCCCAAGCCATTGCCCAAGCCAGCGGGAGCTCAGCTTTGCCACTGTCTAGAGGCTAACAACCCGGTGCTGGGGGCAGTGCTGAGGCCAGCCGGTGACCTGGCGCTGGGGGCGGTACAGTGCTGGTGGTGGCCAGTGGCTCAGGACAGTTTGGCCAGGACTCCTCTGGCCGCTGGAGGGGGCGGGGAGCATTCAGGGCACTGGTTGACACGGGGAGCGGACATTTGGGGCTCCAGCAGATGGGGGTTGGGGGGACAGGGCCTTGGGCAGAAGGGGCTGGGCCGTGTGGCTAGCTTCCCCGAAGGGGGGCTCACGTGCCACCCATGATAATCATCCTTCCTTCCCCCACCCTGTGTCAGACTGGTCTATTCAGACTGGAAGCTCTTTAGGGCAGGGATGGTCTGTTCTGTGTTTTACAGCTCCCAGCACCAGGGCCCTGAGCGTGGCTGGAAACTCCAGGCCGTCCTGCACTGCAAATAATATCAGTGTGTTTAGGATCAGATTGTGCCACACTGACTCATGCTGGGCAGCCCCTCGAGTCCCATCGCACCAGGGTGGCAGAATCCGGCCGTTAACTCAATAAGAAATTCTGTTTGTTTTATGCTGCCCTTAGATTTCCCAGGTGCTGCAGATGTTCCTGTTGAAGCCTGCACCTGGGGTGTGGCGTTGTCACGGGGGAGCTGGAGTATGGACAACCGAGCAAGGGACAGTCAGGGCTTGTGATCCAGGGGAGAGGAGGGGAAGGGACTCTTCTCTTTCCCTTGGAAGTAACTTTAAGGGTTTGTCTATACAGGGAAAAGCCCTGAGTAGCTAGTGCAGAACAGCTCGTCAGCACTGACTGCCTGTGCGGACATTCTGATTCCATGCTAAGAGTGCCCTCGTCTGCTTTGGGTTAATCCACATTGGAACTGAGTGCCCTCACCCCCTGCTGCAGACTGAGTGCAGAATAATAGTGTCCACATGGGGAGTTAGTGCGGAATAGCTTTAAATTCACACCCTCACTATTATGGTGCAGAACAGCGATTCCACACTAGCCATGCTGGGCTCTTCCCTGTGAATTCCCCACGCCGACAAGCCCTCAGTGTGGGGAGAGGAGGTTTGGATGCCTTGTTCCTCACCCCAGCAACTCTTCTAGAGCCACCAGCTGCCCCTCTTCCCTCCACCTACTCTCTGTCACTGCATCCAGCAGGGCTGGATAAGCTCATTGGCTGGATGTTTCTGCCAAAAACTGGTGAGCAGTGAAATAAATAAATAATTGACTAGAGGCTATAACATAGCAACAGAGAGCAGTTAAACAATTGCCTGTGGCACCTGCTTCCCCCTCAGGGGAGGGGAGGGCTATTCTCTCTCTCTCTCTCTCTCTCTCTCAAACTTTCACATGGACAATGACATTTTGCCCGACCCCTTAGTTACTGTGAGAGCTGTAAGAGGACTGAGCAGGGACCGAGTATCCCAGGGGAATGGGTCTGAGAGTGACTGTGGCAGTATCAGCGTTAGTTACCTGCGTATCCTCGGGCTCTGGCAAGTCCTGAAATAATCAGACATGAGAATTTACACAAACAAAATGCAGACTCAGCAAGTCACAGACTCAGCAAGTCACACACTGTGAAAAACAAACGACACGGAGCTTACCCAGTTCTGCCAGAGGGTCCATGGGAATGAGAGGGGAGAAAAGGGAAAAAAGAACATAAATGAATCAATAGGAGAGATTCTCAGTAACAAAAGTGCTCAGTTCTAAACCCACATTACATTGGCCTCTGTGGGAATTTTGCCTGAGTAAGGACAGCAAGATTGGGCTCCTAATCAGTAGTTAGGGCTTCTCCTTTATCGCACCTGATTCCGCAAAACCTCCCCCCAGAAATCAATGTGGCCGCACCTGTGGGGATCACTCATGTGAGTTGGGGGGCAGATAAAGGTCCTGGTTCTCTCCCTGCTCCGGTCACTGTGTGCTGGGATGGTGCAGACTGGCTGGGACCAGGCCCTGGACATCAGAGAATTCCCCTGGCATAGGGAGAGCCCAGCTGGGGTAAAACAGTGTAACTGGCTCCTGTGCCAATTGCCCCCCTCATCCTGGTGTAGGGGGCATGTCAGGGCTGGGACTGAGGGGCTGGGGGGGGTGTGCTGGGGCAGGGCAGGGCACATCACCAATTCTCAGGGACCACAGCCAGCTGGAGTGAATCAGAACAGCCCCTGGGGCAGCCTGAGAACCAGGGAGCCATAACCAGCTCCCGCCCTGCCCCCGACCCCCACCTCGAGCAAGTCCTGGCCCTGCAGAGAACCTGGGCCTGCAGCTCAAAGAACTCTTCCTTCATAAGTGTCTCCATCCTCTGGGTGATGCTGGTGACCCCAAGGGGTGCTGAGCTCCTACAACTCCTGCCGGCTTCAGTGGGATCAGACCCATGTGCCTGATCCTACAGCTGCTGTGTGTGGTGTGTGGAAACCAATAGGGCTCAAAGGGCCCGATCCTGCTCCAAGGAAACCTATATGTGTGGGAGAACATCCACGGAGAGTTCACAGGGTGGGCCCTATTCATGTAAAATAATTATTGTTCTCGTTACGGGGTGTCTCTGGTGTCAGTAAGGGAAGTGTGTTTGTTTGTGTTTAAGGCTGTATTTCCAAGGGTTAATGTGAAAAATAAAACTATTAATATTAGGGTTGCCAGGTGTCCGGTTTTTGACTGGAACACCTGGTCGAAAAGGGACCCTGGCGGCTCCGGTCAGCACTGCTGACCGGGCTGTTAAAAGTCCAGTCAGTGGTGCAGCGGGGCTAAGGCAGACTCCCTGCCTGCCCTGGCTCCGTGTGACTCCTGGAAGCAGCCAGCATGTCCCTGCGGCCCCTAGGCGCAGGGGTGATCAGGGAAGCTCTGCGCACTGCCCCTGCCCTGAGTGGCGGCTCCACAGCTCCCATTGGCCGGGAACCAGGGCCAATTTGAGCTGCGGGGGCAGTGCCTGCGGGCTCTGAGGCACCTGGCCGACCCTTCGCCTAGGAGCCGGACATGCTGGCTGCTTCCAGGAGCTATGCAGAGCCAGGGCAGGCAGGGAGCCCCGCTGACTGGGAGCCACCTGAGGTAAGCGCCGCCAGGTTGAAGCCTGCACCCCAAACCCTCTCCAGCACCCCAACCCCCAGCCCCAGGTCAGAACCCTCTCCTGCACCCTAACTCCCTTCCAGAGGCCACACCCCAAACCCCTGCCCCAGACCTGAGCTCCCACCAGCACCCAAACTCCCTCCTGAACCCCACACCCCCTCCGGCACCCCAAACCCCTGCTCCAGCCTTGAGCCCGCTTCCACACTTAAAACTCCTCAGCTCCAGCCCAGACCCCCTCCTGCACCCCAAACCCTTCATCCCTGGTCCCACCCCAAAGCCCGCACCCCCAGCTGAAGCCTTCACCCCCTCCTGCTCCCTTGCCCCAGCCCAGTGAAAATGAGTGAGGGTGGGGGAGAGCGAGTGACGGAGGGAGGGGAGATGGAGTGAGTGGGGGCGGGGCCTCAGAGAAAGCACAGGGCCTAGGGGAAGAGGGTGGGGCAGAGGGTGGGGCAAGAGTGTATGGTATTGTGGTATTGGCAACTGTAGTTAATATTCATATTTCAATGCCACAAATTTTCCATCCATTATTTCTGGGTAATATCTGGATTTCCCATTGTCATGTACATTACCTGTAACAGTAACACATTAATTTTTTACACTACCATTTCTTTGAACACACAGCTCTGAGTGTTCCTTTTCCAATTTAAAGCATAATCAAAACTAGTAAAAACACACATACCTTTCACTGCCTCGTATTCCCCTGGAAAGTAAAAGACATCCTGAGTTAACATTGAGTCTCAAAACTTAATGAGAAATAGTCAAGCGAAAAACAACATCTACCTCGCTGCTGATATGAATGTTTTGCTAGATTTGTCCATAAGATGCTAAGCAGAGCACAGCACAGGAGCCGGCCTCTTATGGAGGCAGGGACCCAACCTGTCCTGCCCCAGCTGTTACATGTACTATGTTATATACCTCAGACACTGCACAGGTAAACCTGGACCAGAGAGCAGGGCTTCCTGGCTCCACATCACTACTCTCTGTCCCTCCCATATTGATCCCCGAAACCCTCCCCACCTGCCCCTCTTCAGCTCCCATCCTCTGCACAGACACACACACCTTTAAGTAGGGTTGCCAATTTTGGTTGGATGTATTCCTGGAGATGTCATCACATGACATAATCTTTAATTAAAGATTAATCTTTAATTCCTGGAGACTCCAGGGGAATCCTGGAGGGTTGGCAACCCTACCTTTAAGCCCCACCCGATGTCATACCTGCATATCCCAGGGCCAGTCTCCCGCCCCACTGCACATTGTTATTTGCATTCCAGTTGCATCTAGAGGTGACACTCAGAGCTGGGACCCACGGCACTAGGTCCTGTACACACACACTCAGGGCAGGGCCCCACAGCGCTAGGTCCTGTACGCACACATTCAGGGCAGGGTCCCACGGCGCTAGGTCCTGTACGCACACACTCAGGGCTGGGCCCCACTGTGCTAGGTCCTGTACGCACACACTCAGGCCGGGCCCCACGGCGCTAGGTCCTGTACACACACACTCAGGGCCAGGCCCTACAGCCAGGGCTGGATTAACTCTTCTGGGGGCCCGGGGCTAGTTGATTTTATGGGGCCTCCTAGGCTCTGGGGTTGGGCCAAAAATGAGGGGTTCAGTGTGTGGGAGGGGACTGCCAGGGAGTGGGCTGGGTCTGGGGGGTCTGGGAGGGAGGGTGCAGGATCAGGCTGGGGGGTGGGAGGGCGGGAGGGAGGGAGGGTGTAGGAGCAGGCTGGGGTGGGGGGTCTGGGAGGGAGGTAGGGTGCAGGAGCAGGCTGGGGGTGGTGCAGGGTCTGGGAGTGAGGGAGGGTACAGGAGCGGGCTCGGGGTGGGAGTGCAGGGTCTGGGAGGGAGGTAGAGTGCAGGAGCGGGGTGAGGGGTGCAGGGTCTGGGAGGAAGGGAGGGTGTAGGAGGGGGCTGGCATACAGGGCAATTACCTGGTGCTCCGGCTTGGTGTGTGTGTGTGTGTGTGGGGGACACCTGCAGGCACCGTCCCCCACAGCTCCCATTGGCCCCAATTCCCAGCCAATGGGAGTGGCGGGGGTGAAGCGAGCGAAGCACTGGGAGAGGGAGCTTCCCTGCGCTAGCAGTGACTGGGCTCTAGCCCGGGGCAGGTCCAGGAGGAATGGGTCAGCAGCAGGGCCGGCTTTAGGCCAATTCCCCCAATTCCCCAGAATCGGGCCCCGCGGGTAAGAGGGCCCTGCACCTTAGGCTCACCCGGCGGCGGTCCACTCTGGCGGCATTTTGGCGGCGGTGGCGGGGGGTCCACTCCGGGGTCTTCGGTGGCATTTCGGCGGCGGGAGGAGTGGGGGGGCCACTCCGGGGTCTTCGGTGGCATTTCGGCGACGGGGGGGGTGTGTCCGCTCCGGGGTCTTCGGTGGCATTTCAGCGGCGGGGGGTCCTTCAGTGCCGCAGAAGACGTGGAGCGGACCCCCCGCCACAGAAGTGCCGCCGAAGACCCGGCCCCGCAAGTCCTAAAGCCGGCCTGGTCAGCAGTGCACGGAGCCGGTTCCCCCCCACCAGGCAAAGCCAGCCAAGAATGCACCACCAGTTTATGCTGCCTGAGGATTTGTCAGTTGTGCCAGATGTGGTTCTGGATGCAACTAAAACCCATGAAGGAAGTGTTCCTAAGCCTGTGTCTGTTGGGGGTAATGATTTGCCCATGGAGGGAGCTACCCCAATCTCCAAACGTTTGTCTGGGAACAAAGGGGAGGAAATTCCAAACTTTGTGAATGTTAAGAATAGCAGTTTATCTGCTGGGGGAGAGTTTGTCCCAATCTTCTGTCTGAGGAGCAGACAGAATGTGCCTCTCAGCTTATGCTGATTGAGGATATGTCAGTTGTCTCAGAAGTCATTCTGGACTCAACTGAAACCCAGAAAGATGCTCAGGAAGATGTTTCTGTAGAGCAACCCCTAGCTAAAAAGGGAAAGGACAAAATTTCTGGGGAAAATGAACTATTGCCTAAAAGTGCTCCTGAAGGAATAAAACATCATGCTAGCTTTTTTTGCTGCAACTGAAGGGTGTGGAAGTGAGCTGATTGAGTTAGCTCAGAATGAATCATTGCCTGTAGCAAGTAACAGTGTAGGTGCTGAGAAATTTGGTTCAGTTTCTAGCTGCCAAAGTTTCTCAACTGTGTATAAATCCACTGACTTTGTTTTAGAAAGATCCAGGGTGGAAGCCATCCCTACTAAAACCAACACTGCCTCTGTCACTGCTAGGCAGTTCTTTACACACACCTGGGATGGCTGCTGTTCTATTGTGAATTGGGCTAGCCCCAGTGTTTGTCAGGTAGAAATCCTGAATGGGAAAAGTGGGAAACTCTGGCAGAAATGGTTTCATTCTTCACAGCTCAAGGAATATCATAACTGTCTTCTCCATCCTGTCGGCCCTTCTTGGCCAGCAAGAAGGAACAGCTTTGGGACATTGGAAAATACACATCAAGTGGGCTGGTCAGTGCCTACCCTGATGTTGAGACAGGAAAAGCCCAGAAAGGCCCTTGACTTATTATGGCTACCCTCACGTAGGTCACTACTTCATGTTTACCCTATAATATTGGTCCCAGATTCTCCCAGTATATATGGGGGGGAGTGTGGGAATTTGTTCTCTCTTCTCTGCCCCCTCACAGGTCCTGAACACGAGCCATGACATCCCACTGATGCACCGGCACCTTGCTGTTCACAAGTGTAAGGAGTCTAATGCTGTCCAGGCTCTATGCTGTACCTGTGATCCTTCTGAACATCTGGAGGTGCTTGCCAGCTGGAGCCCAGGAAGTAAAATTGCTGTGCCACATGCATGGATTCTATGGAAATGGGAGCAACCCCCTGGCCCTGCAGCATCACTACTAGTTCTATGCTGTTGGCAACTCCTCGGGTTGCCCCTGGGAAAGCATTGCCAATTGCACGCAGAATGTCACCGGAGAGTCACTCAAGTTTTGTTATGAAACTAAGACCACCCCAGACTCCATCCCATTCTTCTGTAAGCCGTTGTGGTCTCAAATGGGACATAAACCATCAAACACACCCAGTGACAGCCTCATGGGTGGTGGAAGGTGCAGGGTAGCCCTGGTTTCCTCTGCTGTTTGGGGAACAACCATGCCCCTACGTGTCATCATTGTTATTGGAACTCAGACACCTCTATTACCTGGAGAGGAACTGCAGCTATCTCTGATCATGCCAGCAGGCAAGAATATCACACGGTTCCTCGTAAACTGGGAACCGCTGAACTGGACTTTAGCTGGACATGGCTTGATTCAGCAAGGTCCCCCAGACTGGGTAATTCCATTAAAGGGCACATATTGTGACAAGCTCATGCCAACAATTTGGTTTAAATTCTATGGGCATATTGCCATTTCGGAGGGATTTCATGAGCCCGGTTTGTACAGAGTGGAATTGGGCCAACAACAAAAAAACGATTTTAAATTTCAACGCTCTGATCACAAACCTTGCTCCCCTCCGACGTTTAAGAGCCCCAATTTCAGGACCCCATGTGTTGAAACTGGATCAACAAGAACATTTGGTTTTTCAACCTCAGACTTCTTTGAAGGAGGTTCAAATCCACTTAGAGGGCATGAATATCTCTCACATTGCACCTGCATGTGCTCCCTTGATTGGAACTAGCCATAAGGGTTGGGAGGAATGGGTAACCTGGGAATAAGTCTCACTGTTCCTTCGATGTTATCCAGAAAGAGGGGTATGCTATTGTCTATGCTGGTAAAGCATGTGTGTGTGTAAGGCAGGGGTCGGCAACCTCTGGCACGCGGCTCGCCAGGGTGCTTACCCTGGCGAGCCGCATGCCAGAGGTTGCCGACCCCTGGTGTAAGGACAAGATGTAATATTGTATTAATTAATGGACATTGGGTCCAACTCATGGTGCCTTACATTAATTGCTGTTTCTATAATGTAACCACCATTGTTAGTTGTAATATTAAGTTTACTGTGCCTATATGGACTGTACAACATCTAAATGCCTATCCTAAGCTCTACAAGGATGTTTCCCCCATTTCACTGGGAATAGGTCTCACTGCCGTGAAGGGACTATTAACTCATCCCTCTTTACAAGCTGAGCTGCAAAGGCTCAGAACTTTGGGGGGAAATGGCAAACTTAAGATTCAACACCACAACCAGGAGATTTCTAGGCTTGCAGCCACAGTTAAAAACACAGGCCATCACTCCTGGTGGGAGACTTTGATTGGGTGGAGCCCCAGTGCAACAGGTATTTTGAATATCATGCTTCACCCCATTGTGGTGATCATTGGTTTCCAAATTATACTAGCAATTGGTCTGGTTCTGCTGGTTTGTTGGATACAACAACTGATGTGGTGGCTGCAATGGATGGAAGATCAGACCCGGTACCACAGAGTAAGGATGTGATGGGGATACTCGCTCAGCGCAAGCACCCCATCAACAGGGGGACTTGATACCAGACACCTCTGTGTTCTTGGGGAACCAGGGCGCAGTATCTACTCATGAAGCCCCCCGCCCCACACACACACACCAGTCTCTGCTTGAACCAAAACCGATCAGAGAAAAGGCTTGCAGAGAGCAGTGAAGGGCGTTGGGAGACACACCTAGGCCCCTCCTGACAAGCGTGACAAGATTAAGACATCTCCATTAGCATACGGAATGGAGAACAGAGACAACTCCCCTAGCCTCATCTGCATGAAAGATGGGACAGGGATACATCTCCATTAGCATACATAATGGACAACAGGGAACCGTACTGAACTCTGGGACCAGAAAAGCAGGGAAGCACTGCATCATGGGGGATCTCTGCTCCAGATGTTAATGAAGTTACGCCTGCTCACACCCAGCTCAGCAGTTATAAGACCAATTCTAGTAATGAATCATTGATTGATATCCAAAATACTGATGCAGCCTAATTGCATTGTGAGCTCCCTGGAAGAAAACACCACCCATAGCCAAGAGTGATCAGCTCCTATTGTCTAGCCTAAAGAAAACCCTTGAGTCATCAGTTTACCCATAAACAAATCTAGTGTTCTCCCTTCAACCATTGTATTTCTCTACAAAAAGCCCTATCTATGCCCAAGTAAGTGTTCTGATGCATGGACCCAAACTCTGCATCAGTTCCACTGAGACTCCATCTCCTGACTGATCGTGCTGGGGGCTCTGCCTGTCTCCAGCACTCAGGACCCTGACCTACCACCATCACCTGGGAACCCCGACCAGTTCAAGCTTCAGGGAGCGGTGAGATCCTCTTCTTTCCCTCTCTCTGTTTTCTTTTATACCTCAGGTATTAACCTTTAATAATGTAACTGTTAGGTGTGTAACCCCTTTGGGGTTTAGAGAGCATGGCCCCTTTAAATCTTTTTTCCTAGGGGGGAGGGGGAGAGTAAGAAAAAAGGAGGGAAACTCCAGGGGGCAAGGCTGGAGCTCCAGGGAGAGGGAGAGAGCAGCCGGCAGGCCCTGAAAAAGGAAGCAGAGGGAACCTGCCTGAAGCCTGGGAAGGACAGGGCCGATCGGGACAGCCCAGGACAGGAGCCAGGAGGAGCACTGTGCCAGGGAGGAATCGCCCGAGAAGGACAGGCCAGAGCTGGACCCAGTATCACGGCTGCCCAGAGCTGCATGGGGCTGTGAGTACTGGGGCTTGGGACTCTGCATTGGGAACAAGGAGGGAGGTTGCTAGCTAGTTAAGTGGGGAGGTGGTCGCTCTGTGTGGCTTTGCAGAGAGCGGCAGAAGAGGGCACCGGAGGGGTTTGTTGGGGGAAAGTTCACTGGCGCCGAAGACGACCAGGAGCACCCAAGACTCACCCCTGGACTGGAACTTTGCTCAGGACTCCTGAACTCTGTGTGCAGACACATTGCTCAGTGTCTGCCCTTCCAGACTGTGCTACCACTGGGCCCGTGGGGCCTGGGTTTGAATGCAACCCTGTTCTACTGCTCCCCCTATATTTCCCCTTGTTGTATTTCTCCTCTCATCCCTCTGTAAATAAATATTTCCCTTTGTTATATCCATTGTACTTTTCCTGTGGGTGTGGGTATTCACTCTGGGGGGTTTGGAACAGGTGCCCCTGGGGTGGAAGGGATTTCTCCTGCTGCATTCCTGCGCGCGCCTTCTCTTGGCCAGAGCTGCCTGCAGAGCAGACTCCATCTTGGCCACGAGGGCGCTAAAGTTACAGGTGGGTTTAGGCTCTCCTTGTGAAGTTATCACTATTATTCAATAAATAACTTTTATGGTTAAGCTGATTGTCTCTCTCTCTCTCTCTTTGAACTTTACTCTTTTGTGTTTTTAGCTTCCCATTTACTCTGCAGCAACGCTTCTTTTAGCTAAGCTAAAGATCCCTGTAGCGCCCAAAAATACTGTGGGGTTTGCTCATCAAGTTGGTTACTACCAGTACAATTGTGATGTGAAAGTGGGGATAGGGACATGCTGAACCTGTGACATACGAGGGTGGCCGCCTGGAAGTGCTGTTCGACCCAGACTGCTCAGACTTACTCTATTCCAGTGCAGTACCTTTGGCACATAAGGGTGGCAGCTTAAAAGTGCTGCTTGACCCAGCCCACTGAGTCCAGGGACATACAAGGGGTCAGCTTGAAAGTGCTGATTGACCCAGTCTGCTCAGACTTGCTCTGTTAATGTATGTGTGTGTGTATTCATCTGGTTCTGGGGCTGGAGGAGCCCAGCCCTGGGAACCTAGGTCCTGCAGGATAGTTCCATTGGGGGGGGGACGGACTTGCATAAGGGAGAAGTAGAGCTCCATATGAAAACACACATGACACATGCAGTACATTGATAGAATTACAGAAATCTCCCCCTCCCCCCCCGAAGAGTAACCCTAATAAATGAGCATACCCCAAAGTAACGGGCAAATCTGGTAACAGAGGAGAGCAGGGGGCCAAGCACTGGGCTCTGGGGAGTGTTCTCTGAAAGAGGGAGACAGGAAGAGACCAGTCCAACAAAACAGACACCGAAGAAGTGATTAGAAAGGCAGGAGGAGAACTGGGAGAGGAGGGAGCTGTGAAAGCCAAGGTTTTAATGGAGAGGAGTGGTCTGGTCAATGGTGTCAGAAGAAGGAGGAGCATGAAGCTAGCACAAAGAAGATGAGGACCACACAGAAGCCATAGAATCTGGCCAGGAAGGTCATTAGAGACTTTGGCGAGAGGGGTTTCAGGGGAGTGCAGGGGACAGAAGCTGGATTGGAGCGGGTCTAGGATGGAATTGGAGGAGAGGAACTCCAGACAGCGATTGTAGACAGAGCGTTCACTGAGCTTAGAGATGGAAGGCAGAAGGGGCAATACGTAGACAGGGAACTGGGGTTGCAGATGGAAAGTATGAAGATGGGAGAGACTAAGTGTCACAGGGTGTCTGGTCTTTTAAGGGGAGTTGGGCCCAGCCCCACCCTGTGACTAATCAGCTGATGCTGAGGCCAGGGATCAGGTGACAGTTTAAAGATCTCCTTGTCCTCATAAAAGCCTGGCCAGCAAGTCTCTCAGCTAAGGAGAGCTTCAGGGAGCAGGAAGACACGTGCAGGACACCCTAGGACAGGGAAAAGAGCCCTGTTCATGTCTGATTGTCAGGCAGACGGCCTGCGGGGTGCGATCCTGCAGAGAGGGGCCAGGCCCCTGCAGAAGAGCCCAGCTCAGGGGAAAGGACGTGACTGATATGCTGAACTTGTGTTAAACAGTTTTGAAGAAATAAAACCAAAGCTGGGAGGGAAGGGCCCCGAGACCCTGTGGCTGGAGAGTGTTGGTGGGGCACAGGCTGGTGGGACAGCTCCATGCTGGCAAAAAGCCATGTTGGTATAGAGAGGGGAAGGTTCAGAGGAGAGCGGGAGGTTAGTTAAAGAGAAGGGTGCATGAGAGATGTAAGCGAGGGGAAGGAGATCAGGGGACGGGTGTGGGAGCAGCTGGAGGGGTTGGAGGCAGAGAGCAGAGGTGTAACTTTTGGAAGGGATGGAGGGGTGAGGTCATGTTTGATCTTGTGCATTTTCTCTGTAAAGAAACCAGTGAGATCCTGTGCAGAGGAACATGGGGCGGGTGGGGGTGGAGGGTTGAGGAGGGAGTCACGGGTGGCAAATTGGTGGCTGGGGTCGGTTGTGGGAGTCAGTTAGGTGGGGAAGTTCATCTGTTTAGCTGGAATGGAAGGAGAATTTTGGGAAGGAGACAAAACCTCCTGCTTCAGAGCCTGAGTCAACCTCTGAGTGAGGGGGGTTAGGAAAACACTTTGGCTACAGGCAGGTTATTCCATCACTGGCCACTATAGGGTCTCTTGCAACATCCTCTGAACCAGCTGGTATAGTACTGGCCACTGTCCCAGACAGGATCCCAGGCTCGGGGGCCCCACTCTGCTTTACTCTGTCCACTCCTGGGTTCTTCAAAGGTCCTGTTTTAAGCCTCCGTTCAGCAAAGAAATTAAGCAGATACGTAAGTAGTTAGCTGAATTGGGGCATTAGTGACTATACATCTAAGGGACAAAGAGTCCTGTGGCACGCTTTTTACAGAGCCAGACTAACACGGCTACCCCCTGATACTATACATCTAAGGGACGGTTCATTACAGATACCTAGAGAACTATCCCCATGTAAAAGCTGTTAGCTTGAAGTTCAGGGTTTTCTGAAAGTCACCTATAAACTAATGTTATAGTAACAAAAACATGAAAACAAAGTTTTAACAAGGTTTCAAACAGGAATTTAGACGGGCATCCAGATCTCTGAGGCAGCTTCGAAAACCTCAGCCTCATTGTGTGAGAGGTTGGAAATTCCCTGCACCAGCATTCTTGCAGCCACTATGAGTAGAACTGACCAGTGGGTGAGAAATACCTTATGAGACAGGATAACCTGCTAACAAGTATAGGCTATAGATTGTGTTTCTTATACCTGTAACTTTATGTTTCCAAATCTACACTTGCTTTTATTTGAATCTCTGTCTCAGGCTCTATTAATTAAACTTCAGTTTGGTTTTACTGTAGACGTGTCTAAGTGCCTGGTACAAAGAAGTGTGTTGAACTAAGGTGAAGCCAGTAAGCGGGGGTGCACTGCTTCCACTGAGGCAGCAGATCGGCGCGCATTGCTGGTGTCTAGGAGGAGACAGGGGACTGGGCACTCGAGTGTAACAAAGCTGGGGTGTGAATTGCTAGCCTGTAGAGAGACACAGCAGGGCTCATGGAGCCCGGAGCGCAGCACCTCGTGTTGCCCGTAGCTAGTAGCTTTGAGAGAGTTTCCCCTGGTGGGCACAGACAAGACTCTCACACTGTGAGCAGGTTGCAGCGATTTACCCTGGAGAACTCGTGTAACCCCAAAGGCATCTCAGAGCTCCTGATACAATGAATGGGGAGAAGCAGGCGCCTTAGAATGGGATCCACATAACCCAGTGTGCTAGGAGCCATGTAAGCCAGCCAATGGGAGAGGCCAACAAGAGGGGTATGTGCTAAGCCCCGCCCCTCTCCTGACGTTGGTGCCTCTCTCTGCTAGTGATCCACAGCCAGGAGCCCCTCTTCTGGAGCCAGGCAGTGTGTCTGTGAGACAGAGTAAGGCACTGGCCACGCTCCACACAAGATGGCCGAAGGGCAGAGGGGTGTTATAGAGTGATTCTGAGTTAATATTTAATCAAAGTGTAACAACTTGAACAAAAGAGACAGAGGGAGCCTCACATGAGAATGTCCCACAGCCCAGTGGTTACAGCATTGTCCTGAGAGGTAGAAGATCCTTGTTTAAATGCCTTCTCCTCATCTGGCAGAGATGGGGAACTTGAACCAGAGTCTCCCACAGCCCAGGTTGGAACCCTAACCCCTGGGCTAAATGTTACATGGGAGGCTCACTCTCTCTCCATCTCCCACCTCATTCTGTGTGCTGTTAGGTGACCTCTGAGCACACCTACTGGATCAGGCCCTGTGAGTGAGTTAGATGCTCCTCCCCTCAGTTTATGTGTCTCCAGGGGCACAGATGGGAGATAGATGCCCAGATGTCTACAGCAAGGCAGCCATGTGCTCCACATGCCCAGAGGCAGAAACTTAAACACTGAGAGAACTTTTACATCAGAGATTAATGCCCTGAGTGAGTTTAGGCACCTACGGGGGTAGGTTTCAACCAAGTGGGGTTTTGTGGATCACGGTGCCTAAAACTGGGATTGAGAGGCCTATGTCTGGGCTTTAGGTGACTAAGTTTTTTCATAGATCCGGGCCATAATGCGCAATGCAATTCCCAGATAAAAACTACATTAATGTGGAGTTAAGGCTGAGGGGACGTACTTGTAACTTAAGGGTAAAACACATTACAGGAGGAATGTTGTAATTATTCCCAAACCAAGTGTATACACCCAGGAAATACAAATTATGGTTAAAGAAATCTATGGTCTAGAAATGCAGCTAAGGCACCTAAACAACCTTAACTCTGCCTTGTAGTAAGATCATGAGGAGAAAACTGAAAAACATTGTGTGCCTTTAAAAAGAAGTTTTATTTAATGTAGAACCACACGCACTGCTCTGCACTGATCAGACCTGTATGGTTATTGTATGGAGTCACTGCAGGGTAGAGCTGAGGTTGTGGGTGTGCATGGTCACTGAGGGTGAAATCCCTCCCCCCCATATTACATGGGCACGGAAGGGTCAGAACACAGGGGGTGTCCAGGTGAGGGATTCTGTCAAACACTGGACAAGTCTCTGGGTTCATCTACACTGCACAAAACCTTGTGTCAGTGGGTCTGAGCCTGGGGCAACTGACTCGGGCTTGCAGCGCTCACTCTACAGGGCTGAAAATAGCAGTGTAGAAGTTTCTGCTCGGGCTGACACCTGGGTTCCGAAACCCAGCGATGGGGGAGGGTCTCAGAGCCTGGGCTCCAGCCCAAGTGGGAACGGCTACATTGCTAGATTTAGCCTCGCAGCACAAGCCCCAGTCAGTTGACCCAGGCTCTGAGACTCGCAGCCACAGGTGTGTTTTTGCACTGTAGACGTACCCAGAGTCTCCAGCAACGAGACTGAGCGAGCTGGGCTGGTGTATTCAGGGCCCTCGGCTCAAGATGCCATTTCTGTAATTCCCATGGGGTTTATTAGGACAAATGGGCCCTTCACCCTTAAGAGCCTCTTTGTGTCAGTCTGAGCAGCCCTGAGCTCCCTGCTTGGGCTCTGGTGCCAATACGGAGACATTCCTTGTCACTCATTCCAACAGGCTGTAACTCCACTTGCTAAAATTGAGCTAAAGGTGTTAAACAGTGACTGCACTGGCAGTAAATGTGGCTTTCAATTGAGTTAAGTTCGCTTAACTGACTTGACATGAAATCTTCAGTGCATCCCATTGGTCCCAGACACTGACCTTTCTGCCTCTTCATCTCAGATTGAAGGGTCTCTAGGGGGAGAAAAGGGAGAGAGGTGAGATTTCACCCTGTCATGTTTATAACGGTAACCCCACAGCTAATGTAATTGGTCCAGACACTGACCTTTCTCTCTCTCCATCTCAGATTGCAAAGTCTCTAGAGGGAGAAAAGAGGGAGAGGTGAGACTTCCCCCTGTCGGGTTTATGGGGATAATGTTAATTTTGTAACTGGCCCAGACACTGACCTTTCTCTCTCTCACATTCAGACAGCAGGGTCTCTAGAGAGAGAACAGGGTGAGAGGTGATTCATCAGTTCATAGATTCCAAAGCCAGGAGGGACCATTGTGATCACCTCGTCTGACCCCTGTATAACACAAGCCCGTGGGCTTCCCCACAACAATTCCTAGAGAGGATCATTTAGAAAAACATCCAATCTTGATTTACAAACTGCCAGTGCTGGAGAATCCACCACAGCCCTTGGGAAATTGTTCCATTTGTTAATTAATAATGGCAAGATTTCACCCTATTTTATTTATGGGGATAACTCTACTGTCAGCTAGTGTAATGGGATCCAAACACTGACCTTTCTCGCTCTCCATCTCAGATCGCAGAATCTCTAGAGGTAGAAAAGGGCGAGAGGTGAGATTTCACCATCATGTTTATGGTGCAGTTCCAGATATTAATATAATTGTGCTGTAACTATGAAAGTGAGGCAGACAGACTGACAAACAGGACACACAGACAGATCTGTCTCAACATCCCTGCACTGATCATCCCTCACTTCCCTCCCCCACTGACCATCACCTCTAGGAGCTGCTCTAAGTGTCTCCCCCAGGAGCCATCCCTGCTTCCTGGGCCCCGTCGCACTCCTGTCTGATCTGGCTGTTGCCGGGGAGAGGAGAGAAGGTCTCTTTTTTTATCCAGTTCCCTGTCTGCCCTACTCTGTGCCCATCCCCTGAAAAGCCCCAGCTCTCCCCAGCTCCTGACTGCGGGGATGAGGGAGGGAAGTGAAGGATGGGAATGGGGCATTGACCTGAGCTGGATAAGGGACAGGGTCTGATTGGCTCCATCATAGGTCAACTCCTGGCCATGTATCACTAGGGTCATGCCTATTCCCTGATCCTAGTGATATCTGTGACCAGCTCCTTCTAGGGCCTGGGTAGATGGGATGCCCCAGCTAAGAATAGGGTGGAGGGGCCTTTCTTTAGCTGGATGCTTGGGTCAGCATGAGCTAGGGAGCGGTGTGTGGATGGGCCCCTACAGGCATCGCCTCTAAGATCAGCTCTTTCCTACTTGGAGCTCATCCACTTGGTGCATCAACCCTGAGGTACCAACACTGCAGGAAATGGAGGTAGCGTCATGTCTGACAGTCACTGCTGAGCACAGCCTGAGCTAGAGCATCTTGTGACCCAGTGTGAGCAGTATCTCAGACCAGCGGTGCAAGTCCTGAGTGTGTTTGTGTTATTACAGCATTCTAGCCACACAGCTCACCAGTGCAGCTAGTGCTGAGAATTCTCTGAAAGGCCCAGGGAACAAGACACTGACAGTTAATTGTTCTGATTTTTTTAGTGCTTGGAAATGAGCCCAACATAGCTCTCTCTGGACACATAGACAGATTTTACATATGACTGAAAATGAGTGAATCCCTGTGTGATGGGGCGTATCAACCCTGCACTGGCCCAGCCAGGGTTGAACACAGCCTATGGGTGCAAGAGGGCATGCTTCCTCACCCCTCCTGGACACGCTCCAACTGGACGCTGGATATACAAGGGAGCAGTTCAGCCCAGTCTGGGCTGACAGAGGAAGAGAGCGTACGCATGCACTGAGCTCCTGCCAGGAAGCTGAAGACACTGAGTCCACGGCAGGACCCCGGTTGACTGCAGAGACAGAGGAAAACAGATGGCTGCTGCTGGTGGAGGAAATGCCATCACTGGAATCATGAGTGGGAAGCAGCCCAGGAAGATTATTTGTTGAGTTTGGAACCTGAATCTGAAACCAGGGCTACTGGTTTCATAGGGCCCTGGCTTGGGACCCAGTGGAGCAGGGTCCCCCTACCCCTTCCTGCACCTACCACTGGGTGCAGGGGCCACCCCACGGATTGGGCACTACTGCCTGAGATGGTGACTATTAGGCACTGCTACTGGAGGCTAGAGCCACTGGTTGTTAAAGCCCCGGATTGATTGACTTTCGCTGCTAGGCCTCGCTGCCCTGAGGATGGGGCAGCCGTATTGACTCTGGCCATGGGGCCTCACTGCCTTGAGGGCGAGGGCAAGGGCAGCCCCATATATTCTGGTCACAGGGCCTCTCTGCCCTCCACACCCACCCTGCCTAGGTGCTCAGCATGATGGGATTGCTGTTATTGGGGCAGGAGTAACAAAGGGTTGTTATCCTTGGTGTGTGAATCAAGGGCAGCAGAACTGTACTTGGCATAACTGATTGAAGGACTCACCCTCAACTAAATGGCACTCGTAGGCAGGGGACATGGGCTCCAAAGCCTAGTGAGACTGGCCAGCCAGCCAGCCAGCTATTTGATCCTTTATCTCTGCTGTGTAATAACAAAGCTAATTTGGACTCAATTGAGAGTTTTCTTCTACATCCCAGAGCTGAAATCACTGATATCTAGGTCTAACTGTTAGACCTGCTTTGGGACAGTGTCTCTGATCTTACATCTTACAGTGAGGCTCCCACACTCTAACAGCTGAAATCATGAGAGCTGTGCTAAGTCGGGGGGTGGTGGGACGGACGGACCTGAAAACATCCTGGTGGATTGGTGTAGCAATTGGCCAGCAGGGTGGCTGGGGAAGAGCAGCAGAGTGCCAATTGTCTGGCAGGGTAGCTGGTGAAGAAGCACAGTGATCAGCCAGCACGGTGGCTGGCAAAGAGGAGTGGCAAGCAATTGCCTGGGCAGCAGAGCTACTAATGTGCCTGCTTACCTCCTCTCCACCCAGGATGGGAGGTGAACTGCAGATGCACCTCTGGACTCTGGGTCTGCACTGACCCAGAACAACAACTGTGAGTGGGGTGCAGAGAAGGGATGGGCATGTTAAAGGGACATTTGGTTGCTGGACTTAAGAACCTGAGGGGAAAAGGACACTGCTTGAGTCTTTGGCTCATTGTTTATGTTTATGAACCCTGTTTGTGGTGTTTTCCCAAATTAATGCCGGGTTATTTTCCTCCTTTTATTAAAAGTTTATTTCTACACTGAGACTTTGTGCTTGCAAGAGGGAAAGTATTGCCTCCTAGAGACACCCATAGGGGGTATATAATTGTCCCAGGTTACTGGGTGGGGGCTCAAGCTGGTTTTGTGTTGCATTGATGAAGAGAAACCCCTAGATACTGCACCCGGCCCTTGTTGCTGCCAGTTCCAACAGGCAGAAGGTTTACAGGTGACAGTTCTAGAGGTACAACACCCAGTTCCAGCTTTCACACGTACAAAGCACAGCTCCTCTCTGCTTCTCTGAATTACCTGCTTCTGTCCTCACTGGGAAATTGTTGTAACAGACATTTCCCCTTCCCAATTCTTCAGTTACTTGTAAATTCCCACACAGCACTTCAGGCGAGAAAACTCTGGCTGGGACTTTCACAGCTGCCTTGGGGGGTTGCACACTTGGTGCCCATTAATTTAAACAAAAATTGAGTATTCAGATCCCTTAGGCAGCTTTGAAAACCCCAGTATTGCTAGAAATGCCCAGATCACTGAAGGCCAATTTCTGCCCCTTGTGATCAGAGGAAAACCTACAGCTGAGCACTTGTACTTCAATAGAGAGGTTATTACCCTGTCCCTGTAGCAGGACTGTGACGTTGTGCAGTCTATATGATTTTGTAAAAACATGATAATAAGTGAATATAATGTAACTGGAATATGCCTCATGCAAAAGGTCTCTTTTAAGGTATCATTACAAAGCTTATAATCTACTGAGTGATCATCCTATTTGTATAAATGTACCACTCTTGTATCTAAAACTAGAAATATAAAATATAACTCTGAGGGCCTATTGTAATTATGCAAAGTGTGGGCCATTAATGGTGGTTTGGAATCTTGATGACTCCCATTAACCAGAGCCATTGTCTGCAGATGGCTGTATTTACCTGTGAGTCTTCCTGTATATGTGTGTGCTGGCAAGTGAGTAATGAAGCCTTGCAGTGACATGTGATCATGTCACCTGAACTGGAATCCATCTTTAACCTGGTGCTTTTCCAGTGAGGGGTGGGGGAACCCAGAGGGACAAAGGATTCCCGCCTTATGCAAAAGATATATAAAGGGGTGGAAGAGAACAGAGGGGGAGAGGAGCCATCATGAAGAATCCCCTAGCTATCACCTGAGCTGGAACAAGAGCTGTACCAGGGGAAAGAATTGTGCCCAGGCCTGGAAGGTGTCCAGTCTGAGAAAAAACTTACTGAAGCATCTCTGAGGGTGAGATTATCTGTATTCAGTTTGATTAGACATAGATTTGCGCATTTTATTTTATTTTGCTGGGTAACTTACTTTGTTCTGTCTGTTACTACTTGGAATCACTTAAATCCTACTTTCTGTATTTAATAAAATCACTTTCTACTTATTAATTAACTCAGAGTATGTATTAATACCTGGGGGAGCAAACAGCTGTGCATCTCTCTCTCTCAGTGTTATAGAGGGCGAACAATTTATGAGTTTACCCTGTATAAGCTCCAAGCCCAGCTCACCGAGCCCCACACGAGTGTTTCAATGTAAGCAGGGCTGATTCCCGTGGAATAGTTCAGAATCCCATTCGATTGGGATCCTTTAGTGAGCGTTGAAGGGGTGAAGCCATTTGACACTTCTCAGCTCAAATGTGAAGTCATCGTTTACCCTTCTCCCACTGCCCATTGCCTGAAACTCTTCTGAACATGGAATCAAAGCCCCTTAATCTTTACTTTTGTTTTTCATTTTTATCTCTCCCCCCACCCCAAATCCCCCCCTCTTGTTACTTCACCTGTTGCTTGGTGTCGCCTCCAGAAGCTGTAACCGGCCAGGGCCATGAGAACAGCCAGGAGAGCCAGGATCACCCAGAGAGCCACTTTCGAGGGATTGACCCTCGGGAAAAATGACTCTGCAAAAGAAAGTGCCATTGATTTGGGAGCAAACACGCGCAGAATGAAGGCAGGACACTGCGACAGTGATGACACTGTGATTAGTTAAAAGAATCTCACAGGAAAATACACTGTGAGATGTGGCTCCTTTGTGCTTTATTATTAAGTCAATGAATGTCCAGGCTTTATTCTTCTTACTGATCATGGTTCGTTAATGGGAGGGTGTGTGTTGGAGGTAGGGAGGGGGTAGGGTGGAGCTCTGCAGTGTTACATCAATCCCCCACTTGCATAAATTCAGGTATTCCCTAGGCTGCTCTAACTGATCCCCAAGCTGCAGCCAGTGCAGACCGGCCCTCTGAATCAGAGAGTTGTGACCAGCTTCCTGGCACCCCCAGTTCTCCTGTGCTCCCAGAGGCTCAGCCACTTGAGAGAGTCTGGCCCAAAACATGTTATTGCAGGATTTTAATTCCAACAAAACTTGAGCCTGGAGAGTCAGGTTAAAAATTCCTCCAGATTCCTCTTCCCTGGGCCAATGCTGACAACAGGGTCCTTGCTATGTGATTATTGCGGTGTATTGAAAACTGTGTAGAAATCCCAAATTGTCACTCTGAATCCTGAGGGGTTTTCTGATGCTGCTTGCAGGCTAGGGGGCTCTGTAAGGAGCATGCAATGTGGGGCCTCTGCAGTCACTCTGCACAGATCCAGGTGGGCTGTGTTCTGCCTCTCTGCCTCAGGGAGCAGCCTGCTGTGTCTCTCTCTGTATTTGGCTGTTGTGTGTTAGAGTTCTGGATTCTTGGGAATAAAGCAGCGTTACATTGCAACCTTCCAGGAAGAGTATTTGTTTTGTTTCTCACTCTCTGTGGGTATGCTGGGAACACAACAATCACGTGATACTAGGCATACCATACACTTATCAGCAGTGCAGCACTATGCAACACCGTTATTACTATAGTGATGAACTACTCATTCTGTATTAAGAAAGTTATTTGGTAGATAATAATACAGAAAAATATAAACCTTTTTTCTAAAAATCAAGATGCTTTTTAGCTAAAAGTTTGTTTCTGAATGTTTTGGGCCTGATCCTTTATTGTTAGCACTGCCAAAACTCTCATCGACCTGGTTATGCAGGGAAGGTAGGATCCGTCCCATTGTGTGACTGTGAAATAAAAAAACACAATGTACATTCATGGGCGATGCTAGCTGTAGAGCTCTGAGTTTATGGCTTTCTGAGCAATTAAGTACAAGTTACGACCTGATCCTCAGTTATGACTTGGGCAAAATTCTCATTTAAGGCGATGGGATTTTGCCAGAGTCTGAACTGCAGGACGGGGCCCATAGCGCAGCTCTCACATTGATGTGGGAGTTTCAGATGTAATCTAAGTAGCGATGCTCAGACCATATCCAGGGTTCTCTTGTGCTAGTCAGGAAAAATGACTTAATTTGCCAGATTTTCATAAATACTCAGCACCCAGCAGCTCTCAGTGAGAAGAAAGGAGAATTCCCTCCCCCACCCACACTGAGAACTGCGATGGTCACAGCACACACAGAGAAGTTAAACACAGACATCAATACTCTTGCTGTAAGGTTGCAGCATAACGTGACTTTATTCCTTAGAATCCAGAACCTTAACCCACAAGAACCCCACGATGGAGTCTCTAAGGCAGCGGGCACAATGGAGTCTCTTAGGCAGCGGGCACAATTCATCCTACCTTGCTTTATGTAACACTGTGACACACTGCACCCCATATAAAACCCTGAACCCCCATGTTTACCACTGCTTAGTTATATGGTTATGATATATTTTGTACAAAGTATGCCTTGTGAAGTATCATTTGAAATTAATAATTTACTGAATATAATCGTTCTGTTAAAATGTGTATGTTAACATTGTATGTGGAGCTATGAGATTTTACTATGTTTGTTAGTGAAATACGTTGTAATTCTGGGGAATGCCCACAGACTAGCCCCTCAGAGACAACAAAGAACTGATGACAGGTGATGGAAAGCTATTAACTGCTAAGGCAACTGTGACGTTGTGCAGTCTATATGATTTTGTAAAAACATGATAATAAGTGAATATAATGTAATTGGAATAGTTTTATAAAAACATGATAATAAGTGAGTATAATGTAACTGGAATATGCTTCATGCAAAAGGTATCATCACAAAGCTTATAATCTACTGAGTGTGATCATCCTATTTGTATAAATGTACCACTCTTGTATCTAAAACTAGAAATATAAAATATAACTCTGAGGGCCTATTGTAATTATGCAAAGTGTGGGCCATTAATGGTGGTTTGGAATCTTGATGACTCCCATTAACCAGAGCCATTGTCTGCAGATGGCTGTATTTACCTGTGAGTCTTCCTGTATATGTGTGTGCTGGCAAGTGAGTAATGAAGCCTTGCAGTGACATGTGATCATGTCACCTGAACTGGAATCCATCTTTAACCTGGTGCTTTTCCAGTGAGGGGTGGGGGAACCCAGAGGGACAAAGGATTCCCGCCTTATGCAAAAGATATATAAAGGGGTGGAAGAGAACAGAGGGGGAGAGGAGCCATCATGAAGAATCCCCTAGCTATCACCTGAGCTGGAACAAGAGCTGTACCAGGGGAAAGAATTGTGCCCAGGCCTGGAAGGTGTCCAGTCTGAGAAAAAACTTACTGAAGCATCTCTGAGGGTGAGATTATCTGTATTCAGTTTGATTAGACATAGATTTGCGCATTTTATTTTATTTTGCTGGGTAACTTACTTTGTTCTGTCTGTTACTACTTGGAATCACTTAAATCCTACTTTCTGTATTTAATAAAATCACTTTCTACTTATTAATTAACTCAGAGTATGTATTAATACCTGGGGGAGCAAACAGCTGTGCATATCTCTCTATCAGTGTTATAGAGGGCGAACAATTTATGAGTTTACCCTGTATAAGCTTTATACAGGGTAAAACGGATTTATTTGGGTTTAGACCCCATTGGGAATTGGGCATCTGAGTGCTAAGGGCAAGCACACTTCTGTGAGCTGTTCTCAGGTAAACCTGCAGCTTTGGGGGCAGGTAATTCAGGCCCTGGGTCTGTGCTGGAGCAGATGGGTGTGTCTGGCTTCACCAAGACAGGGAGCTGAAGCCACAGAGCTGGCAGGGAAAACAGAAATAGAAGTAGTCTTTGCACATCAGTTAGCAGCTCCCAAGGGGGTTTCTGTGATCCAACCCGTCACAGCAACCATTTGCCATCAGGGGGACTGTAAACAAAAGATTTTCATATCATCCCCAGTGAGATCTCAAACTTCACGTACAGAGATGGTGCGAACAAGAAGTATACAGTTCTCCTGATAGACTCTTTGAATCTCACGTACACAGGGGACCGTTTTGTCTACACCCCAGTGGGGAGTAATCCTTGAAGAGAGGAGGAGGGTATAAAATAATAGACAGTGATCTTCACATTACCTTTCGTCCCCCATCTCTACTTACAGCAATAAGATTGCTTGAAAGTCAATAGGAGCATCATTGAACTTGGTGCTAGCTGGAAGGCTTTCCAATTAGTTTGGACTGCAGTAAATTTTTGGGTGTGAGAAACCTTTTTGCTTTCAAATCTTACTTAGCTTGGTAAAGTTTAGGAATTAGTTTTTGGTTTTATTTTTTATTTCTTTTGTAACCAATTCTGACCTTTATGCCTTATCACTTAAAATCTATCTTTCTCTAGTTAATAAACTTGTTTTATTGTTTTACCTAAACCAGTGTGTTTTGGTAAAGTGTTTGGGAAATCTCTACTCAGGTTAACAAAGGCACCAGCAGAATCATTTCCTTTGATGAAACGACTGACTATTAATGAGTTTGCATTGTTCAGTAGTGTGCTGGACACTACACAATGCACATTTCTGGGTGCAAAGCTGGGGAATTTGCGAGTGTCACCTTATATGTAGTTCATAAGTGGCTGGGAAAGCATTCATGTCACTTTGCAGGGAGGGATTTACATGCTAATGGCTGTGTGTGAGCAGAGCCCAGAGAGGCTGCTTTTCACTAGCAAAGCTGTGTAAAAGGCACCCTGGGCTGGAGAGTTAAAGGGACGCAGCATTCAACAGTCCAGACTGTACCCTAGGGCATGTCACAAACAGGAGTTTACTTTTTAGAATCCAGAACCATAACACACAAGAACCCAAACCAGAGAGGGGCTGCTCCCTAAGGCAATGGGCACCTTGCTTTATGTTGGCTTGTCTATAAGAACAGTTAGTGTATGGCAGGCTGGGATGTAAATCCACCTTGCACTAGCCTGCTACGCACTAACTGGCTGTGTGCACCCTGCGACTGTGCACTACAAGTTCCCAGGTGCATTTTGATCTGTTCCCGTTTCAAAACAGGGTAGAACAAAGCACACTACGGAATTACTAGTGTACCTAGCAGGGTCCACATGGACAGTTAGTATGTGGCAGGCTAGTGTGAGGCAGATTTATACCCCAGCTTGCCACAAACTAACTGTTTCTGTAGACTCACAGGATTTTCTACAGAGCCCTCTGGTCTGCGAACAGGACCTAGCAAACACCCCTCTCTTAAAGTGATAGCTTGAAATTCCAACATAGTCCTCACTATACCACAAGAACAAGGGAGAATTCCCTCCCCCACCCCTACTGAGAAGAATGATGATTGCTGGTGTGACATTACGCTCCATATTCTTTATGAAAATATACTTATGATATGGATATGACATAACTGAGATGTACTTTATGCAAGATGGCACCAGTGGAAAGATGGCATCATTGGAAAGGTTATGATTTACTAAATATGATTATCCTATTTGTATCCATATATCATTTTTGTATCTGAAGTTAGGAATATTGACTATGTATCTGTATTTCAACTATGCTACTTTGAGTGACGGCCACTGCTAACACTTCAGGTACAACAATGGAGAAGCCCAACAGGGCTGATGGCCCATCAGTGAGGACAATGGACTGTGAAAAGTCTTGGCAGTCCTGCGGCTGCTCCATAGTGCCACTGATGGACGCTGTGATGCTGTGATGCTACAGAGTCAGGTGACCTGGTCACCTGATACTAACCTCCATTTTGAACACTGAACTTTTCCACTGGGGGGTGGTAAATCAAACAAAGGATTCCTGCCTTATCAAAATCCTATATAAGGTGGGTGATGGAAACAATAAAGGTTTTCAGTTCATTTCTCCTCTGCCTCCCCACCCAAAGAGACACTGAAAAACATCTGGAAACAAGAACTGGAGGGGCTGGGGAAGGGAAGAACTGCTTGACCCAGGCAGGAAAGATATCTGGCCTGTGAAGGAATCTACCTAAGACCTACCTCTATCTAGGGTGAGGAATTGCTATATGTAACCAATTTCCTTAGTGAATCTAGCTTAGCTTGTGTGCTTTGTTTTATTTTCTTAATAGTCTGCTTTCTTCTGTTTACTATCTCTTTAACCTCTTAAAATCCATCTTTTGTAGTTAGTAAACATATTTCTTGTTTATAATATAACCCAGTTTATATGATTTTTAACTGGGGGGCGGGGGTTACCTTCCTCCACATTGAGGGAAGGGATGAATTTCATATAAGTTTGGGTTTTTACTCCAAGGGAGGTGAACACCTGGGGCTGTGGCAAGTCCCTTAAGCTGAGTCTTCCCAGAGCTGATCTCAGTGTCTGTATCATTCTGCAGCTGGGTGTGGCCCTGCCTGTGTGCTTGGCTGGAAGAGCCTTGTGAGCCTGGCCCAGCAAGACCAGGTAAAGGGGACCCAGGCCGGTAGAATAGACTGACTCAGTGGCATCCCAACATATCAGGTGGCATCCCAAGGGGGTCCCACCCATCACAGCTCGGTACTGAGCTATTATGAAAATCTGGCCAATGGTGTCCCAGCCTGCAAGGTGCTAAACATCCTCAGCTCCTACTGGAGTCAAAGTTTATGTCTATATTGCAATTAGACACCCGCAGTTGGCCCGTGCCAACTAACTCAGGTGCACTGGGCTCAGGCTAAGGGGCTGTTTAATGGCAGTGTAGATGGGCTTAGGCTGAAGCTCGAGCTCTGGGACCCTCACGAGGTCCTAGAGCCTGGTCTCCAGCCCAAGCCTGAATGTCTACACTGCCATTTAACAGCCCCTTAGCCCAAGCCCCTTAGCCTGAGCCAGCTGGCACGGGCCACCAGCAGAAGTCTAACTGCAGTGTAGACATATCCAAAGAGAACTGAGGTTGCTCTGGACTTTCCAAGACGTGCTCAGCACCTTGAAGTTTCAGGCTAATAAATAGGAGAGACAGTGATAAATACTCTCCGCTCATGTCTGCAGCATCTCAGTCTATCCATGTGTGGCACGGACGGGCACTGACCTGCTATGGAAATCGCTGACTCTCTCTCCTGGTTAAGTCGGAGGTTCCTGACACAGCAGGACACTTTCTGGTTGGACTTTTCTGTTATAACAATAGCAACCTCTGTTTGAAACAGGCCATTGGCCTCTGGGGTTATTTCTTCAGAGACTGATGGTAAGAGCTGGCCCTGGAGATCTCTCCACTGAGCCTTGGGCTCTGGGTACCATCCGGATGATCCACACACAACCCGGATCCCTCCGTCCTGGTGTCCCTCCACAGAGATGACAGGAGGAGAGCCCATATCTACAGAAGAAATAAATGAACTTGTGATAATCCTACAGTGCCCAGTAATGAGCCAAAAGCTTTATTACACAGTTATCAAAAGCCATTTCCTATTAAACTAATAATTGGATGTGAGTTCATGAGTGTGGTTGGTCAATTAATCTGGCCAGATTAATATTTGATATACAGTAAAATTAATACACCTCTACCCCGATATAACGCTACCCGATATAACACGAATTCGGATATAACGCGGTAAAGCAGCACTCCGGGCGGGTGGGGCTGTGCATTCTGGCAGACCAAAGCAAGTTTGATATAACGCGGTTTCACCTATAACACAGTAAGATTTTTTGGCTCCCGAGGACAGTGTTATATCGAGGTAGAGGTGTATTATACTAGGGCTTTTCTATGCACAAATTTGCTCCAGTTTAGTTAAACTGGTTTAGTTAATCAAGTGCAAATTCCTGTGTGGACACTCTTAAATCAAGAAGGAATTGACTCAAGATAAATCAATATAAGCCATTTCCAAGCTCATTTAGGAGTGTCCACACAGAGCTTTGCACTAGTTCATCAAAACCAGTGCACAAGTATGCGTAGACAAGCATTAAATTAATTCACAAATAAAAAACCTTGTTATAGGGGATTTCAGGTTTCTTGGCAGTGCCTTGTACCCTTCCAGAATAAAGATGTGAATAGCAGAAAACTGGTACAATTGAAAGCCAGGAAATACACTCAGGCCATGTCTATACTGCAAATTACAGCACAGTAACTTGCTCGCTCAGGGGTGTGAAAAATCAACCCCCCCCAAGCGCAGCAAGTTTGGGCGCTGTAAAGCGCCAGTGAAGACAGACTCTGAGCATTGGGAAGCACCCAGAGCTATTCCCCTCGTGGAGGTGGATTACACAGAGTGCTGGGAGAGCTCTCTTCCAAGTGCTCACGGATGACCACACTGTCAGAACAAAGCGCTGCCGTGACAGTGCTGCCACAGCAACGCTTTGAGGTTTCTAGCCTGTGTCTACACTGGCAAATTAAAGCGCTCCAATTTGCTGGCTCAGAGAGGTGAAAAATCACCCCGCCGAGTGCAACAAGTTTGAGTGCTTTAAAGCGCTAGTATAGACCCGCTCCAAGCGCTCGGAGCTAATCCCCTTGTGGAGGTGGATTACCAGGAGCGCTGGGAGAGCTCTCTCCCAGTGCTCACAGCACATCCACACTCGCACATCAAAGTGGCAGCACTTTGAATTTATAAGTGTAGACATAGCCTTAGTGTAGACCTAGCCTCAGCAAACCAGAAAGACAAACACTCAACAAGGAAATGTAGGATTTAATGTAACATCTCCCACACCTGATCACACTTGGAGTTTTTTTGATTTATTGATGAGCTAAACTGAAATAAAATTATCTTAATCTGAAACAAGAGTCTTGTACCTTAATCAAAGGTGTGAATTCAAACTGATTTCATTATTGTGGGGTCAGTGTGTGTGTGTGGGCAGAGATGCCCTTAGGCTGTTTGGAAATTTCACACAAAGAAGCTACCAGTGTCAGGAGCCTTCCCCATACGGGATTCTTGCCCAGAAGAGCACAGGCTGCGGAGTGCTCTCCCAGCAGGGGTGTGACTCACAAGGCTTTGGTCTGACAGACTCAGAGGAAATGCCCAAGAGCCACAGACAAGGACTGAGGTTAAAGTGCCTAAGGTGAAAATTCTATGTAACCCCCCATGCTTCTGTTGCTGTTCCTTTTAAACAGCCCACTGACTGCAGCTAGTTGGGGACTCGCAGGTAAACAAAGGGAAAAGTTCATGAGCCCTTGCAGCAAGCTCAGTAGGGCATCTCCAAGGGTGGGGGCCAATTCCACTCCCAAATACAGTAAAAGCTGTTTTATCCGGCATGTTGGGGGAATGGGGGTACGGGTGAGTGAAAAATGATGGTTAACTGAGAGGGAGGATGCAGAGTTGGGGGTTGGGGCACAGGAGGGGGTGTGGAGCGCAGGCTCTGGGTGGGAGTTTGGGTGATGGAGGGGGTTTGGGGCAGGCAGTTGGGGATCAGAAAGGGGGGTGGGGTGCCAGATCCTGGGGCACTCACCTCAGGCCGCTCCCTGCAAGCGGTGACTTGTCCTGGCTGCTCCTAAACGGAGGCATGTCAGGTGGCTCTGCGTGCTGCCCCCACCCCACCCTGAGGGAACTGCAACCAATGGGAGCTGTGGGGGCAGCGCCTGTGGGCGGAGGTAGCATGCAGATCCTCCTGGCCACCCTCTGCCTAGGAGCAGCAGGGACACATTCCTGCTTATGGGGAGCTGCCCAAGGGTAGTGCCCCCCAAATCTGGCACCGCACACCCCCTCCCGCCCCGCAACCTCCTGCCCCAAGCCCCCTCCTGCACCCAAACTCCCTCCCAGAGCCTGCGCCCCAGCCCTGCACCCCAACCCCCAGCCCCACATCCCCTCCCGTACCCAAACTCCCTCCCAGAACACACACTCCACAACCCCTCCTGCGCGCCGACCCTCTGCCAGCCCTGTGCCAAGTGGACTACAAACCGGAATTTCAATAATGATCAGAAATGCCTGTTTATAGAGCTTTCTGGTTGTTGAAGTGCTGGATAAAACAGCTTTTACTGTATAAAGAAAAAAAATTACCAAAATCTTAAGTTATTTCAGCCAGACCCAAAAGGAGACAGCCACATCAGATCTCCACCCTGAGCAGAGATAGTCACAGTCCTGTTTTACTCATTGCAGCAAGAAGATAGCCACAAGGAGAAGGTTACCAGCCTATTTGAAGAAATGGGCGCTTGCTGCTTGTTCAGCTCATGGTGGTGTGGTGACATTAATGCCACATCAGTAGTGTATGTTTTAAATGCAGGATTTGTGGCCTGTGAACCATTTGGTACTGAAGAAATCTGTATGTTTGATGCTAATTTTATTGTTGTTGTTTGCAAAGTATTTGCTGTATGGATGTCATGATAAGATTGTGTTTAGATTTATGAGGAGTCTCATTTAACTCTCAGACTGTCCTCTGATGAGCCTAATGATTGTTTTAGTTTCAGCAGCTTTATTCCATTTTGGTGTCTTGGGGCATGTCTACACTAGGGGCCGGATTGATGTGTGGCGATCGATCCTCAGGGGGTCTATTTAACCAATAAATTGACCACTGAGTGCTCTCCCATCGACTCCAGTACTCCACCAGAATGAGAAGCGCAGGCGGAGTTGATGGGAGAGCGTCAGCTGTTGAATAACCGCTGTGAAGACACTATGGTAAGAAGATCTAAGTACGTCGACTTCAGCTACGCTATTCACGTAGCTGAAGTTGCGAAACTTAGATCGATCCCGCGCGGTAATGTGGACAAGCCCTTGCTCCAGTTTGGAATAAATTCAGGCTATGAGACTGTCCAAATGTGCATATTTATCCCATGTGTTATTATCCACAGGTGGGACTTCTGCTGTCCAACCAGACTCAACGCACTAACATGGAATTATAGTGGGTGCTTGTGTAACCAAAGTGTGGTGGGTTACATGTACAGTACAGAAGGGAATTACCTTGTTGTGGTTATAAAGTGAACTCTGTGTAATACCCAATCGTGGCTATGATCAGAGGTGAAAGTGGGCCGGTGCGTCCTGGAGCAGCACTCTGGCAAGAGCCGGCTGCCACTCCAGCCCGCACACGGCCGATTTTTTGCTCTCCCCTGTCAGCAGGTCTGCTGGTAGGGTCCGGCAGTGCTGCTGCACCGGTGAGTGGGTGGGGTGGGGTGGGGGGGGCGGGCCCAACCCCTGCTTCCAGCTTCAGGCCCCGTGTCGCTCGGGGGATGGGGCACGGTGAGGTGCTTCCCAGCCCTGCCTCTTCTGCCCGAGGACCCCACCCCTTCTAGGGGCCAAATCTGCCCCCCCCCCCCCCCCCCCCCCCCCCCCCCCCCCCCCCCCCCCCCCCGTTACAGATGCCGGCCTCCACTTTCACCCCTGGCTATGATTGGCAGCTCAGGTTACCCGCAGTTGACAATTACTGTGCTGTGGATGGGAGTGAGTGGTGTCGTATCCTTGGGGCCCGCAAGTTTAGGAAGAAATCACTTGAGACCAGAGACTGTAAGCCTTAAAAAGCAACCATTTATTTTCACACACTGAACTAACCAAACCCGCCAAAACTGGCTGGGCTATCCCCTAATAATCTAACTCAGTTGCCATAGGAACAACAACCATGACAACCAAATACACAACATATTCCTCCCCCCTTAATAAGAACGTCCCCTAAATAAAACAAACACTAAACTAGAGAAGGAGGGTAGACTGCCTCCATTCCCAGCTAAACCCTGGGGATTATTTTTCCCCATAACCGTGGGTTCGCCCTAGCTAAAGATCCAGCCATTGGAGGTCTTCTGTCTCTAGGTGGATTACGGTGAACTTCTGGTGTTGTTGCACCCGGAAGTACCTTGGGCGCAGGCCTGACAATGGGCTCAGGGTTCGTAGCGTGAACAGGTGAGGAAGTGGTATCAGCTCGTGCCGGGCAAGGGGGTATCTCAGCCGCCGGCAGTAATGGAAAAGAACAGTCAGGAACAGGTGATTCTTGATTCGGTGTCTCGCCAGAAGAGGTGAAGTCAGACAACTCAACTGAAGATGTGTCCTGAGGACTGGTATGACCTGGCAACAGCTGATCTACATGTCACCGCCAGGTGAGATTCTCTGCAGTCCGGACTGTGTAGGAAACAGGTCCTGTTTGAGCGATGATCGTGGCAGGGACCCATTTAGCTCCAGAAGTATAATTCCAAGCCAAAACCAGCTGTCCAGAGCTAAAGGTTCGGTCTTTTGCTCTGGGTGCATGCCTAATGACTTGATCCTGCTGCTGACATTGCACAATTTGTCGGGGTTCAGAAGGTTTCAGCAGATTAAAGCAAGTGCGCAGCTGTCGTCCCATCATTAGAAAGGCCACAGATGCCTTGGTCGTAGCATGAGGTGTGTTCCTGAAGGATAGTAAGAAGGTGTCCAGAGGCTTTTGAATGTATAATGGCCCCCTTGCCAACTTCAAACTTGTTTAATTGTCTGCACAAACCTTTCAGCTAATCCATCGGTGGATGGATGATATGGTGCTGAAGTGATGTGGTGTATCCCATGTGCCTTCATAAAATTTCCAAACTCCCAAGAGATGAATTGCGGTCCGTTGTCACTCACAAGTTGTTCTGGCAGACTGAAACAACTAAAGAGTCCCCGTAGTTTTTGGATTGTACTCTCTGCAGTAGTGGACTGCATTATAGAGACTTCTGGCCATTTAGAATGGGCATCTACCACCACCAAGAACATGCTTCCTTCAAGGGGGCCAGCGAAGTCAACGTGAATACGTTGCCACGGGTTTTCAGGCCAGTCCCATGGGTGTAGGGGTGCCCACTGGGGTGGATTCCTCACACCCTGACATGACATACAAGCTTTTGCCTTCTCTTCAATAGCACTGTCCAATCCAGGCCACCAAAAATAGCTTCGTGCAATTTCCTTCATGCGCACTATTCCACAGTGACCGGAATGGAGCTGTTCTAACATCTGTGATCTCAGTGGTGGTGGGATAATGACACGTCTCCCCCACAACAAACAACCAGATTGGATCGATAACTCCATCCTCCTGGACCCATTAAGGCTGGGTAATTAATTACCTCTCACCACAAACAGTGGCAATTTAGCAGCCTGTCCATTGAGCTTCACCTTAACATCAATAGTGCCCAACATGGGCACAGCTTCTCCTGTATACGTTTTCAGAACAGTTTTTGTTGCCTTAAGCGGAAGATGCTGTAGCTTTTCTTTATACACAGTCTCGGAGACCAGCGAGATGGCTGCACCGGTGTCCAGTTCCATGCGTATAGGTTTGCCATCCAACAACGGGGTTAGCCAGTATTCATGTGAGCCCACTGCCAAAGACAAAACGTGCAGTGGCACTTTTTCTTGCGATGAGGTGTCAGGTCTGCTCTAGGGTATGCAGGGTTCCCCTTTTGGTCAGCCAGACCACAGGCCTCTTTTTCTTTTGTTTACAGGCATACTCAATGTGTCCCTTTTTGCCACAGTGTCGACACACCAGGTCCTTACACCAGCATTCTGCTGCAGGGTGACCCGGCTTACCACAGCGGTAACATTCCTGGCTCTGCAGTTTTGTGGGTAGGTTCTTGTGACACTTTATGCACCCTCGGGGATGCACCTATGTATTGCGCCTCCTTTGTAGCCAGTTCCATGGAGACAGCAATATCAATGGCCTTCTGTAAAGTCAGCTGAGCATCTGTCAATAAGCACTTCCGTATAGCTTCACTGTACAGGCCACACACTAACCTGTCATGCAGGGCATCCTTTAACATCTCCTTAAATTCACAGTGTTCTGCAAGCTTTCTCAAAGTTGCTACAAATTGTACAACTGTTTCGTCTTCTTTCTGGTCTCCTTTGTGGAACCTATATCTTTCAGCAATTACCAGTGGTTTTGGAGAAAAATGGGACCCCAGGATTTCCACAATATCACTGTAAGATTTAGTCTCTGGCTTAACAGGGTGCAGTAAGCTGCGTAGCAGGGAGTAGGTCTTAGCCCCTACAACACTTAAGAATATTGGCACCTTCTTCTCTTCTGTAATGTCATTTGCAATAACGAAAAGCTCAAAACGCTCAGTATATACGTGCCATTGCACTATAGTCTCCTCAAAAGTTTCCAACGGCCCGGTCACTGTAGCCATGATTTTAGTTTCAGTTTGCACAGTCAGTGTAAACAAGCCAGTTCTCACCCCCTTCCAGCAGCAGAAAGGTTTTTTTGTTTGTTTTTGTTTTAACCTTACTTCTACTTCCTTCTGTTGCTGGGGCCGCACCGGTATCCCACGCATGTCGCCACTTTGTCGTATCCTTGGGGCCCACAAGTTTAGGAAGAAATCACTTGAGACCAGAGACTGTATGCCTTAAAAAGCAACCATTTATTTTCACAAACTGAACTAACCAAACCAGCCAAAACTGGCTGGGCTATCCCCTAATAATCTAACTCAGTTGCCATAGGAACAACAACCATGACAACCAAATACACAACAAGTGGCTGGAAGGGTTTTAAGTAGAATGTAACATTGTCAGTGCATTAAAATTAAAATGATGAGATACACAAATTACAAGTGTATAGGAATTATTGGCTATGATTGTCTGTCATACAGAGGCCCAAGCTGAAACTGGAGCCCTGGTGTGTTGGGAACTATACACACATCACAGGAGACAGCCTTTGCCCCAAAGAGTTTACAGTCTAAACAGGCAAGACGGACAAAGGGTGAGAGAGGAAACAGAGGCACAGAGACTTGCCCAAGTTCATGCACAGCTCAGTGGTAAAGGCAGGACTAAAAGCCCTGTCCCTTGACAGTCAGTGCACCAGGCAATCATGTCTCTCATTTAGTGCTGTTCTAGCTTATGTGCACATGCTTCATATTCTCTACCAATCGTGGGGAGCTGGCGCTGCTACATAATCCTGCAGTTTCCTGAGCAGGAACAAGAGACTGGCTCTCCCTTTTATGAACACAGACAATGCCTCTCAGCAGGGACAAAGGGTTGGATCAGAAGAACCACTGGAAGGAGCTGTGCACTGCTTAACTGATAGACAGGGAGGCTAAAGTCTTCCACTACTTCCACTTAGTTACAAAAATACTTTTACGAACATTTGTGACCCCCTTGGGGCTTAGAGAGCACGGCCCCTTCAAACCTGTCCTGGGGCAAAGGAAGTGCTGGGTGTTCTGGGGGGAGGAGGGTGGAGACAGGGGTGTTGGGTAAAATCTGTTTCTGACCTGTTTTATGTAATGTCCATCTTGGATTTGTAAAAGGACAGCAAAGCCTCCATCTTGGATACCCTTCTCAGATGATTTAGTGCCCTTTCAGCCTTTTTCAAATCAAGGAGGGGAAAGGTCAGGGCAGTTAGTGAGTGGCACGCCTGTCACTCAGGGCTGTCCATCTGAGTGGCAGCCAGAGTCCCCCACAGTTCCGCTAGCTGCCAGGAGCCCCAGAGGGACCAGGACTCATAGGAGTTTGGATTCTTGGTCTCTATTAACATACTTGCACTCAACTGCTACACACCATTAGTGAGCGCATACTTGCACTGGACTACGAGGTCAAGCAGAGACTGCGTGGGCAAGCACTGAAGACCTACCTGAGAGAGAAGATCTGCCCAAGAGGACCTGTCCAGAGGGAGAAGAATACCTACTTCCTGAGTTCCAGTTTGGTGTCCAGTGCCCCTTATTTTCACCACTACCCCAGTCGGTATCCTGAGTTTTTGTCATTGTGTTCCTGTCTTCAGGATATGGTATTGTAATACCCATTGTGGTTTTCCTCTGTTTTACATCCATAGGTTAAGGGGGTTTAAGGGCTCTGAGCTTCACGCTCTGGTAACTGTTAACAACCGAGTGTGTCTTCCTTATGTTGTTTATTGTCTGAAGGGGGTCCTTGTCTAGTTTACAGACTAGTGGCATAATAAATATGTGTGTGTTACATCTTATTCTGCCTCTGTCTTACTAAATCACCGGATGATAGATGCGGGAGGGGGTGGGATCTGCAGACAGCCCATATTCTGATCTGTGTAGACCATAGGTAAAATGTTTTGGGCTAACAGTACTGGCGACCGCGGCAGGACCCCTGTTTGATTTTATTGTATGATTTGTGTGATTTTCTTTTTAGTTCTCGGCTCTGTTAACAAGCAGCCAGAAGGCTGAGTGGGAGGGTTGCTGGTCCAAGAGTGCCAGACGGTGACCGCGGAGAGGCCGCTATAGGCCTGCGGTTGGTGGGCCGTTGGAATTGCAGGAGGTCTCTGGCCTGGCCAGTGTCCGGCGGGGGGGCGGCCACCGGCATAGAGCTTAGTACTCTGGGGTCAAGCTTGAGCGTGTGCAGTGTACGTTGGAGGTGCGTGTGTGTTGGCCCATGAGCCACAAAGTCTCTGCCTGGCTAGTGACCAGAGAGGGACATTGAGGGCAGCCTTGGTGCAACAGGAAGAGAATTTTTCCACTTCCAAGTGTTGAGAGGGCCCGCATGGTGCAAGGTGTGCCATGAGTGTGAAACAGCTTGTTGGAATCCAGATCCAGTGTGTCCGGAGTAAGCAGGCAGACTGCTGTAAAGGAAGCTCAGATCTACATTGTGGCTGAGGCAGAGCCCAGTCCCCGTAGAATGTGGTTAGCCCAGTCTGTGATAGGATAGCAGCACCAGTAATTGGAGTTGAACAGGAGAGATCCTTTCTCAGCTAGTGCAGGCAGAGCCCCTAGCCTGCACAGAAGCCACGCTGCTATCTGTCGGCAAGACTCAGCCACCACTGAGTGCCGACAGTACCGTAACCAAGCGAGGTTACGGTAGGGAGACTGTGAGAGTCTCGGCCCATATCTGTTCGAGACTACCTCGTTCAAGATGAGCACTCGGGCTTTTGGAGCATCTGGCTGGGTTCCGGAGCATAATAAAAATGCACTTGCCTTTTGTGTGGATTTCTTGGGAAAGGGAAAGGATCCTTGGGTAGCAGGGCTGCTCGAGGGAGGCGAGGCTTATTCCACTCTGGTTACCACCTGGGAGAAGTATGTCCAAAAGAAACCTAAGCCCAATAAGAAACAGCAGAAGCGGGCACTGATCTATGTTCTTTACACAGCATGTAGGGAGCTTCATGAGTTTGGAAACGCTCAGGAAGCTAAGGTGGCTCAGTTGGAGCAGCAGGTAAAGACCAGAGAATCAGAGGTAGAGAAATTGGGTGGATGAGTGGAGGGCCTTGAGGAACAGAATGCCAGCTATATAGCCCAGATCAGCAGGCTGGATGGGCAAGTCCGGGACCTAAGCGATCTGGTTGCTAAGAAAGATAAGGAGCTTCATCTTGCTGGTGTGAAGAAAGAGGAGACCCAGGCAGTCATCAGGGAACTGATGAAGGAGCTTCGTTCTAGCCAATCTCAGCACACAGAGCACTCCAACTGCCAGGCTGAGCTCCAAAAGCTGCATTACAAGCTGCAGCAGACTCAGGGTCTCCTATGGGTGGTTAGTAGGGATCCCTTGAGGAAGAGCTCAGAAGAGACCAGCAGCTCTAGCTCAGATGATTCTGAGTGAAGTGTGCCTCGCAGTTCAAGCAGTCAATTGGAGGTGAGGGAGGTAATGCGGAGTAAGCAGCCTTCTGCTCCCCCTGAACTGACAGTCCAGGAGGGGAGTAAGCTACCCATGGCACCGATCACCACCACTGTAATTAGTTACGGTCCTGACTCATCTCAGCCACTAGAGACGTGGCATGAACTCAAGACATACACCCCGGAACAGGCTTGTGTGGTGGGAAAGGCCCTTGGACCACTGAACAGAGAGAATTCTCTGGATTGGCTGGCCAAGGCGAATTCCCTACCTGGTATTAGTAAGGAAGACCTAGCTGTTCTTATCAGGGAATGTATGTCTGGAAAGGAATTTGGCACCCTTCCAAGTGATTTGCATGTAGCTGACATGGAAACCAATCATCAATTGTTTGAAGGTGTTTTAAGATTTTACTTCCCACATCAGAACTTTATCGGGAGATATTACTCCGAGAGACAACAGCCTTTTGAGAGGCCGGAGAAATATCTTAGCCATAAAAGACTGCTGTATTGGTTAGCAGGGGCAACCACCTATGATGTTCCAGAGTTCCGTGAGTCTGTCCTGCAAGTGGACTGCACGACTATGACCCTTCGAGAGCTAGAGGACAAGCTGAGAAAAGCACATGAAATCCAAAGAGAAGCTTTTCCAACCTCTGGAGCTAAAAGGAATGTAGCAGTGGTTACCACCAAGAGCCATCGAGGAAAAGAGTTCAATAAGGGAAGCCCGAAGTCACCTCAACCTAGCAGGAAGTCTGCTGCATATCTGAGCAAGAACAGCCAGCCAGATGGACTTAGCAGGGTCATTTGGAAGGAGTTGCTTCAGCATGAGGCACTAGAAGACATAGATGGTTTGCCCACTGAGGAGCTTCTAGTGAGATTGGCACGGCATAAAAGCAGAAAGCAGCAGCAAAAACAGTCTGTAGATCTACTATTATGGGGCTGAGATTCCCCTCTGGCCCCATTAACAGCACCCATAACCAACGACCCATGGGGCAGGCCATCAACATCAGTGGTCCTGGAAGGAGAATTCAGAAGATTCGTCCAGTAGATGCTGATTGAAACGAGTGCTTCGGTTTCCATTTGGTGTATAACTGCTGAGCCAAAAGCCAAAAAAATACCCATCAAGGAGACAAACATTTTGGAAGGCTTCAACGGGGGTGAGAGTGTGGTCCCCTTTACACAGTCTGTCATCTGCAAAATCCACACTATTGTAGCCAGAGCTACCTTTGGTCTTCAGGACCTAGGAGGCCAGGGTATCCTGGGCATGGACTTGATCTCTAGTATGAGCCTTATTGTGGACCTGCCTAACAGGAAATCGGTTTAAGACAAAAACAACAGACATCATGAGATCATACCTTCATCTCACAGGGTGGCCATGGTGAAAGCACCTGAAACTTTGGAACTGCCACAGTGGGAAAAGAATGTAGCTGACATCGCTCTCAAGCATCAGGAGGTGTTTGCAAGGAACAAACTGCAATGTGGAAAGACATCTGAGGAAGTCAGAGTCGATGGACCTGACCCAAAGCCATAAAGGCAATATTGGTATCCTGTTGCTGCAGAGGAAGGCATTCTGAGCATCATCAAGGCATTAGTCAAACAGGGAGTGCTTTTGCCAACAGAGAGTCCCTGTAATTCACCCATCTGGCCTGTAATGAAAGCTGATGGCAAGACCTGGCATCTCACAGTGGACTACAGAGAACTGAACAAGGTAACTCCACGTTTGGCACCTGTAGTTGCCAAATACACCGAGGTAATGGCTACAATTGCATCAGGGGCTAAATGGTTTTCCGTATTGGACTTGTCTAATGCGTTCTTTTCCATTCCCCTGCACCCCTCTGCCTGGCACAAGTTCACTTTCACCTATAGAAATAGGCAGTATATATTTAGCCGACTCGCTCAGGGCCTACATAATGAACCATTGATTTGTCACCGTCGGGTTTCCAACATGTGGAGTACCTGGAAACACGATGGTAAGGTTCTAAGCTACGTAGATGACATTCTCATAGCCACTGGTACAAAAGAAGAAAATCTGGAGATGTTGGATGCTGTCCTAGATCAGATCAAGAAGACTGGCTTCTTGGTAAACCCTGTTAAGGCTCAGCTTGTGTGCTCAGAAGTAACCTACCTGGGCATAACCATTGGAGAGGAAGGCAAGCGACCAGACACTCAGCGTGTCAACCTCATTTGTAAGTTACCTGTACCCCAAGATGTATCAGGACTAAGATCTTTCCTGGGTCTTACTGGGTTCTCAAGGGAATTTATTGAAGGATACGCTGAGATGGCCAGACCATTATACACCCTGTTGAAGAAAGACCAAGAGTGGCAGTGGAATGAGGAATATCAACAAGCTTTCTGTGACCTGAAACAGGCTCTCGCCAAGGCACCACATTAGCCTATCCAAAGCCTGAACAGCCATTCCATCTAAGGCTGGCAGCATCCAACAAGGGCATAAGTGCTATCCTCATGCAGGACCATGGAAATGGCCTTCGACCTGTGGCCTACAGATCGAGGACACTCAGTGAAGTTGAAAGGCAGTTCAACAGCTGCGAAAAGGAAGTCCTGGCATTAGTGTGGGCTAACAGGGGGAGAGACAGGGTGAGTATGTCTGTAGCTCCCAACAAGAGGGCTACAGTGAGAGGTCCTCACACAGTGACAGCAGCCAAGAACCTGCCGAAAGCCCAGGAGTGACAGAGCGGCTGGCTGGGGACACCCCAGGATGGGAGCCAGGAGGAACACTGTGCCAGGGAGGAATCACCTGAGAAGGACAAACCGGAGCCAGACCCAGTTTTGCTGTCACCCAGAGCTGTATGGGGCTGTGAATACTTGGGTTTGTGACTCTGCATTGGGAATAAGGAGGGAGGCTGTTAGCCAGGTAAGTGGGAAGGTTGTCGCTCTGTGTGGGTTTGCAGAGAGCGGCAGAAGAGGGCACTGGAGGGGTTTGCTGTGGAAAATTCATTGGTGTCAAAGACGACCAGGAGCACCCAAGACTCAGTGCTGCATGGGAACTCGACCCAGAACTCCTGAACTGTGAGTGTAGATGCAGTGCTTGGCATCTCCCATTTTTAATTGTGGTATCACTGGGCCCGTGGTACCTTGGGTTGACTGTAACCTGTTTTACCGGCGCTCTCAGATTCCCCCCCTGTTGTTTTTCTATCTTCATTCCTCTGTAAATAAATATTTCCCTTTTCTATATTCATTGATCTATTCTGGTGTGTGTGTATTTACACCAGTGGGGTTTGAAACAGGTGCCCCTGGGGTAGAAGGGAGTTACCCCGCTGTGCTGCAGTGCGCACCTGTTATTGGCCAGAGCCGCTCTTCAGAGCAGACTCCATCTTGGCCATGAGGGCTCTATAGTTACATATTAGTTCTTCTTCGAGTGCTTGCTCATGTGTATTCCACAGTAGGTGTGCGTGCTCGCCACGTGCACCGGTGCCAGAAGTCTTTCCCCTAGCAGTACCCGTAGGGGGAGTGCCGCTGCGACCCCTGCAGTGGCGCCTCTATAGCACTGGCTTCTTGCCGCCAGTGAGGGTGCGTCAGAACTACTGCTCCAGCTTCGCTGCAGCTCGTCCCAGAACTCATCGTTCGTTGTTAGTGGTACCCGTTAGTTAGTTCAACGAGTTTCAGTTCAGTTAGTTAGCATTCGGGCCGGGGCATGCTCCGGGCCCCAGGGTTTAAATCATGCGACTCTTGCAGGCGTTCAATGCCCAGAAGTGACCCGCACGCCGACTGTCTCCGCTGCTTGTGTGAATCCCATATTAGTGACCGCTGTAAAATCTGCAGGTCCTTTAAATCTAGAACTAAAAAAGAAAGAGACATTAGACTTCGGGCCCTTCTCATGGAGTCGGCACTGGCCCCAACCCCGGTGCGCCGAGTGGATTCGGCACCGGGCACCTCGTCTTTGGTGTGCAGTGATCTCCCAGCACCTTCCGGTGCCCGGCACTGCTCTCCGTCTAAGAAACAGAGAAAGGCCCCATCGTCTCAGCGGCGCTGCGAGAAAGCAGGGGGAGAGGCTAGACCCGCGCTGGGCAGCCCCACTTCCTCCCCGGGCTCCAGAGCTCATGTCAAGCGGAGCAGCCCAGCGTCATCGACTCGAGCCTCTCTGGATGTCCAGATGCCTTCGACACCGGAGGCCCTGCAGGCGGCCCAAGACATTATGCAGGTACCCGGGGCACCACCGGCACCCGGGCCCCGCTCTAGAGGCAAGCCGCCGCTGGGCTCTAGACAGTCGACACCGACCCGACGCAGATCCCGGTCAGGGGACCACTCTCGGGCCTGCTCGCCGCTCAGTGTTCTGTCAGGACACAGTCTCCAGCCTCCGCTTTCGTCACCCACCATGTTGTCTGGTCGGGTGCCATCAGATCAGAGTTCCAGGCACCATTCCACGCTGAGCAGAGAGTATCGACGGGACAGCCATAGGCACTGTAGGCGCTCTCCTTGTCAGAGATACCGTAGCTGCTCCCGAAGCGGGCACCGTGGCCGTTCGCGCTCCAGCTCTCTCTCCTTGAGGCACTGCGCTCACGACTCCAGGTGGGGAGCGCCATTCCCACGCCGTCGTGGACTTCAGCATCGTAGTGTCTTGAGAAGTAGTAGCTCGAGACGGCACCATTCCTCGACGTCAGAGTACCGGTCCTGTGGTAGACATAGTTCTCGGCACCATTGATCGTACCGCTCCCATGGTAACGATAGGTCGTTGGTAACCCCGACCTCGACCCACACGAGGCCCCCTACGTCTCAGCCCGGCCAACCTGACCAGCTGGTGCCGCCGGTGCCGCAGCATAGTCAATGGCAGGGGCCCCCATGGCAGGGCCAATGGTGCCAGTGGATCCCCTGCCCCCCGCGCATGCCCAGCCAGGGACTCATTCAGTAGCAGGGGCTTCGGAGGCTCCCTCCACCTCACTATACAGGGGATAGGTCAGCGGGTCATGGATCCTCGGCACCGCACGCGGAGTCCGACCACGCGGTCCGACCAAGGTACCGACCGACGCGCAGAGCTCTGTACCGGCCTCCTCCCCAGCACCTGATGACAAGGTTGCAGCCCCACCCCCCTCCGCACCACAGGAGGACTTCAGGGCTCACCAAGAGCTACTGAAGCGAGTAGCGTTGAGCCTCCATCTCCAAGCTAAGGAGATGGAGGGACCCTCAGACTCGCTCTTCAATGTGCTCTCGCCTTCGGCACCAGGCAGAGTGGCCCTGTCACTGCACAAAGGGGTGGCCAACATTTCCAATGCCCTTTGGCAAACGCTGGCCTCCCTCGCGCCAATATCGAAGAAGGCAGAGCGCAAATATTTTGTGCCCACAAAAGGGCACGAGTGTCTCTATACACACCCGGCCCCCAACTCCCTAGTGGTGGAGTCTGTAAATCATAGGGAGAGACAAGGTCAACCGGGACCCACACCCAAAAATAAAGACTCTAGAAGGCTGGACTCGTTTGGTAGGAAACTTTATTCGCCATCCAGTTTCCAGTTCCAGGCGGCCAACCACCAAGCCCTGGGAGAACTCTGAGGCCAGCCAGAGTTGGAGGGGCCTCATCCAAAGTCTGGCGTGGCAGACCACATACATGCACGCCGCCATGTGGCCCAGGAGCTGCAGGCATACCCTGGCCGTGGTCACGGGGAACTCCGTAACCGAGGCTATGAGCCCCTTCAGGGTCTGGAACCTGCCCAGAGGAAGAGAGGCTGTGGCTGTGGAGGCATCCGGGAGAGCGCCTATGAATTCTATGCGCTGCACCAGAACCAGTCGACTTGGCCTCATTTACTAGGAGGCCTAGGTTGGCACACGTAGCCAAGAGCAGGTCCACGTGGTCCTGTACCTGGGGCCGTGAGCTGCCCTTGAGCAGCCAGTTATCGAGGTAGGGAAATATCTGGACCCCTCGGCGTCTGAGCAGGGCCGCCACTACTGCCATACACTTCGTGAACACCCTGGGTGTGGTGGACAGGCCAAATGGGAGGACTGTAAACTGGTAGTGGTCCTGTCCCACCAGGAAACAAAGGAAGCATTTGTGCCCCTCGAATATATGGATATGGAAGTATGCATCCTGAAGGTCCAGGGCCGCATACCAATCGCCAGGGTCTAGAGCGGGTATGATACATGCCAGAGAGACCATGCGGAACTGGCATTTGGCCATGAACTGATTGAGGTCTCACAAATCCAGGATAGGCCTGAGCCCCCCTTTTGCCATCAGGATAAGGAAGTAACGGGAGTAAAACCCTTTTCCCTGGAACTCCCTTGGAACTCTCTCCACAGCTCCCAAGCTGAGGAGCCAACCCACTTCCTGCTCTAGCAGGGGCAAATGTAACGGGTCTCCCCTGCCGTCTGGGGGAGGGGGGTGGGGGAGCGGGGGTGAGACAAATTGCAGCGTGTAGCCCTGTGTAATGGTGTTGAGGACCCAGCAGTCCGATGTTATTCGGGACCATTCCGTAAGGAACGCACACAAGCAGTTGCTGAAGACAAACTTTATTGGTAGGTGGGTCCTCTCGGGGGACACCCGGGTATCCTCCTGCAAGCAGTCAAAAGCACTCTTGCCTTGCTGCTTGCCCCTCAAGGGCCCAGGTTGTAGGGCAGAGCGAGACTGCCTTTGAGGTCACCTGCTTTGGGTCTTGGACCTCTTGTAGGCGGGCTCATATTTTGGCTGAGGCTTAGGCTTCTCCTTGGGCGGGACGTAAAGCCCAAGGGTTTGAAGGGTCGTACGCAAGTCCTTCATGCCATGAAGTTTCACATCTGTTTGTGCCGCGAACAGGTCCTTGTCATCAAAGGGAAGATCCTGCATCACAGACTGCGCTTTCGTGGAGGGCCCGGACAGCAGTAGCCATGATGCCCTGAGCCTGGACACCGCCGAGGCCATGGACCAGGCAGCCTTCGCAGCAGCGGCACCCTCTTCTATGAGCGCCTTGAATTCCTTCCTTTCACTTTCCGGAAGGGAAGGTTCGAATTTAGGCAGTGACCCCCACAGGTTAAACTCATAACGGCTGAGGAGGGCTTGGTGGTTGGCCACCCAGAGCTGGAAACTGGATGATGAATAAAGTTTCCTACCAAACGAGTCCAGCCTTCTAGAGTCTTTATTTTTGGGTGTGGGTCCCGGTTAACCTACTCTCCCAGGACCGGGGCCGCCTCCTCCACCCCAACCTGGCTACCCTCCATTTGACAGCGTGGCTGCTCAATGGCTAGATTCAGAGGAGAGAAGGTGTTCAGAGGGGGTCAGACATGTCCTCCTAGAAAGTAGGAAGCCATCCACCCACCGAGCCTACCTGGCAAAGTGGTCCAGGTTCTCCAGGTGGGCGGGCGAATGGGGTACTTCCCCAATGTCTGGCCCGCTCCAGCTTATCCTTGAGTACCTCCTTCACCTTAGGACTCAGGGCCTGGCGCCCTCCTCCGTCAGGGTGCACCTGGCGGCTATATCAGCGTTCCATCCACCTGTCCAGGGCTGCTCGATTTTCTCCCATACCATGACCACGCATTTCCCCAAAGGGCTAGACCGGTCTTTTCCATACACTAGACCCCCTGTTCCTCAGGGGGATCTAAATTTGGTATTATCCCGCCTCACAGGGCCCCCGTTCGAGCCCCTAGCCACATGCTTATGGTCTCACCTTTCATGGAAGGTAGCCTTCCTCATGGCTATCACGTCAGCCCGGCGGGTTTCAGAGCTCAGGGCCCTGACCTGCGACACCCCCTACATGGTCTTTCACAAGGACAAAGTACAGCTCCGCCCACACCCCGCATTCCTCCCTAAGGTGGTCTCCGCCTTTCACATGGGCCAGGACATCTTCCTGCCCATCCTCTGCCCCAAACCTCATGCCTCTAGCAAGGAACGCCGCCTCCATACGCTCGATGTGCGCAGGGCACTGGCTTTTTATCTGGATTGGGCTAAGCTGTTCCGTCACAGCCACACGCATGAGGGGTCAACCGATCTCCACCCAGAGACTTTCCCGGTGGATTACATCGTGCATCCACACATGCTACGACCTGGCAGGGGTTCCCTCACCACCTATCGTGAGGGCGCACTCGATGAGGGCTTAGGCCTCATCGGCTGCATTTGTGGCCCATGTCCCTATCCAGGACATCTGTAGAGCCACTACCTGGTCCTCAGTGCACACGTTTACCTCGCACTACGCAATTGTCTCACAAGCCAGGGATGACACTGGTTTCGGTAGAGCTGTGCTTCAGCCAGGGAATCTGTGAACTCTTACCCACCTCCATCAGACATAGCTTGCAATCACCTACTATGGAATACACATGAGCAAGCACTCAAAGAAGAAAGGTCAGTTACCTATTCTGTAACTGGCGTTCTTCGAGATGTGTTGCTCAGGTCTATTCCACATCCCACCCTCCTTCCCCTCTGTCGGAGTTGGTCCGGCAAGAAGGAACTGAGGGTGGGGGGAGCGCGTGGCACTCCCCCTACGGGTACTGCTAGGGGAAAGACTTCCGGCACCGGTGCATGTGGCGAGCACGCACACCTACTGTGGAATAGACATGAGCAACACATCTCGAAGAACGCCAGTTACGGAACAGGTAACTGTCCTTTCCCACAAAGTACTTCCCAGTGCAGAATTACGGTTGCCCAGCAGGGTCTTGTGCCTTTCCAAATGCGGAGAGCGGCTAAACTTACATTCCTGAAACCCAAGGGATACAAAGTAACGGCACACTGCGCCCCAGCCCTGCAACCTTAACTCTGCCTCCTGGGACTGGCAATAGGTGTGGGGAGCGGTTCAGTGAGGGTGGTGCCATAATACACAGGCATGAGGAAGGTGCCATGGCTTGTGTTGTATTTCTTGGATTTGGATTCCAGAATCTATCTGCCTGCACTCCCACTGCCTTCCCCGTGTCTGGAGTCGCTGTAGTGACTGGTGAAGGGATTCATTACAGCAGGCAGGCAGAGCTGTCGCTGTGATATGATCACGTATGTCTCATTTCAGTGCTGAGGTCTGCATCTGTAGGCTGTGCCAATAGAAGTGCACAGAGGTGTCTTCCAGCAATGAGGATTGTCAGCAGTCTGGTGTTTGCTGCACCTGCCCTAAGCCTCATGTCATGGTTACAGAACTAGCTACACCTGTGCCCTGGTTGGTCTGTCTGGCAGCACCTTCAGCGGTCAGGCCTCCTGCCTTCATCTGTCCTGCGGGGCGGGGGGAATTCCTCAGTTCTCCCATGCTTAGACCAGACTCTGGGTTATGGGACCCTGTGTATCAACCACTGTTACCCTGTGGGCGCCAGACACAAGCCGAGAATCGATCCCAACTGGTGACATCAGTCTGGGGAGGATCAGCCATTGTTTGCCCCAGGTGTGCACAAAAAAGTTGTAATAACCACAACATGCTAATATCACCTGACTTTTTATTGGTGTTTGTGTATCTTCTTAACCCCTTGCTCCAATGCAGTGTCTCTTAAGCTTTCCAGACTACTGTACCTCTTTCAGGAATCTGATTTGTCTTGCATACCCCCACAGTTTCACCTCCCTTAAAAACTACTTGCTTAGAAAATCAGACATAAAAATACAAAAGTGTCACAGCCTCACTATTCCTGAAGAATTGCTGACTTCTCATTTTTACCACATAATTATAAAATAAATCAATTGGAATATAAATATTGAACTTACATTTCAGTGTATAGCATATAGAGCAATATAAACAAGTCATTGTTTGCATGAAATTTTAGTTTGTACTGACTTCGCTGATGCTTTGTACGTAGTTTGTTGTAAAACTAGGCAAATATCTAGATGAGTTGATGTACTCCCTGGGAGCTCTCTGCGTACCCCCAGGGGTACATATACCCCTGGTTGAGAACCATTGCGCTAATGACCTCAAATTTAGCCTACTAACCCTATCCCAGACTCCAATGAGTCACAACAATTTTCAAGACAATCTGAGTATGAGTGTGAATTTTAGAGCCCTTAGGGGAAAAAATTGTTGTTAAACAGTGAACTAGAAGGAACCTTAACCAAAGCAGAACTACTGACCCACTATAATGAGAAAAATCAGCTGTCATCTCACAATCACCCCTCTGACTCCACTTATTGTCCTGTTGAAGACATCAGAGTACCACAAGTCACTGACCTGCCACCTGCAGTTCCAATAAAGCTTCTTCATAAGAGACACTGGACTCAAAATAACAACTGTACTGCCCATCGTCGGAGGGTCGGATATCGTGTATTCTCAGGAAAACTCTCCCATTGGTGATGTCGTCTTTCAAGAGCTCAGTTCTCCCTCCATATTCCAGCATCTGCTCTCCGTACTGATCCTGCCCATCATGGTACAGGTGCACAACTGCAGAGTACTTGGATCGGAACCATCTCACCTCCATGTTCTCAGCACTCATCCTGGGGGAGAGGTGGCAGGACAGGACGGCCTCCCCACCTAGAGAGGCGGTGATTGGATGATCAGGTCCAGTCACTGTGAACTGTGCTGTGAAATGTACAATGAAAAATGGAAATTAAATTGGCGAGAGGCGGCATTAATTCAGCAGGAAGACCCACAGTGAGAGCGCGCCCTGCGTTAGAAGTGAACATCATGTCCCCAGGCAGTGCCCTAGACACGTCTATGAGTGCAGAGAGTCATAGGCTGGGGTAACTGCACCTCTGACCCCTCTGTGGTCTGCTCAAGGAATGGCCCCTTAGGTCTCAGCCCTGTCACCTCTCTCTGGGCAGGGACCCACGTCCCTCTCCCTCACACTGGGGTTTCAGGCCCTGCAATTCACTGTGGTTTTCCCAACAGGCCTGACCAAAGACCAGCACCTGCACTTTGCTTTCTGTCCCAGGGCTATGAACAGTGTATGCCAGTAACCAAACAGCTCCTGCACTTAGGACGGAAGAATCCCATGCACCGCTACAGGCTGGGGACCGACCAGCTAAGCAGCAGTTCTGCAGAAAAGGACCTGGGGATTACAGTGGACGAGAAGCTGGATATGAGTCAACAGTGTGCCCTTGCTGCCAGATCGAGGGAAGTGATTATTCCCCTCTCTGGCACTGGTGAGGCCACACCTGGAGTATTGCGTCCAGTTTTGGTCCCCCCACTACAGAAAGGATGTGGACAAATTGGAGAGAGTCCAGTGGAGGGCACCGAAAATTATTAAGGGGCTGGGGCACATGACTTACGAGGAGAGGCTGAGGGAACTGGGGTTATTTAGTCTGCAGAAGAGAAGAGTGAGGGGATTTGACAGCAGCCTTCAACTACCTGAAGGGGCATTTCAAAGAGGACAAAGCTCAGCTGTTCTCAGCGATGGCAAATGACAGAACAAGGAGCAATGGTCTCAAGTTGCAGTGGGGGAGGTCTAGGTTGAATATTAGGAAACACTATTTCACTAGGAGGGTGGTGAAGCACTGGAATGGGTTACCTAGGGAAGTGGTGGAATCTCCATCCTTAGGGATTTTTGAGGCCTGGCTTGACAATTACAGAACAATTACAGGCTCAGCCCATGCAAACTCCTGTAAGGATGAGAGTAAACATCACCTCCATGACATTCACTGATCCTACTCAGGGCTGGGAGCTTCTGCAGCACTTTCTTCAAATTCAAAACAAGCAAGCTCAGGGGGTGAGTGTGCTTATGGCAGAAGAGCAAGCCCCCTCCTTGTGACACCAGTAGACAGGGCTGCTCAGGTGGGGGGGGTGGGGAGGAGAAGGAAAGAGGGGGTGGGCTGGCTGCTGCACAATGAGGTTAGAAGCCCAACTTTGGATGTCAGTGCTTCACTGCTAGAGCAGCAGAGCTAACGAATGAGCACCTGGGATCTTCCCCTGCTGGCAAGAAACAAACATGGGGCGTCACACCACAAACATTGCTTAAATTACACTTACAACTTTCCAATTTTTCCAACTCTCTAATTTTGTAGTGAAATGGCCACACTGGGCACTGCCATTATTCTGCCATTTGGTTCCACTTGTCTGTGGGAGTCTTTCATTTGCCAACAATGGGCTTTGGGTCAGGTCCCTTGGCTGTGACATAGAAACACCAAATGTCTGGATTTTACCAAATCTCCCCAAAGTGGGGTTGCACTTTTCTTTCCCCAGATACCTTTTGAGGAGCTGCTACCCTCAAGTAGCCATTTTGCAGCTTTCTGCTGTATCTCCTCTTCCAGCTGGTAAATATTCGTATCTCCTGTTGTACTTACTGTTTAACATTTGTGAGGGTGTCAGAGTCTCACAAGCTTGAGTACAATGGGTGAATTTCATGGAGGTGATGTTTACTCTCTCACATCCTTACAGCAACACACCAGAAACCTCCTAACTTAACCCTTTGTATTTATTGTAACTATTTGTATAAACCCTTCAGTGAACATAAACCTAAACCAATCTGAGCAATTTGGATGATTTGGCTGCCAAAATTTGTTATAGATCTATATGCTGCTAACATCCATCATTTAATTATACTCTAGATAGTGATTCTTTTTAAAGGTATAGACCATAGTATTAATAAAAATAATGTTTAAATAAATATATTAGGCTACACCTCTACCCTGATATAACACGAATTCGGATATAACGCGGTAAAGCAGCGCTCTGGGGGGGCGGGGCTGCGCACTCTGGCGGATCAAAGCAAGTTCAATATAACGCGGTTTCACCTATAACGCGATACGATTTTTTGGCTCCCGAGGACAGCGTTATATCGAGGTAGAGGTGTACTTTTGAAGTGAGTGTGGACTATTGATGCAGTAAAAAAAGCCCTGGGAATCATGGTTACCCCCCACCCTAAATCTGAAATGGTGCCCCAATCATGCTGCTCCTGCACTGGGGCCTCTTCATCTGCAGGAGGGATAGTGTAAAACCTGGCAAGGTGTAAAGAGATGAAAACAGATCATCACTACACAGGCGATGGCTTTAAAGGTAAAGTCAGAGGTCAGATAATGGAGGGGAGAAGGAGGCAGATAAAAAAAGTGAAGGAAACAGAGAGCTAGTCACTGTGGAACTGCAAAGGAGAGTGTGGATGGTGTCTTTGTGGAGAGACTCAGCATTCAGAGAGAGCCCATTAAATTAGCAGGATGGAAACCACAGGAGGAGGGAACCGAAATGACCGAGTGGCTGTGGAGGCAGCCCCGGGGGTGGAGTGGGTTACTCTACAGGTTACAGAAGGCACAGAATGAAAAAGCCAGCAAACATCCTCACTGTGAGAGAAGAGCTAGCCCTGAGTCCTAGTCAGATGTGCCTAGTGCAGCATGAATGACATGTGGGTTGTTACTTCTAAACTGGAGAGTCTGGGATTCAGGACTCCTTCATGGCTGAAGAGTCTGATTTGTGACGTATACGGTCTGGCAGTGCAGTGTCTAGCAATTGGAAGTGTCTTTTTAAATAGTTTGCGAGCCCTGTAGTGGTGCTCACTGTGCTCTGTGTTTCTGAAGCTGCCAGAAATCAGCCAGAGCAGTAGGATGGATGTAGCTTCAAGGCCTGACATGATGGCTTATAGATAGTAACCATGGTTAGTGGGGACCCAGCTGTGTCCTGTGCTTTCTCCATGTTGCTGGTTGTGGGCAGGTTGAGCAGACATGGTTTATAAGACAAGGCAGTGATGCTAGATGGATGGTGATGACCAGCAATACCAACAGCGAGGAGGCTGGAGCTCCTACCTGATGCCAGCCTGTGAACCTGTAGAGTGAGGCAGAGAGCAACGTAGCCGGGCAGAGCGGAACTCACTGTGGAGCTGGGGGAGAACGAGGGAACCTTCCCCATCATCGTAGCTTGGTCTGGGGAACAGGAGAAATAACAAACCAGACGGTGAGTGAGTGGGACGCAGTGACAGTGCCATGGTTGTCTGACTTTCACAGCCCTGATCCATGGATGAGTTATGTTTACATTAGTGCACTTCCCAATATTCATAGACTAAGGTCAGAGGGGCCATTAGATCATCTAGTCTGATCTGTGCCATGGGCCAAACACTCTCACCCATTTACCCCGGTACTGAGCCCAAACTTGTGTTTGACTAAAGCATCTTCCAGAAAGTCACTAATCCTTGATCTGAAGACAGCAAGAGATGGACAATTCACCACTTCCCTGGGTAGTTTGTTCCAATGATTAATCACCCTCAATGTTACAATTCTGTGCCTTATTTCTAATTGGAATTTGTCCAGTTTTAACTTCCAGCCATTGGTTCTTGTTATGCCTTTCTACCCTATATTAAAGAGAACTTTAGTACCCTGTATTTTCTCCATAAAGGTGTTACGGAGTGTGGGGGAGTCCGGGCCCTGCATCCCCCACTTCCTGTGACTCACCGTGACTCTCAGGCAGCCAGTAAAACAGAAGGTTTATTAGACGACAGGAACACAGTCCAAAACAGGGCTTGTAGGTACAGACGACAGGACCCCCTCAGGCAGGTCCATCTTGGGGGCAGGGAGCCCAGACCCCGGTCCTGGGCCTCCCTCCATTTCCCTAGCCAGCTCCAAACTGAGACCCCCTCCAGCTATCTCCCCCAGCCACCCATCTCCCCCGTCTCCTCCTCCAGCCTTTGTCCAGTTTCCCGGGCAGAAGGTGTCACCTGGCCCCAACCCCCTCTGGGGCTCAGGTTACATGCTCACGTATCATCTACAATCCATTGGTGATCTTCCAGAAAACACCATCCTGGTCACTACAGATGTAGAAGCTCTCTACACCAATATTCCATACAAAGATGGACTACAAGCCGTCAGGAACAGTATCCCCGATGATGTCACGGCACACCTGGTGGCTGAGCTTTGACTCTGTCCTCACCCACAACCATTTCAGATTTGGGGACAATTTATTCCTTCAAGTCAGCGGCACTGCTATGGGTACCCACATGGCCCCACAGTATGCCAACATTTTTATGGCTGACTTAGAACAACACTTCCTCAGCTCTCATCCCCAAGTGCCCCTCCCCTACTTACAGTACTCTGATGACATCTTCATCATCTGGACCCATGGGAAGGAGGCCCTTGAAGAATTCCATCGGGACTTCAACAGTTTCCACTCCACCATCAACCTCAGCCTGGACCAGTCCACACAAGAGATCCACTTCCTGGACACTACAGTGCAAAGGGTCACATAAACACCCCCCTATACCGGAAACCTACTGACTGCTATACTTACCTACATGCCTCCAACTTTCATCCAGAACACATCACACGATCCATTGTCTACAGCCAAGCCCTAAGATACAACCGCATTTGCTCCAATCCCTCAGACAGAGACAAACACCTACAGGATCTCTATCAACTACAATACCCACCAGGGGAAGTGAAGAAACAGATTGACAGAGCCAGACGGGTATCCAGAAGTCACCTACTACAGGACAGGCCCAACAAGGAAAGTAACAGAGCATCACTGGCCATCACGTACAGCCCCCCGCTAAAGCCTCTCCAGCACATCATCAAGGATATACAACCTATCCTGGAAGATACTCCCTCACTCTCACAGACCTTGGGAGACAGGCCACTCCTCACTTACAGACAGCCCCCCAACCTGAAGCAAATACTCACCAACAACTACACACCACACAAGAGAAACACGAACCCAGGAACCAATCCCTGCAACAAATCCTGTTGCCAACTCTGTCCGCATATATACTGAAGTGACGCTATCATAGGACATAACCACATCAGCCACACCATCAGGAGCTCATTCACCTGCATATCTACTAATGTGATATATGCCATCATGTGCCAGCAATGCCTCTCTGCCATGTACATGCGCCAAACCAGACAGTCTCTACGCAAAAGAATAAATGGACACAAATCAGACATCAAGAATGGTAACATTCAAAAACCTGTTGGAGAGCACTTCAGTCTCCCTGGACACTCAGTAACAGACTTGAAAGTTGCCATATTTGAGCAAAAAACCTTCAAAACCAGACTTCAGCGTGAAACTGCAGAGCTGGAATTCGTATGCACTGTCAGACTGGGTCTGAATAGAGACTGGGGGTGGCTGGCTCACTACAAGAAGTAATTTTCCCTCTTTTGATATTCTCACCTTCTCATCAACTGTTGGGAGTGGACCACATCCACCCTGATCAAATTGACCTCGTTAGCACTGGTCCTCCGCATAGTAATGTGGAATTGTGTGGATCGTGGGGTCCAGCACAATGGAAGGTCACTCCCAGGGGACTGGCTGAAGGCCAGGGCACAGATCAGTGAATCCATGACAGAAAGTCACCTCTCAATCTTCTCTTTGCTAAACTGAACAGATTGATCTCCTTCAGTCTCCTACTGTGAATCTTTTTGGTGACCTGTTTCTACAGTGTCTGTGATATTTTGGGGTGCAATCCAGACTAGTAAGGGGTTGTGTCACCGCCTGCCCTGCCCTCCCAACTGCGACTGCTCAGAGCCCCGGAAACCTTGCTGCCCTGTCACACAGGGAGCAGTTCAGAGCTGAGCTCTTTTGGAAACGTGGCCCTAGGCCTCTGGCCCCCGGCGCCTGCAAGAGGCTGCGTTGCTGTAAAGGGCAGTGGGGGGCTTCCGACAGAGGCTGACTTCACTCGGGGCTCACACCACATAGTGCCGATGGAAGCTCTGGCTGGGTCTGGACTGTGGCAGGGTGAAGTGGCTGTAACCTGCCTCAGGCCAGGATGGCTGCAGGGTCTGGCACGGCCCAACAAGCAGCCACCCGGGGGAGGAAGTAGGTGAGAGCAGGGCTGGCAGGGGAGTCACTCACTGGGCACCTGCATTCGGTGGCAGCTGCTGATAGAGCGCCAGTGTGAGGTAAAGCTCCCCCACCCTGCCAGAAACCCCCTGAGGACAGCAGCAGCCTCCCCTGCCTCCCTTGGGGTGAGGGCCCCCTGGGATACAAAGGGCCTCGTGGGCGCAGACAGCTGCAATTTACACTCAGAGGGGGAGATTTTTACAAACACAGGAGAGTTACGATCAACGGTCCTTGTGCTCCTAAATCCCTGGGGAGCTTTATAAAATCTCCCACTCCCTGCATCAGTTGCTCCCAGTCTGGCCCCAGGTGTTTCCCTTCCATCTTTTACCCTCTCACTCTGGAGTGTCCCGTTAGTGAGCTGAAGATGAAAACACCCGCACACTCCCAACAGCGCCCCACGGGAACGTTACAGCCGGCGATCGGTGCCTACCCCTGGCTGTCAGTAAATAGAGCAGAACAGCAAACAAACGCAAACCTGGCAGTGGAGACACTGGGCAGGTCTCTGAATCTGTGTGAGCATTTCTACAGCCACAGCTGCGATCCCAGTAGGAAAGTGACAGTTTATCCCCCAGATCCCAGGAACGAGGCCCGTTGATCGCAGCAGCTCGTCTGACTAGTCAGCCTGGAACTATCCAGGGGAGCAATTCAGCTGGGGTTGCAGTGAATGACCCCCTACCTGCGGTGTTCTGTGGAGTCGTTTCTGAGCCGTTCCAGTCTCTCCGGGGGGCTCCCAGCTTCGCTAGCACCCAGAGCCATTCTCTCTAGGCAGAGCTCCTGCTCCCAGTGACTGGTTCCCTTTCCCAGGCTGTGACATCCATCCCGTGGGAGGGGTCAGGGAGCCGCAGGGGTTAACTCCAGCCTGCCCCTGGGCTTTTCATTAAGTTAATGCATTTTATATTGAATGGAAGCCCCGTCCTCTCTTGGCACATCCACCAGCTTCAAAAGTGAAAGAAGGATCGAGGCTGGAACGTGACTGTGACTGGGTCCGCCTCAGGGTGGTTATGGCACAAAGATCAAATTCCTCTGACACACCCGCAGGGCTAGTGAGAGACCAGCTTCGGTGCCAGCAGCCTCAGCTCTGCAGGTTGCCTGGTGACGGCCAGTTCTGCAGGGTGTTTGTCCCGTGCTCTACGAATCTCTGTAATTCCTTCAGCCCTGTGTAAAGAATGGGACCAAATCCTGCTGCAGCAGCACCTAGACTCAGTGGCCATGTTAATTCATTCCAGTTCCCTATGTAACATTAACCAGTGATGATTTGGGGGACAGGGTTTTGCTCTATGCTCTCCAGTGGGCCAGACCTACTCCCTGGGCCTCCACTCCTGTGGTGTTATTCAGACAGCCTGGCCCAGATCCTCTTTCCTGGGCCCTGGCTGCTCTGCTCTTCCCCTAGAAACAGGTCCCAGCAGGGCAGGGAGACGTAATATAAAATGGTGCCTGGCTGAGTGCAACAAACCTCCTGAATTCTGTGGGATCTTGGAAAATGCAGAATTCCCTCACTGGGGAATGTTGTGATAATTGGGCTACAAATCTACCCAAATTGTGAGCTGAGCTGTGAGAAGTGAGAGAAAGTTGATAAAATATCACAATAGCCGATAGCAATAAATGCTGATAGGAAAAGCTGCAAACAGAGCCGGTGCTACCCCGTTGGGGGCCCTAAGAGAGAACAGTGTGTGTGGGAGGGGCGAGGTGGCCTTTACCCACCCCTGAGAATTCTAACTGCATTATTTCCAAAAATCAGGGCCCCCTGAGCTGCTCGGGGCTCTAAGCAACTGCTTAGTCAGCTTACGCCAGGCGCCGGCTCTGGTGGGAGACAGACAGACTGAATCAATCCCCACAGACACCTGGTTTAACTCCAGGACTGTGTTCAGATTGTGCCTGGTTAACATGAGGAGGGTGGGATGGAAAATCAATGGAGCACAATGGGTGTGTCTGAAATTAGGCCTAGCTGGTGAACAAAATAATGAGGGGATGGGCTATTCCACCCACTGCTCCCCCTGTGGGGACCTCTAGAAGAGAACCTGGGGGGGAAATTAGCAGCCGCTGGCTGACTGGGAGCCGGGTGGGCAGGAAAGAGCGAGCTCCACCATCATGGCTGCCACCCCCAACATCTCTTGGGACCTCAGAATCCACCATTACACTGTTGGGCCTTCATAGCCCTGATCCAGAGAGATGCGCTGACCAGACCAAGCCAGGGAAGGTCCCAGGTGACATCACCACCTCCACCAACTCTGGCTACATCCCTGGGATAAGAGATTTTGTCTTTCTCTCTCTAACTCACACTCACACCCCTTTGTGTGTCCTTTTCCTTCCCTACCTTATTTTTATTCTCTCCAGTCCCTCTCCTTTTGCCTTCTGTATATTTTGCAGTGGAGGCACTAAAAGCAATGATCTAAACAGCTGGATGCTTGTACAAGTTTGCTCTGTCCTCACAGTGGCTGATCAGACCGTGTGCTGTGATTCTCCAGCAGTGAGGCTGCGAATCAGAGTCAGGCCCCCAGATAGAAGCTACATTTTCTCTCTCTGCTGTTCTTTTCTCTACCCTCCATGGGACCTTGGCTCAGATGTCTGGGGCAGTTCACTCCTCTCAGAGCTACTGTTTCAGGCTGTCTGCAGACTCAGGCAGTCATTGCCTGTTCACATTTTCAAGGTTATTGCTTAAAAGTCTTTAAATCATGACTTGAGAACTTCAGTAACTCAGCCAGCAGCTATGGGTCTATTACAGGGTGGGTGAGGTTCTGTAGGCTGTGCCATGCAGGAGGTCAGACTAGATCACAATGGTCCCTTCTGCCCTTGAAGTCGATGAGTAAACTAATTGGGTGCCCAATTCCTATTAATTTCAAATGGGAGCTGGGCCTCCAAATCTTCTGTGGGGCTTTGAAAATCCCACCCATGATTATTGAAGATGCAGATGGAGATTCTGGAGCCCAGTTCTGCAGCAAGAGGTGAATTCTGCAGCCTGAGAATTGAGGAATTCACTGGGCCCAGGTGTAATTAAGGAAATAATGTTTATGTAACACCCACCTGCCCAGGCTTCCTGCCGCACTAGAGAGAAACACAGATCTGGTTGTGAGGAGTGTGATAAGGGCCGGCAGCCTGGCAGGATCTCAGCAGCCACCCAAGATAATCAGACAAAACCCTCTCCACAGTGTCAGTTTCATTCATAGATTTCCTGGTGCAATTAAATAAAACAATTTAGCAGAATCTGTGGCCACGTTCCTTTCCTGCAGCTGCACAGGCTGAGACCCCATGGGCAGGGCCCCCTCTAGGGATTAGAGTCAGTCACTCTCCCTGTCCAGTGGTTGTTTCACCTCTCTGCTGAGACTCCAAACAGCATCTGTGTCGGTGCCGATTGTGAGGGTGGATGAGGCAATGTGGAATAGACTAAGACCCAACAGCTCACTTCACACAGGTCACCAGACATCATCCACGTATTGTCCTGTGCTATTACTGACCGACTGTGCCAGTGCCCCAGCAGTGAAAGCCAGTTGTGTGCCAATGCCCAGCCACTTCTCTGCAACAGAAAGCTTTTCGAAGGATCATTGGATTATATTTGTCCTTCCAGCTGCTTCGATACCTCAATATCTCCCCTGCATTTCCCTAGAATCTTTTGTACAAATTATTGCTGGGAACATTTGTATTTTACTTTTCCATAAGGTTGATTTCTTTTTCTTTATTAAATTCTTCCAAAATTAATGAAAGACTAAATATATAAATTATAAGGTTGCAGAGCGCACAGGGATGGATGCAGTATAAGAACCTGACTAGATCAGGAGGGATCACACCGCTGCTGAGGTAACACCTGCTGGAGGGGTTGCGGCTGGAGGACGTCGCCATGGGGCTCCCATACAGGAATACCCTTCACACAGCTCTGTCAGTGGGTGGGGGCTGCTTTCGCACAGACTGAGCCAGAGACTTGCCCCAGAACTGGCCGGTGCTGAGGGACCAGCAGGAAGTCAAGAGGCCCCAGGCCCCAGGCAGTGCCCATGGCCATCCCTGGGAAACACAGCGCCTAGGGAGCAGCACTACCAGGAAGTCCCCTGTGATCACAGCTGCCCCTGGGCAACCCCATAAAGGAGGATCCCCACCATGAATGGTAAGGTGAAGAAAATATCATACAGCCCCAGGTGATATTGCCTTTTCCAATGAATCTTCACTAGGCTGAGGGAGGGATGATGGGTGTCCCCAGCTCTGGCTCATCCATTCCCCTCACCATCTGCTGTAGGATCCATGGAGCACACTCTGCAGGGGGGGCAGTGCCACCGAGATCTCTGAGCCCCATTCGCATGGGAGCAGGGGACCCTGGTGCAGAGGTTTCCTGTGAGAGCAGATCTGGGCAGGGGGACATGAGTCACCTCCATATTTGGTAACTTTTCTTCACACCAGTTTGTGCTGAAAGGCTCCTTATCTCTGGAGGCAGGAATTGTTGTAACCTTCAGACTTTACAGCAATACTTAATACGGGTAGCACCATAAAACATTCCCTTATCAGGTCAATGGTTGCTTGATGCACAGAGGCACATTAACTGTCTGGCTCTTGGGAAGTTTCATTCTTAAGAAGAGAAGGGAAAAAAGTTAGAAAATATAATGTAACATTGAACAATGTAACAATAGTGGTAGATCCTGACTCACACAGGGGACAAGGATAAGAGTACAGAACCAATCATGGGGCAAGCTCTCACCCTTTCCCAATCACCCCCTCTCCTGCTGCCACCCCCCCTTCTGGCCCCTCCCAGTGTCCCACCCTTCTCTTATCTTAGCCTGTTCCCTTCTGTCCTTGGCAGATCCAGTCGCATGATCCCCCCACGTGGTCTGTCTGTTCCTGATGCTGGGAGGGGGAATCAACACTCCTCAGCTCGATGCTTCAAACCTGTGAGGCCCCATCCCACTCCCATTGGGTGAATGGTTAAAACCACCACTGACATCAGTGGGGGCTGCAGCCGGGCCCCATGTGGGGACCTCCCATGTGATTGCCAGTGGCTCAGTATCACACATGGCAGCAGAGAGATGTCGGGGCAAAAATCCAGTCACCTTAGCCTGTTTGCCCCCAAAATCCAGTCACCTTAGCCTGCTCTCCTCCCTCTACAAGGGCAGAACCAGCCTTTTAAACCTGGTGATTAAATGGGGATGTCCACTCCACACTGTGTTTACGCCATGTTAGCAGCTCAGTGACATGCAGGTTACTCCCCAGGGTGGAAATACCCTGATTGCCAAGCAGGAGGACACGAGACCTTCACTGGCTGCTATTTCGCCCAGTGCCTGGTAAATAATTTGCCTGACTGATCTGACCCCACCCCGTCTCCCCACCCAGTGCAAAGAAACACTGTAACTGAACTTTCTCCTCATCCTGTGTCATTTGTGACCCAATTACAATCTGTATGACCCTGTTTAACAGCAGGGGAGAGGAGCAGGTGGCAAAGGAAGGAGGGTGGACAATGAGTAGAGAGGTGTAAAAGCTGAATATACTCTGTGGCCCGGGACCAGAGGCGGACGCATAGCTCACATTCACCAGTGAGTTAAAAGTGCACTGAGAAGATTTCAGGAGAGGCGGGAATATCACAAAGCTTATGTAGGCAGTCAGGGTTATAGAAGTTTCTGCAAATATAAATGCTATAGAAAACTAAGGATTCAAAGCCCCTACCATTTCGAACCTCCCTTTGCTTTCTAGGGCAAGCATTGGCCACATTCTCCTGGCCTTTAGACAGTGTAAAGTGGAGAACATTTAGTCCCTGAACTGTCCTTGCATGCAGTGAAGGTACTCTGCAGACCAGCAATACAGACAGACTTGCACAATTTATACTAAATTCCATGTTGGCAAAATCAAGCAGATTTTGCTACTAGTAGCAGATACTGACTTGCATGGTATCCTGTCACAATTTGCTACCTCTCCCTCCTTTCTAATGGCTCTAAGGATAGTAAATTATAACAAATGAGGGTACACCTCTCACAATTTTTTACCGTTCCCATCCTCTGGACCCATGGTAGCAAATTATGACAGGGCAGCACCCCCCCCCCCATGTCACAATTTGCTACCTCTCACCTCTATCCTCTGGTCCAGGGGTAGCTAATTGTGATGGATTAGGTCAGACAGCTCCAGTTCACCTCTGGGCTCCTGACTCCTTCATTGGCCTGCCTGCCCTGTCAATCAGGTTGACCTGTAGCCTTGGCCTCTCCCCATTGGCCCTGGGGACTGCCAGTCTTAGGATCTTAATTTCTCTTCAGCCTTTCCCCTTTCTTTCGGGAGAGCGCCAAACCTCCACTAAGTTACCGTACAGGGCCAACAGCCCCTACATTCCCCCTTTCTAAAATTCTGCCACATCCAGAATGTCCACACCAGCACATCCAGGTCCCACACTAACAACATTTACAAGCATTTTATATATATATAAATATTTAACATATTTAACATTCTATGTCCACTTCTTTATCTTATACATGATAACATTCACTAATACAATGCACAAAACCAATAACATAATCATCTGTAAGTTTAATGGATGTTTCACCTTTCTTAGTTCCCTGGAACCACCTTAACACTAGTGGTTTATTACCCAGATTTTCTACTCCTCGTCCCCGAGCAACACTGGGTCAATTTGAGGGATCTGGCCATTTTCATCAGGGTTTGGGTTCGCTCTACTCTGTTCCCCTTGGGACTCAGTTTATGTGACTAGAACCACACTCACACTGGTATCAGTCTCCTTGAGGCATGCTGATCTGTGCCTCCTATGGTCCCTAATCAGACTAAGAGTGCAATATTTTAGCTGGTCCCTAGGCACTACTCTCTCAGGACCTCCTCATCCAGGCTGGATGGTGTAAACTGGCAGTTCGGGGTTGTTGTGAGAAAGTACAATGTGGAGATTTGACTCCCACTTGTCCTATATTTTGTTACATCCCCAGTTTCTATGGTTACGAACTAGTACATGGTCACCAGGTCTGATGAAAGCCCCACTGGTCTTGCGATCAGAAGTCCTCTTCCTACTTTGGGCTGTGTCTTGAGTTGTGCTGTTTTCAGTTAAAGTCTGCAGCTTTGGGGCTTAGCCCAGACCCTGGGTCAGTGTTGGGCAGGCTAGTGTGTCTGCCCCATCAAGGCAGGGTTCTGGGGGGCCCGGGCTGGCAGGGAAAACTGGTTCAGAGGTGATTTCAGCACACCAAGTGACAGTCCTAAGAGGATCTCTGTGACCCAACCCATCACAGTTTCCATACTCTTCTAAGAGAAGCTGAAATGTCTTCTCTACATCTGTCTTGTCAGCTGTTGCCCTGAACTTCACTATGGATCTGGTCTGGCTTTTGCCATGGTCTTCCACAAAATCCATGTGATCTTCAATTCTCAACACCTGTAGATCTGCTTTCACTGACTTAATCCAGTCTTCTATCATGATGTCCCCTGGCTTTGTTGGCAAGCTATTGAACTCAGATATCTTCCAGTCTCATGGAACATAAATGGTAGGAGACTTCTTAGCTGCATCAGCATGCTGGTCTGTCACCACCTTAGCCAATGATAAAACTTCTCGCTGCTCAGTTCTAGCTTATCGTAATGCCTCAGCCTGTCCAGTAATGTGTGCTGAAGTTCAGAAAACTGCATGTGTAGTTCTTCAATTCCAGCCTTTATAGATTTCTGACCCAGACCTGGACAGTACTACCAGAATTCAACCAGTAAACAAATAGGGAAAATCCCATGGATAGGATCCTGTTTGCGATGCCAATTATGTCAATGGGGGAATGGTCCCACTATGGTGGGGAACTTTCCTGGCTTCTGCACTATCCCAGTGGAATCGGGTAGCGAGAGGATCTGAGTCCTCACTCCCACTCCCTTTACCTGGAGTTATAAGAGGCAACAGTCTGTAACCCACTAATGCCCGTTTGACTGGCAAAGTGTTAACGGCCACTTATCCTTGATCGGTCATCTAGTCCAGTCCCTTGTTCTGAGGCAGGTCTAAGGCCTTGTCTATACTACAAAGTTCAGTCAAATTAAGGCAGCTTATGTCGACCTAACTACATAGGTGTACGTACTGCAATGCTACTCCCACTCATTTAACTCTCATTTAAGGCCATTGCAAAGAAACTAAATGAAATCTTTGCATCGGTCTTCGCAGCTGAGGATGTGAGGGAGATTCCCAAAACTGAGCCATTCTTTTTAGGTGACAGATCTGAGGAACCCGTCCCAGATTGAGGTATCATTAGAGGAGATTTTGGAACAAATAGATAAATTGATAAGTCACCAGGACCAGATGGTATTCACCCAAGAGTTCTGAAGAAACTCAAATGTGAAATTGCAGAACTACTAACTGTAGTCTGTAACCTATCATTTAAATCAGTTTATGTACCAGATTACTGGAGGATAGCTAATGTGACACCAATTTTTAAAAAGAACTCCAGAGGTGATCCCGGCAATTATAGGCCTGTAAGCCTGACTTCAGTACTGGGAAAACTGGTTGAAATTATAATAAAGAACAATATTGTCAGACATATAGGTGAACATAACTTGTTGAGGAAGAGTCAACATGGTTTTAGTAAAGGAAAATCATGTCTCACCAATCTGCTAGAATTCTTTGAGAGGGGTCAATAACCATGTGGACAAAGGGGATCCAGTGGATATAGTGTACTTAGTTTTCAGAAAGCCTTTGACAAGGTCCGTCACCAAAGGCTCTTAAGCAAGATAAGCTGCCATGGGATAAGAGGTAAGGTGCTCTCATGGATTAGTAACTGGTTAAAAGATAGGAAACAAAGGGTAGGTATAAAGGGTCAGTTTTCAGAATTGAGAGAGGTAAATAGTGGTGTCCTCCAGGGGTCTGTTCTGGGACCAGTACTGTTCAACATATTCATAAATGATCTGGAAAAGGGGGTAAACAGTGAGGAGGCAAAATTTGCAGATGATACAAAATTACTAAAGATAGTTAAGACCCAGGCAGACTGTAATGTGCAGCGGCAGTCAAAAAAGCTAACAGAATGCCGGGAATAATTAAGAAAGGGATAGATAATAGGACAGAAAATATCATCTTGCCTCTATATAAATCCATGGTAAGCCCACATCTTGAATACTGTGTGCAGATGTGGTTGCCCCATCTCAAAAAAGATATATTGGAATTGGAAAAAGTTCAGAAAAGGGCTACAAAAATGATTAGGGGTATGGAACAGTTTCCTTATGAGGAGAGATTAATAAGACTGGGACTTTTCAGCTTGGAAAAGAGACGGCTAAGGGGAGATATGATTGAGGTCTATAAAATTATGACTGGTATAGAGAAAGTAGATAAGGAAGTGTTGTTTACTGCTTCTCATAACAGAAGAACTAGGGTCACCAAATGAAATTAATAAGCAGCAGGTTTAAAACAAACAAAAGGAAGTATTTTTTCACACAACACACAGTCAACCTGTGGAACTCCTTGCCAGAGGATGTTGTGAAGGCCAAGACCATAACAGGATTCAAAAAAGAACTAGATAAATTCATGGAGGATAGGTCCATCAATGGCTATTAGCCAGGATGGGCAGGGATTGTGTCCTTAGTCTCTGTTTGCCAGAAGCTTGGAATGAGCGACAGGAGATGGATCACTTGATGATCACCTGTTCTGTTCATTCCCTCTGGGGCACCAGCATTGGGCACTGTTGGAAGACAGGATACTGGGCTAGATGGGCCTTTGGTCTGACCCAGTATGGCCAGTCTTATGTTTTCCTGCAACCCCAACATAATAAAACCAACTTGACAAGAGGTGTAGCGTTTAGGGTGACCTAGTTAGAATGACACAGTTGTCAGTGTAGACCAGGAGTGGGCAAACTACAGCCTGCAGGCTGCATCTGGCCCATCAGACCTTTTATTCTGTCCCTTGAGCTCCATTGCCCTGCTCTGCATGCCTGGCACTCCCGCGTATTCAGGACCTGCATGACGGGTGTGAGGGCATGCATGTTACTCTAGCTGTACAACCCAAATGCGCTTCATGCACAGAGCCTGGAACGTGCAAGCCCAGGTGCCTGCTACTTGTTCACTTAGGTGACTCTGATGTTTTAGTAATGTTAATTTTCCATTGTTGAGGATAAAACAAAGGGTAGATGGCCAGGGAGTGCTCAGTGGCAGTTTTCAAAGTTGTGGGCTGTTGGGACCTACATGGGAGGAGATTTCTGAGAGCAGGGGACTGATGAATCTCAATGAATTCCAATGACTGGAGCTGACGTCTGGAAAGGTGCTGGTACCAGGGATGCTGGGGGTGCGGCAGGAACCCCTGGCTTGAAGTGGCTTCCATCATATACAGGGTTTACAGTTTGGTTCAATGACTCTCAGCACCCGCATTATACAAATTGTTCCAGCACCTCTGCTTGCCCCTGCACTCCAGAGAAAGGATACCAAAATGGGTGATGCCCTAATAGTGGAGAAGGGAATGACGATTGCTGTGTGGAAACTGGCAACTCCAGACTGCTACCGATCAGTCGCAAATCAGTTTGGAGTTGGGAAGTCCACTGTGGAGGTTGCAATGATGCAAGTTAATCACCTCCTGCTTGTCTGTTTGTTAATCACCTTCCCCAAACATTAATCACCTACAAAGGACTGTGACTCTGGGTAATTTGCATGAAATAGTGGATGGTTTTGCAGCAATGGGATTCCCTGATTGCGATGGGCGATAGATTGAACACATATCCCCATTTTGGCCCCAGACCACCTTGTGATGGAGTACATCGAGACAAAGGGGTACTTTTCTATGGTATTGCAAGCACTGATGGATTACCCGGGTTGTTTCACCAACATCAATGCAGGCTGGTCTGGGAAGGTGAATGAAACATGCATCTTCAGGAACACTGGCCAGTATAGAAAGCTGCAAACAGGGACTTTTTTTCCAGACCAGAAGATTTCCATTGGCAATATGGAAATGCCAATAGTGAACCTTGGAGACCCAACCTACTCCTTGCTCCTGTGGCTCATGAAGCCTTACACTGGCAACTTTGAAGTCTGCAGCAATGAGTGCTTCAACAACAGGCATAGCAGGCGCAGAATGACTGTTGAATGTGTCTTTGGTCGCTTAAAGAGGCACTGGCACTGCCTTTTTTCATGTTATACTTCAGTGAGAAAAATATTCCCATTGTCATAGTACCTGTGTGCTCTGCATAACATTTGTGATGCTAAGAGGGAGAAGTTTCTGACTATGCTCCTTCCGGTTTCCTATTCTGACTATCCATTCATAGTTTTTCATTGATAGCTTCTCCCCATGCTCTCTGCTTACAATCCGAAGCACCTGAGGATTGCAGCACCTCCCGGAACATCTTTTCCTTACTCCGCTTGTTTTATATCCTTATCAGATGTAGCCGCTCAGCTGGTGAGCAGGAGGAGACCTCAAGGACACATCTGCAGATGCTAAAGAAACAAGACACAGAGGGATTATTGTGAGTGCATTCTCACCCTTGTTCCAAATGAGTTAAAACCACAATTTTATCACTTTCCATTGGCTGGCACACGGCACAGTGGGAGCCCCAGGCATGATGAGTTTGGCCCCAGGAGGAAGGGCGAGATAAGACAAAGGGTGGGGGATTTCAGAGAGGTATCACTACAAGACACTGTTCTGAATACTGGCACTGTTTTCCAGTAGCTTATTTCACTCATGAGAGTAAATGAGGATGCAAGGGTGAAGCTCCTATGTGCGTGCGGCTGCAGGCCGGGTCCATATGCTGCTTGCCTATGTGCTGCTATGGTGCCTGCAGAAGTATTTGCCAATTGGCATGGCAAAGTTTCCTGTCATGGGGGAAGAAACAGAGCAGCCCTCCCAAGAAACCTTTGGCAGAGGATTGCCGAGTACCTTCTTACTATTCTTCCTATCTTTCCTTTGCTTTGGGATTGTTTGAATGGGTTCAGTTGCCCTGGCCTGCGATAACACCGCCCTTCATTATAAATGGTCAGTGACTCAGTACAGTTAATCAATGGAGCTTAGGATATGTCTACACTACGGGATTACTCCGAATTTACAGAATTCAATTTTTGGCAACCGATTGTATAAATTCGAGTGCATGCGGCCACACTAAGCAGATTAATTCGGCGGTGCGCATCCATGTACCGAGACTAGCATCGAATTCCGGAGCATTGCACTGTGGGTAGCTATCCCATAGCTATCCCATAGTTCCCACAGTCTCCCCCGCCCATTGGAATTCTGGGTTGAGATCCCAATGCCTGATGGGGCAAAAAACATTGTTGTGGGCGGTTCTGGGAACATCCTCCCCCTCCCTCCGTGAAAGCAACGGCAGACAACCGTTTCGCGCCTTTTTTCCTGGGTGAACTGTGCAGACGCCATACCTCGGCAAGCATGGAGCCCGCTTAGCTCAAGACAGCAGTCATGAACATTGTAAACACCTCGCGCATTATCGTGCAATTTATGCTGAACCAGGACCTGAAAAACCAGGCGAGGAGGAGGCGGCTATGGCAGCGCGGCGACGAGAGTGATGAGGACATGGACATGGACACAGAATTGTCTCGCGCCACTGGCCCCGGCGCTTTGGAGATCATGTTGTTAATGGGGCAGCTTCTCACTGTGGAACGCCGATTCTGGACCCGGGAAACAAGCACAGACTGCTGGGACTGCATAGTGTTGCAGGTGTGGGACGATTCCCAGTGGCTGCGAAACTTTCGCATGCGTAAGGGCACTTTCATGGAACTTTGTGACTTGCTTTCCCCTGCCCTGAAGCGCCAGAATACCAAGATGAGAGCAGCCCTCACAGTTGAGAAGCGAGTGGCGATAGCCCTGTGGAAGCTTGCAACGCCAGACAGCTACCGGTCAGTCGGNGGGGATGTTGAGATGCCTATCGTTATCCTTGGGGACCCAGCCTACCCCTTAATGCCATGGCTCATGAAGCCATACACAGGCAGCCTGGACAGTAGTCAGGAGCTGTTCAACTACAGGCTGAGCAAGTGCAGAATGGTGGTAGAATGTGCCTTTGGACGTTTAAAAGGTCGCTGGTGCTCGTTACTGACTCGCTCAGACCTCAGCCAAACCAACATTCCCATTGTTATTGCTGCTTGCTGTGTGCTCCACAATCTCTGTGAGAGTAAGGGGGAAACGTTTATGGCAGGGTGGGAGGCTGAGGCAAACGCCTGGCCACTGATTATGCGCAGCCAGACACCAGGGCGATTAGAAGAGCACACCAGGAAGTGGTGCGCATCAGAGAAGCTTTGAAAACAAGTTTCATGGCTGGCCAGGCTACGGTGTGAAAGTTCTGTTTGTTTCTCGTTGATGAAAACCCGCCCCCTTGATTGACTCATTCCCTGTAAGCAACCCACCTTCCCCCCTTCGATCACAGCTTTCTTTGAAAGAAATAAAGTCAGTATCGTTTAAAAATCATGCATTCTTTATTAATGGATTATAAACATAGGGAGAGAACTGACAAGGTAGCCCAGGTGGGGTTTGGGAGGAGGATAGGAGGGAAGGAAAAGGTCACTAAAAAAGTTCAAAATAATGACAGCCTTTTGCTTGGGCTGTCCACTGGGGTGGAGTGGCAGGGTGCACGGAGCCTCCCCCGCGTTCTTACACGTCTGGGTGAGGAGGCTATGGAACTTGGGGAGGGGAGAGGACGGTTATACAGGGGCTGCAGCGGCACTCTGTTATCCTGCTGCTGCCGTTCCTGAAGCTCCACCAGATGCCGGAGCATGTCCGTTTGCTCACGCAGCAGCCCCAGCGTTGCATCCCGCCACCTCTCATCTCGAGCGTCCCTTCTCTCCTCACGGTCCCTCGTGTCCTCATGTTGGTCCCTCTTGTCCTCACGGTCACTGGCATCTTTCCTGAACTTTGAAACCGTGTCCTTCCACTCATTCAGATGAGCTCTTTCATCGCGGGTAGATTGCATGATTTCTGAGAACATCTCGTCTCGCGTGCGTTTCTTTCACCGCCTTATCTGAGATAGCCTTCGGGACGGAGGAGGGAGGCTTGAAAAATTTGCAGCTGAAGGAGGAGGGGAAAAAAGGCAGAGAAGTATTTAAAAAGATACATTTTATAGAACAATGCTTATACTCTTTCACGGTGAACAACACTATTCACATTACATAGCACATGTGATTTCGGTACAAGGTCGCATTTTGCATCTTATATTGAGTGCCTGCGGCTTTGGTGTTAGAGATCACAGACGCAGGGCCGGGCAACAGAATTCGGCTTGTATGCAGCCATGGTAAGCCACTGTCTTTCGGCTTCTGCAACCTTAATAAAAAGCAGCGCCCTCCTTTCCCATACCAAGCAAAGCCCGTTGAGTGCTGCGGTTTTCCTGTTAACGTGCAGCAGCAGAAACCAAACTTAACCCCCCCACCACCCATCCAATTCTCTGGGATGATCGCTTTACCCCTCCCCCCACCGCGTGGCTGGTATCAGGGAAGATCCCTGCTAGCCAAACGCAAAAAGCTTAGCGCCATTGTACCCCGCCCCCCTCCCCCCCCCACCGCTTGGCTAACTGCAGGGAAGGATTTCTTTTCAGCCACAGGCAAACAGCCCAGTAGGAACGGCCACCTCTGTCCCCTTAATTAAATTCCCGTATTTCAACCAGGTTACCATGAACGATATCACTCTCCTGAGGATAACACAGCGAGATAAAGAACGGATGTTGCTTGAATGCCAGCAAACACCGGGACCATACGCTGCCAGGCTTTGTCATGCAATGATACCAGATTACTTGCTACTAGCATGGCGTGGTCAAGTGTCCTACCATGGAGGACGGAATAAGGCTGCACTGCCCAGAAACCTTCTGCAAAGGCTTTTGGAGTACCTCCAGGAGAGCTTCATGGAGATGTCCCTGGAGGATTTCCGCTCCATCCCCAGACACGTTAACAGACTTTTCCAGTAGCTGTACTGGCCGCGAATGCATCCCAAGTCCTCAGGGCAAATTAATCATTAAAAAACGCTTGCTTTTAAACCATGTTTGATATTTACAAAGGTACACTCACCAGAGGTCCCTTCCAGGGGGTCTGCGATACCGCCTTGGGAGGGTTCGGAGGGTACTTCAGTCAGGGTGAGAAAAAGATCCTGGCTGTTGGGGAGAACGGAGTGCTGTGTGCTCTCCGCAAGCTCGTCCTCCTCCTCCTCCTCCTCTTCCCCGTCCGCAGAATCCTCAGGCATGGCTGAGAGTAACCCCTCATCGGAATCCACGGTCAGGGGTGGGGTAGTGGTGGCGGCCCCCCCTAGAATTGCATGCAGCTCAGCGTAGAAGCGGCATGTCTGCGGCTCTGCCCCGGACCGTCCGTTTGCTTCTTTGGTTTTCTGGTAGGCTTGTCTGAGCTCCTTAACTTTCACACGGCACTGATATGAGTCCCTATTGTGGCCTCTCTCCATCATGCCCTTGGAGATTTTTTCAAATGTTTTGGCATTTCGTCTCTTGGACCGTAGTTCTGCTAGCACGGAATCCTCTCCCCATATAGCGATCAGATCCAGTACCTCCCGTATGGTCCATGCTGGTGCTCTTTTTCGGTTCTCGGACTGCATGGTTACCTGTGCTGATGAGCTCTGTGTGGTCACCTGTGCTCTCCACGCTGGGCAAACAGGAAATGAAATTCAAAAGTTCGCGGGGCTTTTCCTGTCTACCTGGCCAGAGCATCCGAGTTTAGATTGCTGTCCAGAGCGGTCACAATGGTGCACTGTGGGATAGGTCCCGGAGGCCAATACCATCGAATTTCGTCCACACTAACCCTACTTCGAACCGGCAATGCCGATATCAGCGCTACTCCCCTCGTCGGAGAGGAGTACAGAAACCGATTTTAAGACCCCTTTATATCGAAGTAAATGGCTTCATTGTGTGGACGGGTGCAAGGTTAATTGGCTTTAACGCTGCTAAATTCAAATTAAAATCGTAGTGTAGACCAGGCCTTAGTCTACCTAGGGAACTGGTGTCCACAGCACAAAGTCCACCATCATGACTAGTGCTAGTGCAGGTGCTTTCTGGAAGTCTCAGCAGACAGGCCAGGTATCCGCTGGACATGGAGTGTGAGAGAACTCTCACCCTCAGAGGCCCTGCCAGGCCAGCAGTGTCCCAGACTGTGCAGCTGCATGAAGGGACAATGGCCCAGGGCTCGGACAATCTGTTGTATTTTGGTTGCACAAGAAAACTCATCAATTACCCCAGGTCTCTAGCTGAGAGTGTGCAGCGCCTGGCTCTGCCACACCCCTCACAATCAGGAAAATGTGAGGCTTTCTTTCCCTCACCCCCAGGAGATGGAAACCTTGGAAGATAGTGCCTTTACATTAAATTTCTTTTTATGTTACTGATTCTCAGAGAGCAGGAAAAAACAGGGCGGAGCTGAGTGTCACCTGCCAAACTGAGTGGGTCGGCTCCAAATCTGTCACTCACTGGCACTGCTGGGGATGTTTCTTTAAGAAGACTTTGATCCTTGTACTTTACTCGCATGTGACAAGGATTCCTGTTACGATAACTTCCCATATCTTGTTACTTTCATTTCTGTAGTTGGTGGGAGCAGCAGAAACCGGGCAGCGATTCCATTCAGTTACAAATGCAGTAAATTAACAACAGACACAAATGAACAGGACAGAGTGAAACTCCCTGGCTGTGACTCCTGTGCTGAATGGGTGAAACCGCCTCAGCAAAGGGAGGTTTCACAGGAAGTGCAAACTCATGGATGCTAGAAAAACTGAGAGCTTTGCAGGACTCTGAAGCTGCTTGGAGGAAGTGTCCCTGCAGGACTCAGCAGGTAAGGGATCTTCCAGCGCTGGAACTACAGACTCGTTTGATATTTCCTCGTCCACACACACACTCAGATGAGCTGTCAGTGTCACAGGGCCCCTCTCCCAGGTTTGTCAGGGGTAAACTGCTGCTCCCATACTTCGAGTGTAAATTTGGCTGAAGAAACGCACACACGTGATGATCAGTAAGTGTTTGGTTTTTGTAACACCACAGTGTCCTTAGTCCATTCCAGTCACACAATGAGGCAGAGTCTCTACCCCACAGAGCTTCTAGCCTGAAGACTGAAAGAAGGTTTTTCCCTTTGCTGGTTCATTGGGCTTTAGCAGAGCCTGGGGCCCTGCAGTAGAGCTCATTTGCTCTTGCTGTTTTGCTGCCTGATGGGAGCTGTAGTTAGTGAATAGCTTCCTTAAGTGATATTATTGGCCGTCTATGGCTCCTCTTCCTTACCACTGGATGGATACATAAGAGGACTTAGGTGCCTGTCACTTTAAGTACCTAGAAAAAAATCCCAGAATCAGGACACACTGGGATTCACAAAACCCTGCTCATCTATGGACAAACCCTGCAGTGCCTACAATCACTTGGTGCCTAAATTTTTGCAGTAACAGTTTAAAGGTGCTTATTTTTCTGTCTCTGAGCATTTTCCCTACTCCAATCTTCCCAAATACTCAAAGGCTCACTCCCTACCCCAACCAAGGGGTAAAGACACCCCAAGGCTGCAGCCAAGTCGGCTGACATATGGAGGAAGGTGGGTTCATGGCCCTCCTCACTCCTGGAAGATAGTGGCAGGTTCCCATCTCAATTTCAACCCTCAAGGCATTGAAGTGGCAGGAGGCCCATGAAAACTCCCCAAGTACACCCTGCTAGTGTCATCCAAAAGATAAGACCCAAGGGAGTGTGTGAAACTTTTGAGTAATGAAAGTCTGTGCTGTAAGAATCTTGAAATTGCCTAGTAGAAAAGCTACCAAGTGGATGGGAAATTGGTTTTGGCATGTATGGAAAACATCTGTGGTTTTACCTGAACTTGGAAGGCATCTGAGTCCCAAGGTAGCAGGAGATATGAACATTCCCAAGTCACTGGTTGAAGAGATCTCGCTCAGTTTGATGTCAAAGGGGAAAGAGATGTGACAAAGTGGGAATTGTATGTAATATTTTTATGAACTATCCGTACGACTCTGTACCTATCACCTTGGCAGCACTATCCATTGGGGGAAAGAATTTATTTTCTCCCTGGGACATGGGAGATGAAGGCAGGTATCTCAGACATAGAGCTGCTAGGACTTTCTGGGCTAGAATCAACACACTGGAATGGCCGACCCGATAGAGACAATGGAAACCACAATGAGTAAATATTAACACCTCGCTGCAGGGGCAGCTGAACATGGGAGCACAACATGGCTGTGTCTGGAGAGCAAAGAGGAGCGGTGTCAGGGTTAGGTTAGGAAGAGCAGGGTACGCAACACAGAGATCTGCTGGAATGGGGAGACAAAGAAGACAGGGCAGGTGAGGATGCGCCTGGTGACAGCCTGGCTTCCACTCAGCGGAGCCAACACCCCCAACTGCCAATTACCCCCACCAGCGCCCCTGGGGGAGACCCAGTTCCCCCTCCCCCATCCTCCCCACCAGTACCCCTGGGGGAGACCCAGTTCCCCCTGCACCATCCTCCCCACCAGTACCCCTGGGGGAGACCCAGTTCCCCCTGCACCATCCTCCCCCCACCAGCACCCATGAGGGAGACTGGACCTCCCCTAGTTCACCCTGCTACATCCCCCCACCAGCACTCCTGGTTTAGGGAGGGTCAGGTCCAGTTTGGTCTGGGGAGGGATGTGGGTCGGGTCCAGTTTGGAGGGTTGGCCTGGTCTTTTGGCCAACAGCCGGTCCTGATCCTAATCTCTATGCCTTTCTGCTGGGGGGGGGGGAGGTCTATGGGCGGGGGGGGGAATGGACTAGCAAGACTAGTATGAATAATGATACTGTAAATACAATGTAATAGAGTTTTTCATATTTTTTATTTTTTTAAATGTTTTAAACAGTTTTTAAATACGCCTCAGTTTCATGCAGAAATGTAATTCAAGCCCTGGTAGTTCCTATGAGAAATGTGACGGATGAGATAATGGGATGGTTCCCTTTTAGTGGGGGCAGCACATGGCTGGTGTGTTGGCCAGCTTTGTTAGCTGGTTTTACACACACACACACACACACACACACACACACACACACACACACACACACACACACACACACACACACACACACACACACACACCTCTCCTGGCATCCAGGTCTCTTTCCCCACCTGATCTGTGCTAGGAGGCATCAGGAGCTGCTGCTCTCCACTCATGCAGCCCAAGTGGGGAAAGTGACCTGGATGCAGGGAGCTCTGATGTTGCTCTCATTTCTCCCATCACAGGTCCCTAGGGGTGTGTGGGGCAGAGGAGCAGCAGTCCCCGGGGGAGCGAGCAGCAATGCAGCTGCTTTGTGCATCCAGGTCAGTTTCCCCACATAGGTGCAGGAGGGAGATGCAGGGGTTAGCAGTAAAGGGGTGCAGGGATTTGGGGTGCAGGAGGGGGAGCAGGCCTGTCTGTGCGTGTGCTGCCAGCTGTCTGTCTCCTCCCTGCTGGCCCGAGCTGGGTGTCAGCAGTGCTGGCCCTGCACAAATCAGCTGGTAGCAGGTAGGTGGCGGTGGGTGGAGGAGCTGGGCTGAGCCAAGAGAGAGGGGAGCATAGTCATGAGTCACGATGGGTTCACTCCACTCACCTGGCCTCGCTCTCTCTCCGCACAGGTTGCGGGGGACCGGCTCTGGCCAGAAGCCAAGGGGCTCTGCCTGTGGGGCAGGTGAGCAGGTGGGCTGGCTTGGCACAACCCGGCCCCCCGAGCAAGTTTTGTCCAGGGGCTGTGCCCCCTCGACATACTGGGGCACCATTTTATAATCCTGCATAGGGCCCATAAATCCTAAGGACAGCCCTGGTTATGAGAGAGGCAGCTAAAAGCAATGCCCTAAACAGCTTGCTGCTGGGAGAAGTTGCCAGGTCTCAGAGTCCAGGTCCCACCATGTGCTGGGCTTGTGAAATTGCAAGTGAGGGGCAGCGCCAGAGACAGAAGCTGCATTTTCTCTCTTTGCTGGTCTTGTCTCTCCCCTTTTGTGTGTTTGTCTTGTTTTATTTTCTTAGCAAACATGACTGGACTTTATCAACAACAACAACAACAACAGAGTCAGCCCATGTCAGTAACTTCTTCTCTTTTCCTCACAAAGCAGTTAACAACATGTATGCCATGTCAGTCCCAGGAGATTAGAGAGACGGGTGGGGAGAGGTAACATCTTTTATTGGACCAAATTCTGTTGGTGAGAGACACAAGCTTTCGAGACACACGGAGCTGTTCTTCAGGTTACCATCTTTCTGGAGAAAGGGGTAAACAGTGAGGTGGCAAAGTTTGCAGATGATACTAAACTGCTCAAGATAGTTAAGACCAAAGCAGACTGTGAAGAACTTCAAAAAGATCTCACAAAACTAAGTGATTGGGCAACAAAATGGCAAATGAAATTTAATGTGGATAAATGTAAAGTAATGCACATTGGAAAAAATAACCCCAACTATACATACAATATGATGGGGGCTAATTTAGCTACAACGAATCAGGAAAAAGATCTTGGAGTCATCGTGGATAGTTCTCTGAAGATGTCCACGCAGTGTGCAGAGGCGGTCAAAAAAGCAAACAGGATGTTAGGAATCATTAAAAAGGGGATAGAGAATAAGACAGAGAATATATTATTGCCCTTATATAAATCCATGGTACGCCCACATCTCGAATACTGTGTACAGATGTGGTCTCCTCACCTCAAAAAGGATATTCTAGCACTAGAAAAGGTTCAGAAAAGGGCAACTAAAATGATTAGGGGTTTAGAGAGGGTCCCATACGAGGAGAGATTAGAGAGGCTGGGACTCTTCGGCTTGGAAAAGAGAAGACTAAGGGGGGACATGATAGAGGTATATAAAATCATGAGTGATGTTGAGAAAGTGGATAAGGAAAAGTTATTTACTTATTCCCATAATACAAGAACTAGGGGTCACCAAATGAAATTAATAGGCAGCAGGTTTAAAACAAATAAAAGGAAGTTCTTCTTCACGCAGCGCACAGTCAACTTGTGGAACTCCTTACCTGAGGAGGTTGTGAAGGCTAGGACTATAACAGCGTTTAAAAGAGAACTGGATAAATTCATGGTGGTTAAGTCCATTAATGGCTATTAGCCAGGATGGGTAAGGAATGGTGTCCCTAGCCTCTGTTTGTCAGAGGGTGGAGATGGATGGCAGGAGAGAGATCACTTGATCATTGCCTGTTAGGTTCACTCCCTCTGGGGCACCTGGCATTGGCCACTGTCGGTAGACAGGATACTGAGCTAGATGGACCTTTGGTCTGACCCGGTACGGCCGTTCTTATGTTCTTATAATTTATTACCATTTAAGAGACTGTCAAATAAGGGCATGTCTACACTACAAAATTAGGTTGATTTTATTTAATTTGACTGTGAGCACCGATTTAACAAATGTGATTTTGCATGTCCCCACTAGGTGGCTGTGGTTCACAGAACACATCCTCACTGCCAGGGGTTGCATCAACTCAAGGAGTGATGCACTGTGGGTAGCTATCCCACAGTCCCTGCAGCAGATTGGAATACTGGGCTACGGTCCCAATGCCTCATGGGATGAAAATATTGTTGCGGGTGGTTATGGGTGCATGTCATCAGTCTCCTATGTCTGTGGCTCAGAACCAGAGTGGCTGTTTGCCAGCCTTGTCCTGTGGTACGCTTGTCTAAGCTCCTTTATTTCCACTTGGCACTGCTGTGTGTCCCTGGTGTAGCCCTTATCCACCATGTCCTGTGCGATTTTGGCATAGATATCAGTGTTTCTTTTGCTGGTTCAGACTCTGCCTGCACAAACGCTTCCCTCTGCCCCCCTCTCAGCAATCAGATACAGCATCTCCTGGAGTGAATTTGTGCATCCGGGCAGTCATGCTCAGCTGTGCTGGTGAGCTCTCCACGCTGCTCCAACAGGGAATGAACATTCAAAACTTCCCCAGGGCTTTTCCTGCTCGCCTGGCTGAAGAGCTTGGAGTTCACAGTGCTCACTGGAGCGCTCTGGGTCATCGCCTGGAGGCCAGTAACTCCGAATTACAATACACAGTGTTTACACTCCCCTTAATTCGAGGCATGAATGTGGCCTCTGGCTTTACTACACTCACAGGTGGAGTACAGGAGTCGATTTTAAAAGCCTTAAGGTCGACGGGAGGGACTCGGCAGTGTAAACACACTCATTATAAATTTGACCTAATGCTGAATACATCGACCTAAGCGTGTAGTGTAGACCAGCCCTAAGAGGCTTTTTCCTTTTAAAACCTCTCTCCAGCTAAAGGGAAAGGAAACCAGGGATATTGTTAAATGAAAGTCTAATTTAATATTTTATATTTCAAATGCTTTAACTATTTGTCCTTCGTTTTCGATATCTTTAATAAAAGATTGAAAACATTTGTTATGGTGCATTTGCCATGGTGCTACGCAGGCTGAGGTCTCTGTGTACCAAATCCAAGCCCATTTTAACTGTTTAATATAGAACAGTGACTGGGTCATGTTAACACCTTTGACTCTTTGGGCCCCTATGGGTACGTCCACACAGCAATAAAAGACTCTCAGCAGTAATCTCAGAGTCTGGGTCAACTGAAAGTGTAAACACACCCTATATTACAGCTACATTTATCCAACACTCTTATTCCAGAAGACAATTGCATTGTTCCTGTTTACCCAATGCACTGCAGAAGTGGGCTAACACACAAACACTCCGAAATTAGAGTGTCCACATATGGATTTATTCTGGAATAACCATTAACCTTAGCACAGGTGCAGCCCCAGGGAGCAAGCACTAGTGCAGACGGGCTGCCAGCTACTGCTGGCATTTTAATCTCAGCGATGTTTGACCCTGCTTGGAGCTAGTGCAAACTAGAGCTGTGGGGAGAATCCCTTCCCAACTCCATGCATTGCACACCAGGGTGTGCTAACCCTTGTGCCAGTCACTGCACGTCTGATTTTGTTTGTTTCTTCTGATCCCAGATCCAGCTATGATGATGGGGAAGGTTCCCTCGTTCGCCCGCGGCTCCACAGTGAGCTCCGCTCTGCCTGGCTACGTCGCTCTCTGCCTCACTCTACAGGTTCACAGGCTGGCATCAGGTATGAACTCCAGCCTCCTCGCTGGGTTTGCTGCCTGTTCCCACACAGAGCTCTGCTGTCCTGCAGCTCCTCACACATACAGAGAGAAGTGATCATGTCACCCCTTCCAGAGTCACCCCCACTGAACACCCCCGCAGCTCAGGGCACACCCAGAATATCCCTCCTTCTAATGCTGTCCAATGGACTCTTACCAGCCAAACTCCTGGGTGAAAACTCCCATTGACTTTAGTGGGGCCTGGATTTCTCCCCTGGATTTTGGTGTCTCCACTTCCCTTATGGTCCTTGCTTTAATTCGCACCAGCCTCCTCTCTGCCCCTTCCTGCTAGTGTGAGAGTGTCCGTCCCGTCCCCTGTCTCCTCCTGCCACCTGGCACATTCGCTGACAACAACCTTCATTGACACAGAGTGAGGGTGAAGGGGCTGTTAAAGGGGATGAAGGGCTTGTAAAATGTGACAAGTGTGGGGCTGTTTCTGGGCAGTAGCTCAGTGTAGAACAGGGTCGGTAGCTCCTGTTCAGAACAGCTCCCCTAAGAACAAGTTTTTCCTTAGCAAGGAGAAGGCTACTCTGTGCTACAGTTGTCATGTGCCCTGATCCCTGAGCAATGTGCCTTATCTGGGCAGGCAGAGTGCAGGTCTGTGTGCGATGGGTGTATTGGATCATCTCTCAGAGAGGGCAGAGTTAAGGTTGCTTTGGTCTGTACCTTAACTTTGCATTTGTTGGTGTTCAGAGCCCTGAGTTTTGCTGAACTGTTTTCTGAAAGGACCTGAGATACCTCTGGGAACCTTAACTCTGCATAGGCAAAGATTTTTGTCAGTGTCTTTCCTACTTTCTTGAACAGAAAGAGGACTCCTTGTAGTAGACATTAAGGGTCATTTAGGCAGTTGTAGTCCTCACTTAGATTTGCAGTTGATACATGACGGTGGCTAGATAACACAAAGCCCTAACTTTTATATCGTGCTTTTCATCAGTAGAGCTCAAGGAATGTTATTCATTATCCCCATTTTACAGATGGGGAAACTGAGGCACAGAGCAGTAAAGAGACTTGCCCAAGATCACCCAGCAGGCCAGTGGCAGAGCCAGGAATAGTCCCAGTCCAGTGGTCTCTCCACTAGGCCACACGGTTGCTATGTCATTCCTCAGCACGCCTCCCCCTGCCTGTACATTTTGTTACAGTGCAACGGGGGTAATGGTTGTGCTTTGAAGGGTTTACAGTGTGTAGTTGCTAACAAGGCTGGTGCAAGAAATCTGAGACACAGTCCATGTCCCAGCATCTCAACAGTTCCCTGGTGCTTACAGTGACTGAGAGAAAACTGCTGAGTCTGTCTCCTTCTCCATCCTCTGCCCCACCATCCCTCACAACATGTAGCCCCCCCTTCCCCCTCCAACATTCCAGCTCTCCCTCCCATTCCCTCACCATGAAGCCATTAGTTAGCACTGTCGAAGCCTTTAATATGTAAGATGTTGTTCCTTGCTGTCTCCAGATGGGGTAGACGTACCTGCGCTAGCTCTGATCAAGCTGTCCTGCTATAAATGGCAGAGTAGCCACAGTAGCATGAGCAGCCTCCCTGAATATGTACCTAGGGTCCTGGGTAGGATCATACCTGGGGAGCTAACCCATCCCCCCGCTCACACCACCACGGCTACACTTTCTCATGCTAGCTCAGTCAAAGCTAGTGGGTGCATGTCTCCCCACACTGGAAATTACAGCTCCAGCTCAAAGTGTAGACGTCCCCTCAGTGTTACCAGCTCACAGAACTTTATCACAAGTCTCATGCTATCTGATGGGTTTCTTAAAGCCACAGCTCCTGTGCCTGTGATTAGCTGAGAATCTCAGCTTTCATTTTGTTTTAAAGTACGTTTCTGTCCATCTTGGTGCAGATAAATACTTGGAAATGTGACTCAAGTCATCTTTAAAGGTTCAGAAATCAGAAGGCAGAGACCAATTTTATGATTTTTAAAAAATCTCTTTATTTTTAAGCCAATCTCATAATTTGGGCGGGGAGGGGGGGGACTTTCTCCTGATTTTTGAACACTTCAAAGTTGGCAATACGCCTCCTGCTGCACTTACATTCCTGTCTGTCTTGGTTCCTCTCCAATTTAATTTTCTTTTTCCGCTGACTCATTTCACAGCACAGTTCACAGTGACTGGACCTGACCATCCAGTCACTGCCTCCCTAGGTGGGGAGGCCATCCTGCCCTGCCACCTCTCCCCCAGGATGAGCGCTGAGAACATGGAGGTGGGATGGTTACGATCCCAGGACTCTGAAGTCGTGCACCTGTACCGTGATGGGAAGGATCAGTATGGAGAGCAGATGCTGGAATATCGAGGCAGAACTGAGCTCTTGAAAGACGACATCACCAGTGGGACAGTTTCCCTGAGAATACGTGATGTCCAACCCTCCGATGATGGGCAGTACAAGTGTTATTTTCAGTCCAGTGCTTCTTACAAAGACGCTTTATTGGAACTACAGGTGGCAGGTCAGTATCTTGTTCTGATACTTTGACATCTTCAACAGGGTAATAAGTGGAGTCAGAGGGGTCATTGTGAGATGCCACCTGATGTGTCTCATTGTAGTGGGACAGTAGCTCTGCTCTGGTTAAGGTTTATTCTAGTTCACTGTTTAACAGCTGTTTTTTCTAAGGGCTCTAAAATCCAGAAACATACTCAGATTGTCTTGAAATTTTCTGTGACACATTGGAGCCTGGGACAGGGTTAGTGGGCTAAGATTGAGTTCATTAGAGCAAGGAATTAATGAGATACACAAACACCCCAAAAATGTCAGGTGATATCGGCATGTTGTGATTATTACAACTTTTTTGTGCACAGCTGGGGCTAGACAATAGCTGATCCTCCCCACACTGATGTCACCAGCTGGGATTGATCTCGGCTTGTGTCTGGCGCCCACAGGGTAACAGTGGTTGATACACAGAGTCCTGTAGCCCAGAGCCTGGTATAAGAATGGGAGAATTGAGGAATTCTCCTTGCTCCCCAGGACAGGTGAATTCAGGAGGCCTGACCCCTGAAGATGCTGCCAGAGAGACCAGCAAGGGCACATGTGTAGCTAGGTCTGTAACCAGGACATGAGGTTTAGGTCAGGTGCAGCGAACACCAGACTGCTGACAATCCCCATGGCGTGGCAAAAAGACACCTCTGTGCACTTCTGCTGACACAGCCTACAGACCTCAGCACTGAAATGAGACACATACGTGATCCCTCAAGGTACATGCACCTCTCCTCATATCGCTGTGACAGCTCTGCCAGCCTGCTTGAATTAATCCCTCCACCAGTCACTACAGTGACTCCAAACACAGTCTCCGTCATGCCTGTGTGTTGTGGCACCACCCTCACTGAACCGTTCCCAGCGCTTATTGCCAACCCCAGGAGGCAGAGTCCAGGTTGCAGGGCTGGGGCACTGTGCGCCGTTACTTTGTATCTCTTGGGTATCAGGAGTTTAAGTTTAGCCACTCTCTGCATTTTGGAAAGGCACCAGGCCCTGCTGGGCAACCGTAATTCTGCATTGGCAAGTATGTTGTAGGCTTTAGTATGTAGAACCCCCGTGGCCGAGATGGAGTCTGCTCTGCAGAGCAGCTCTGGCCAAGAACAGCCTGAACTGGAGTGCAGCAGAGTAACTCCCTTCCACCCCAGGGCACAGATGTTGGTGGTGGTGGTAGGGCACACGGGGTCACATACTCCCCCAGATTTGCTGCCTGGCTTGTACTGAGCATGCTGACATGGACTGAGCTTGCTCAGTAATACTGCTGAAGCCAGCTGCCATCACCCTGACCCCCCCCCCCCCAACACACACACTATTGACAGGCAAGGGGTGTCCCTGCCTGTTCCAAAACCTCCGGTGTCAATGCACACCCATCAGAATAGTAGAGCAAAGATAGGAAGGGAAAATATATATTTACAGAGGGATGAAGGTAGAAAAACAACAGGGAGAAGATATGGGGAGGGATAAAACACGCTTAGATCCAACAAGGGGTCCCACAAGCCCAGTGGTACCACAACATTAAAAGGTAGATGCCAGGCACTGTGTGTCTACACTCAGAGTTCAGGGATCCTGGGCAGAGTTCCAGTCCAGCTGTGAGACATGGGTGCTTCTGCTCGTCTTCGGCGCCAGTGAACTTTCCCCAACAAACGCCTCTGGTGCCCTCTTCTGCTGCTCTCTGCAAACTCCACAGAGCGACCACCTCCCCACTTAACTAGCTAAGAGCCTCTCTCCTTATTCCCAATGCAGAGTCACAAGCCCCAGTACTCACAGCCACATACAGCTCTGGGTGACAGGGATACTTCTCAGGGGAGTCCTACCTGGCACAGTGCTCCTCCTAGCTCCCGTCCTCTGACGTCCCCAGTTGGCTGCTCTGTCCTTCCTGGGCTTTTGGCAAGTTTTTGGCTGCTGTCATTGTGTGAGCGCCTCTCGCAGTAGCCCTTTTGTCCAGATCTACAGACACACACACTCCAAGGGGGTCACAAACATGCTTTTAATTAGCTTTGTAAGTGAAAGTAGTGGAAGAGTTTGGCCTCCCTGGCCATCAGTTAAGCAGTTCTCAGCTCCTTCCAGTGGTTCTTCTGATTCAGTCCTTTGTCCCTGCTGCACAGTGTGTGGTGAGAGGCGTTGTCTGTGTTCATAAAAGGGAGAACCAGCCCCTTGTTCCTGCTCAGGAACCTGCAGGATTATGGAGCGGCTCCCCACCATTGGTAGAGAATATGAAGAACATGCACATACGCTAGAACAGTAATAAATGAGAGGTCGGGTTGTCTGGTGGATAGTGCAGTGCACTGAGTGTCAAGGGACGGGGTTCTAGTCCTACCTTTGCTACTGAGCTGTGTGTGAACTTCGGCAAGTCTCTGTGTCTCTGTTTCCTCTCTCACTCTTTGACTGCGTTGCCTGTTTAGACTGTAAACTCTGCAGGGCACAGACTGTCTCCTACAATGTGTGTACAGCCATGGGCAGCGGGTATAAGAGACAGGGGAAGGCAATGCCAGATGTGACCCTGCCCACACTCCGTCCCCAGCCCTAACCTGTCCCCCCGCCCCCCGCTTCAGCACAGCTCCCTCCAGTCTCGGGAGGCTGGGGCCGCGGGGCTGCGCACCGCCCACCCTCCCCATGCTCCTGGCCCATGCTGTGGCCCCCTGTCCTTCCCAAATCATCCAAATTGTTCAGATTGGTTTAGGTTTATGTTCACTGAAGGGTTTATACAAATAGTTATAATAAATACAAAGGGTAAGTTAGAAGGAGGTTTCTGGTGTGTTGCTGTAAGGATGTGAGAGAGTAAACATCACCTCCATGAAATTCACCGATTGCACTCAAGCTTGTGAGACTTTGCCACCCTCACAAATGTTAAACAGTAAGTACAACAGGAGATACGAATATTTACCAGCTGGAAGAGAAGATACAGCAGAAAGCTGCAAAATGGCTACATGAGAGTAGCAGCTCCTCAAAAGGTATCTGGGGAAAAGGTCCTAGAATAGAAAAGTGCAACCCCACTTTGGGGAGATTTGGTAAAATCCAGACATTTGGTGTTTCTATGTCACAGCCAAGGGACCTGACCCAAAGCCCATTGTTGGCAAAGGAAAGAATCCCACAGACAAGTGGAACCAAATGGTAGAATAATGACAGTGCCCAGTGTGGCCATTTCACTAGAAAATTAGAGAGTTGGGAAAAATTGGAAAGTTTTAGTGTAATTTAAGCAATGTTTGTGGTGGTGGCAGCTCATCCTTGTTTCTTCCTAGCAGGGAATGATTCTAGGTTTTCTATTCTGCAGCCTGGCTCTTGCAGGCTGGCTGTGCTTTACTTTCTCCATTTATCTAAGTGTAGCTACTGAAAAAAAAATTAGTTCTACAACTTTAATTCGTTTCACTTTCAATGTCCTAATGCTCCAATGTTCGGGTTTCAAACACTGCACAGGACTCTTGGTCTAAGAACTATTTTCAGTCAGATACAGAGCCTTTAAAATAAGTTTTAAGTGCTGCAACTAGGGGTACTGGGGGTGCAGCACCCCCTGGCTTGAAGTGGTTTCCATCATATACAAGGCCAGCACAATGGCTGCATGATCTCTAGATTATTCTTGGACATGATATTTTTGGAGATCTTCCTATTTTATCATGAAATAAATTTGCCGATTATGTGTTGTTATTGGGTCTTTCACCCTTAACATAAATTAGCTGATGCTGAGCTACAGGGGTTAAGATGAACATTTAAAAGTTTGTCAAGGGGGAAAGTAACATTAAAGAGAAAGTATGTGCATTAATTAACAAATGAAAGGGAGGAGGTGAAATTAATGATGGCTCAGAAGTAGCTGAGGTAGCAAACTTTAAAAAAAATTGTAAAAAGTCACTATATAATTAAATGATGGATGTTAGCAGCATGGATCTAGACTATAATAAATTTTGGCAGCCAAATCTTACAAATTGTTCAGATTGGTTTTGGTTTATGTGCACTGAAGGGTTTGTACAAAATGATAAATACAAAGGATTAAGTTGGAAGGCTTTGAGAGTAATCATCATGTCAATGAAATTCACAGATTGTACTCAAGTTAGTGAGATTCTGGCACCCTCAAAAATATTAAAGAGTAAGTAGACGGGAGTAAAGATTACTTACCAGTTGGAAGAGAAGGACACACAGCACAGCAGACGCAGGCTATAAAATGACTGCTTAAGGGCAGCATTTGCTTGTATCTGCACATGTAAAGGAGAAAAGTGCAATCCTGAGGAGATTTGGTAAGATCAAGGCATTCACTGAGGAATCAGTATTTGTGTGTAACAGCTTATATAGCCTTACCTGGTAACCTGACCCAAAACCCATTGTAGTTAAAGGAATGACTCTCAGAGACAAGTGGGACTAAATGGAAGAATAGATGAGGGAGAAAAATTATTCTCCTTAACCTCTGATGATAGGACAAGAAGCAATGGGAGCAAGGGAGGTTTAGGTTGGACATTAGGAAAAACTTCTTAACTGTCAGGGTGGTTAAGCACTGGAATAAATTGCCTAGGAATAAATTGCCTAGGGAGGTTGTGGAATCTCCATCATTGGAGCAGGTTAGACAAACACCTGTCAGGGATGTTCTAGATGGTGCTGGTGCTGCCATGAGTGCAGGGAACTGGACTTGATGATCTGACCCAAAGCCCATTGTTGGCAAAGGAAAGACTCCACAGACAAGTGGAACCAAATGGCAGAATAATGGCAGTGCCCAGTGTGGCCATTTCACTACAAAATTAGAGAGTTGGGAAAAATTGGAAAGTTGTAAGTGTAATTTAAGCAATGTTTGTGGTGTGACGCCCCATGTTTGTTTCTTGCCAGCAGGGGAAGATCCCAGGTGCTCATTCGTTAGCTCTGCTGCTCTAGCAGTGAAGCACTGACATCCAAAGTTGGGCTTCTAACCTCATTGTGCAGCAGCCAGCCCACCCCCTCTTTCCTTCTCCTCCCCACCCCCCCCACCTGAGCAGCCCTGTCTACTGGTGTCACAAGGAGGGGGCTTGCTCTTCTGCCATAAGCACACTCACCCCCTGAGCTTGCTTGTTTTGAATTTGAAGAAAGTGCTGCAGAAGCTCCCAGCCCTGAGTAGGATCAGTGAATGTCATGGAGGTGATGTTTACTCTCATCCTTACAGGAGTTTGCATGGGCTGAGCCTGTAATTGTTCTGCTTGATGAGCGGGCATCCCTCACTCTGGGCAGGGGAGGGGAGTAAAGCAAAGACACAAGCTCCCTGCATTCCTCTCGCTCCTGGCTAGTGAGGGGAGAGGCAGGAGACAGCGTCCTGGTACGAAACTTAGGGGAGTGCTCCAGCCCCTCTTACCCCCTGTGAATGGTGCCCTTGGTTCCAAAGAGGATGGAGCTAGGCTGTTCTCAGGGGTGGCAGATGACAGAACAAGAAGCAATGGTCTCAAGTTGCAGCGGGGGAGGTCTAGGTTGGATATTAGGAAACATTATTTCACTAGGAGGTTGGTGAAGCACTGGAATGGGTTACCTCGGGAGGTGGTGGAATCTCCATCCTTAGAGGTTTTTAAGTCCTGGCTTGACAAAGCCCTGGCTGGGATGATTTAGTTGGTGTTGGTCCTGCTTTGAGCAGGGGGTTGGACTAGATGACCTTCTGAGGTCTCTTCCAACCCTAATCTTCTATGATTCTATAATGCTATCGAGTGTTTGTGTTTCTCTTTTGCTGAGTGTATTTCCTGGCTTTCAGAGGTACCAGTTTTCTGCTACCCATTTCTGCATTCTGGAAGGGTACAAGGCACTGCGAAAACAACCCAAACTCCCCTATTGCAAGGTTTTTTATTTGTGAATTAATTTAATGCTTGTCTACATGTATGTAACCCCTGCCCATCAGAGTTGGTAGCAACAAGGGCTGGGTTCAGTAAATCTCACCGAATGAGGGTCAATCCATCCTCATCATCATATCCACTCATTATACTCCACACCTGAACATAGCCACTCTATGAACTTCATACCCTCATATCTCAATGTCTGTACTTTGACCCATCAACCTTTTACCCCCAATCGGGGATATTGCAGATTATGTATTCCTTATGCCACCCGATCTTAAACCAAATTTTGCACCCTCGTGTTCACTTTTTTTTTTTTAACATCATCTTAATAAAATGTTTAAGTCTAACCGGCTCGAGTCCCCACCCAGTGACCTGGGACAATTACATACCACCCCCCGGGCACCTCTTCTGGGTGCAATACTTCCCCTCTTGCAAGCACAGAGTCTGGGTGTAGCAAAAAATGTTTAATGAAGGAGGGAAACAATGCAGCATTATGTTGGGGAACCACCACAAACAAGGTTCATAAACATAAATCATGAGCCAGAAGACCCACCCTCAAGTAGATTGGGCCATGTCCTTTTCCTTTGGGTTCTTAAGTCCAGCAACCCAAAAGTCTCCTCACTCACAGTTGCTGTCATTGGTCAGTGTAACCCCAGAGTTCAGAAGTTCATCTGCAGAGTTCACCTACCAGCCTGGGTGGAAGGGCGAGAAGGTATGGAGGCACCTTACACACTCCACTGCTCAGGCCCTCNCTTGATGAGCGGGCATCCCTCACTCTGGGCAGGGGAGGGGAGTAAAGCAAAGACACAAGCTCCCTGCATTCCTCTCGCTCCTGGCTAGTGAGGGGAGAGGCAGGAGACAGCGTCCTGGTACGAAACTTAGGGGAGTGCTCCAGCCCCTCTTACCCCCTGTGAATGGTGCCCTTGGTTCCAAAGAGGATGGAGCTAGGCTGTTCTCAGGGGTGGCAGATGACAGAACAAGAAGCAATGGTCTCAAGTTGCAGCGGGGGAGGTCTAGGTTGGATATTAGGAAACATTATTTCACTAGGAGGTTGGTGAAGCACTGGAATGGGTTACCTCGGGAGGTGGTGGAATCTCCATCCTTAGAGGTTTTTAAGTCCTGGCTTGACAAAGCCCTGGCTGGGATGATTTAGTTGGTGTTGGTCCTGCTTTGAGCAGGGGGTTGGACTAGATGACCTTCTGAGGTCTCTTCCAACCCTAATCTTCTATGATTCTATAATGCTATCGAGTGTTTGTGTTTCTCTTTTGCTGAGTGTATTTCCTGGCTTTCAGAGGTACCAGTTTTCTGCTACCCATTTCTGCATTCTGGAAGGGTACAAGGCACTGCGAAAACAACCCAAACTCCCCTATTGCAAGGTTTTTTATTTGTGAATTAATTTAATGCTTGTCTACATGTATGTAACCCCTGCCCATCAGAGTTGGTAGCAACAAGGGCTGGGTTCAGTAAATCTCACCGAATGAGGGTCAATCCATCCTCATCATCATATCCACTCATTATACTCCACACCTGAACATAGCCACTCTATGAACTTCATACCCTCATATCTCAATGTCTGTACTTTGACCCATCAACCTTTTACCCCCAATCGGGGATATTGCAGATTATGTATTCCTTATGCCACCCGATCTTAAACCAAATTTTGCACCCTCGTGTTCACTTTTTTTTTTTTAACATCATCTTAATAAAATGTTTAAGTCTAACCGGCTCGAGTCCCCACCCAGTGACCTGGGACAATTACATACCACCCCCCGGGCACCTCTTCTGGGTGCAATACTTCCCCTCTTGCAAGCACAGAGTCTGGGTGTAGCAAAAAATGTTTAATGAAGGAGGGAAACAATGCAGCATTATGTTGGGGAACCACCACAAACAAGGTTCATAAACATAAATCATGAGCCAGAAGACCCACCCTCAAGTAGATTGGGCCATGTCCTTTTCCTTTGGGTTCTTAAGTCCAGCAACCCAAAAGTCTCCTCACTCACAGTTGCTGTCATTGGTCAGTGTAACCCCAGAGTTCAGAAGTTCATCTGCAGAGTTCACCTACCAGCCTGGGTGGAAGGGCGAGAAGGTATGGAGGCACCTTACACACTCCACTGCTCAGGCCCTCACTTGCCCCCCGCCCAAGCCAATTGCCACACCTCTCCACTAGCCATTCACCAAGATGTCTTCATCCGCTCCCTCCCCATTTCCTCAATGATTTCAGGTGTTAGTAGGAGAACCTCACTGCTGGTATATACTGGATAGTTTTCTTGCATCAGAACCCCTAGCCCAAAGTAGGCATAATACTTACTCTACTCTACAGCATATAATTAGACTCTTAATTAAGTCTAAAATAGCTCTGTTATTGCAAGCCAATTTAGGGCCAAGCCATACAAATGGCTGTCCCCCAACCTCTCTCAACCCAATAGGCTTTGGAACCCATGTCCTTTGCCTAGCGAGTGCTGCGTAGTTGAGGGTGAGTCCCTCAGTCAGAAAATGCCAAGTACAGTTCTGCTGTCCTTGATTCACACTACCAGGATAACAATGCTTTATTACTCCTGCCCCAATAACAAAGAGACTGGAGATCCCACAGCAGCCAAAGTGACCATTTGGGCAAGAATCATGCTAGGCAGGGTGGGTGTGCCCATGCAAATGAGATCAGTCCCTGAAGTCCTTTTCCACAGCTCACCACCAGATGTCAGGGGAGAGCTCATTCTGACTCTGCTTACACATACATATGCACTTCTTTTGATGAACTAATGCAAACCTCTCTACAGTCACATTTGTGGGGAGGGATAGCTCAGTGGTTTGAGTATTGGCCTGTTAAACCCAGGGTTATGAGCTTAATCCTTGAGGGAGCCATTTAGGGATCTAGGACAAAAATCTGTCTGGGGATTGATTGGTCCTGCTTTGAGCAGGGGGTTGGACTAGATGACCTTCTAAGGTTCCTTCCAACCCTGATATTCTATGATATTTAAATGGGTTTGGAAATGGCTTATCAATTTAGCTTGAGTTAATTCCTTCTTGATTTAACAGTGTCCACAGAGGAATTTACACTTGATTAACTAAACCAGTTTAACTAAACTGGAGCAAATTTGTACATAGAAAAGCCCTAATATTAATTTTACTGTGTATCAAATATGAATCTGGCCAAATTAACTGACCAACCACACTCATGGACTCACACTCAATTATTAGTTTAATAGGAAATGGCTTTTAATAACCATGTAATAAAACTTTTGGCTCATTACTGGGCACTGTAGGATTATCACAAGTTCATTTATTTCTTCTGTAGGTTTGGGCTCTGCTCCTGCCATCTCTATGGAGGGACATCAGGACGGAGGGATCTGGGTTGTGTGTCGATCATCCGGATGGTACCCACAGCCCAAGAATCAGTGGAGAGATCACCAGGGACAGCTCTTACCATCAGCCTTTGAAGAAATATCCCCAGAGGCCACTGGCCTGTTTCAAACAGAGATTGCCATTGTTATAACAGAAGAGTCCAACCAGAAAGTGTCCTGCTGTGTCAGGAACCCCCGACTCAACCAGGAGAGAGAGTCAGCGATTTCCATAGCAGGTCAGTGCCCGTCCGTGCCGCACATGGATAGACTGAGTCACTGCAGACATGAGCGGAGAGTATTTGTCATTTTGTCTCCTGTTCATTGGCCTGAACCTTCAAGGTGCTGAGCACATCTTGGAAAGTCCTGAGCAACCTCCGTTCTCTTTGGAGATGTCTACACTGAAATTAGACACCTGCTGGTGCCCTGTGCCAGCTGGCTCAGGCTAAGGGGCTTGGACTAAGGGGCTCGGACTAAGGGGCTCTTAAATGGCAGTGTAGATATTCAGGCTTGGGCTGGAGACCGGGCTCTAGGACCAGGGCCGTCCCTAGCTATTTTGGTGCCCTATGCAGCCCCCCCGTGGGGGAGCTGCGTGGGGCCCCAGGCCTCCATTGGGGGGCTGGCCCCAGGCCTCTGCGGGCAGGAGTGGGGGGGGGGGAGCAAGCCCCAGGACTCTGTGGGGAGTGCGGACTGGCCACTTCCTGTGGGAAATGGAGACCCGGCCCCAGCCTGCCCTGCTCCCCTGGCTCCCAGCTGCACCGCTGGCGAGTGCTGGGGGGTGGTTCCCCCCTCCTCCCAAGCCTGGGAGCCAGGGGAGCAGAGCAGGCTGGGGCCGGGCCACTCCATTTCCCATAGGAAGTGGCCAGTCTCCTTCTCCCCCCCATCCCCTATGGAGGCCTGGGGCCCCACACAGCTCCCCCCCCCCCCCGAGGCCTGGGGCCAGCTCCCCCCGCTCCCGCCTGCGGAGGCCTGGGGCCCCAGGCTTCTCTGCTCCCCTGGCTCCCAGGCTTGGGGGGAGGGGTGAACCACCCCCCAGCACTAGCTGGTGGCGCAGCTGGGGCCGGGTCGCTCCACTTACCAGTGAGTGCAGGGTCGGGCCTGGCTGCAATCTTCAGAAGAGTGGGGGCAGGACTGGGCAGGGGCAGTGCTGGGACAGAGCAGGGGTGGGAAGAGGCGGGGGCCTGGGGAAGAGCCGAAGCAGGGGCTGGAGTAGCACGCAGCTGTGCAGGGCACCAGGAAATTCAGGGCACCAAATTTCCTGGTGCTCTACGCAGCTGCGTGCTTTGCGTATGGGTAAGGAAGGCCCTGTCTAGGACCCTGGGAAGTGGGAGGTTGGGCTTCAGCCCAGAGCTTGGGCTTCAGTCTGAGCCTGAAGATCTACACTGCAATTAAACAGCCCTTGCCCGAACCCCCTGAGCCTGAGTCAGTTGGCACAGGCCAGCTGTGGGTGCTAATTGCAGTGTAGACATACCCTTTGACTCCAGTAGGAGCTGAGGGTGTTTATCACCTTTAAGGCTGGGGCGCCATTGGCCAGATTTTCATAACAACTCAGTACCCAGCAATCATCATTCTTTTCACTGTGGGAGAGGGAGGGAATTCTCCTTTGTTCTTGTGCTGTAGTGAGAACTGTGTTGGAATTGGAAGTTGTCATTTTAAGAGTCGGGGGGAGGTTCCCAGTCCTGTTTGCAGACTAGAGGGCTCTGTAGCAAACCGTGTGAGCAGAATCAGGGCTTGTCTACAGGAGCAGTTAGGTCATGGCAGACTGGGGTGTAAATCTGCCTCTCACTAGCCTGGCACACACTAACTGCCTGTGTGGATCTTGCCACATGTACTAACGATTCCATAGTGCGCTTTGATCTGCCCCACTTTGAAAACAGGAACAGATCAAAGTGCACCAGGAACTTTTAGTGCAGTGTAGCAGGGTGTACACAGCCAGTTAGGGCACAGCAGGCTAGTGCGAGGTGGATTTACTTCCCAGCCTGCCGTGCACTATCTGTGCCTATAGACGAGCTGACATAAAGCAAGGTGGGGTGAGTTGTGCCTACTGCCTTAGGGAACAGCCCCCCTCTCCTGTTTTAAGGTTTCTTGTGTGTTAAGGTTCTGGATTCTAAGACATAAAGTTATGTTACGCTGCAACCTTCCAGCGGGAGTATTTATGTTTGTGTCTAACTGCTCTGTGTGTGCTGTGACCATCACAGTTCTCAGTGGGGGTCGGGGAGGGAATTCTCCTCTGTTCTCAGTGAGAGCTGCTGGGTGCTGAGTATTTATGAAAATCTGACTAATGAAGTTATTTTTCCTAAACAGCAGAAGAGAGCCCTGGATATGGTCTGAGCATTGCTTCTTAGAATACATCTGAAAATACCAGAACAAAAGTTGAGGCCCAAAATTGGCTGAAACAAAATCTTACCTAGGAGCATCTTAATTTTTAGAAAAAAAGTTTGCGATTTTATGTATTATTATCTACCAAATAACTTGGTTAGTACTGAATGAATATTTCATCACTGTAATAGTAAGACTGTTGTATTTGTAAAGCACTATTCATCTGAGGTCTCATAGTGCTGCACTGATGATTGTCTATGATATGCCCAGTATTACCTAATTGTTATGTTCACAGCACACACAGAGAGAGTTGAAACCACACATAAACACTTTTCCCGAAAGGCTGCAATGTAGCACTGCTTTATTTCTAAGAATCCAGAACTCTAACATGCCACAGCCAAATACAGAGAGAGACAAAGCAGGCTGCTCCCTAAGGCAGCGAGGCAGAACCAAACCCACCCTGCTCTAGGCTGGCTCTTTGCAGACTGACTGCAGAGGACCCAGATGCACGCTCCCAAAAGAGCCCTTTAGCCTGCGAGCAGGACCAGAAATCCCCTCATGATTTCAAGTGTCCGTGTAATTTTTACACGGTTTTCAATATACACCACTAACCACTTAGCGAAGGGCCCTCTAGTCAGCCATTGCTCCAAGGCCCAGGGAAGAGGACTCTGGAGGAATTTTTACTCTGAATCTATAGGCTCAAGTTTTGTTTTTATTAAAATCCTGCTGTGACGGGTTGAATCACAGAAACTCCCTTGGGGCTGCCAACTGATGTGCCAAGTCTACTTCTGCTCCTGCTTTCCTGCCCTGTCAGCTTAGGACTTCACTGCCCTGCCTGGTTTCAGCCAGACTCACTAGTCTGCTGCAAACCCAAACCCAGGTCTGAACCACGTCCCCTAACAGCTGTAGGCTTAACCTGAAAGCAGCTCACAGAAGTGTTCTTGTCTTTAACACTCAGATGCCCAACTCCCAATCGGGTCTAAACCCAAATAAATCCATTTTACCCTGTATAAAGCTTATACAGAGTAAACTCATAAATTGTTCACCCTCTATAACACTGATAGAGAGATATGCACAGCTGTTTGCCTACCCAGGTATTAACACATACTCTGGGTTAATTAATAAGTAAAAAGTAATTTTATTAAATACAGAAAGTAGGATTTAAGTGATTTCAAGTAGTAACAGACAGAACAAAGTGAGTTACCAAGCAAAATAAAATAAAACACGCCAGTCTATGTCTAATCAAACTGAATACAGATAAGATCCTCACCCGTTCCAGAATGCTCCCTTTTACAGACTAATCTCCTCAATCTGGGTCCAGCAATCACTCACACCCCTTGCAGTTACTGTCCTTTGTTCCAGTTTCTTTCAGGTATCTTTGGGGGTAGAGAGGCTCTGTCTTTAGCCAGCTGAAGACAAAATGGAGGGGTCTCTCATGGGCTTAAATAGACTTTCTCTTGTGGGTGGAGACCCCCTCCTCTCTCCTATGCAAAATCCAACTACAAAATGGAGTTTTGGAGTCACCTGGGCAAGTCACATGTCCATGCATGACTGAGTTCCTTACCAGCCAAGCCACATTCCTGGGAAGGCCCAGATGTTGATTGGTGTCTCCAAGTTCATTGTTGGCTTAAGTGTCTCTTGATTCGGTACTTACTGAGAATAGTCTTTTCTCAGGAAGCTGACCAACTGCTTCACTACAGCCTACTTAGAATCAAACAAGTATGCAGACAATATTCATAACTCCGAATACAAAAATGATACATGCATACAAATAGGATTAATAGATTCAATAGATCAGGGGTCGGCAACCTCTGGCACGCGGCTCGCCAGGGTAAGCACCCTGGCGGGCCGGGCCAGTTTGTTTACCTGCCGCGTCGGCAGGTTCAGCCGATCGCGGCTCCCACTGGCCGCGGTTCGCCGTCCCAGGCCAATGGGGGCAGCGGGAAGCGGCGCGGGCGAGGGATGTGTTGGCCGCGGCTTCCCGTCGCCCCCGTTGNGGCCAGACTCTCCCGTGAAGCTGAACCCCAATCTGTAGCCTTGGGCTAACTTAGAGCAACCTAGGGACTTCTTGAGCTTATGCCAGTGGGGGATAGGTGTAGCATAATGGAGCTGCCCCCTCCCTATCCCCAACACGCCCCCTCCCATGAATTAGCCATATTCAGTAACCAGGCTAAAGCTTGGGCTTCCATTGGCATAATAATAAAGCACAAAGCAGCCACATCTCCCTGTGTATTTCCCTGTGAGAGTCTTTTAACTAGTCACAGTGTCACCACTGTCACAGTGTCCTGCCTTCATTCTGCGTGTGTTTGCTCCCAAGTCAATGGCACTTTCTCTTGCAGAGCTGTTTTTCCCACGAGTCAATCCCTGGATGGTGGCTCTGGGTTGGATCCTGCCTCTCCTGGCTGGTCTCACTGCCCTGGTCAGTTACTGCTTCTGGAGGCAACGCAGAGAGAAAGGTGATGTAATGAGAGGTGTGGGGGGGAAATGGCGAGAGACAGACAGAGATTTAAAAACCAAACCAAAAGTAAAGAGACAGGGATTAAGGGGCTTTGATTCAGTGTTCGGAGGAGTTTCAGGCAGTGGGAGCTGGGCTGAGGGTGAAGAGGGAGCTGAAGAAATTATGATCATGTTTGAACCAAGAATTGTCAAGTGCTTTCATCCCTTCAGATCTCACTCTGGAATCCCAGTCTCATGTGTGAGTCTGAACTGTTCCCTGGGGATCCACATGGCTCAGTTTGAAACACCCGTATCGGGCTCAGTGAGCTGGGCTGAGAGCACCGACATACAGAACTTGTCTGCTTGCAAGAAAAATAGAGAGCAAAGTAGAAGAGAGGGGTTTGTTAGGGCCCAATTCTGCACCCCAGTCTGTACTTGTGAGTAGGAGCTGTGGATGGGCAAAGCAGTGACTGTGAAAATGGAAAGGTTAGAACTTATCTACACTCAGGGCTTGGCTACACTTGCAAGTTACAGCGCAATAAAGCCGCCCACAGCGCTGTAACTTACTCCCCGTCCACACTGGCAAGGCACGTACAGCGCTGTATCTCAGCGGATACAGCGCTGCTTGTACTCCACCTCCCCGATAGGAATAAAAACTATTGCGCTGCTGCTGCTGCGTTGTGGCGCCAGTGTGGCCGCCCAATGCGCACTGATTGGCCTCCAGAAGTATTCGGCAGTATCCCACAATGCCTGTTCTAGCCACTCTGGTCATCAGTTCAAACTCTACTGCCCTGGCCTCAGGTGACCAACCATCAGACCCACCCTTTATATTCCCCGGGAATTTTAAAAATCCCCTTCCTGTTTGCTCAGCCAGGCGTGGAGTGCTATCAGCGAATCTTTCCAGGTGACCATGCCTCCACGCGCCAGGCGAGCCCCAGCATGGAGCAATGGCGAGTTGCTGGACCTCATCAGTGTTTGGGGGGAGGAAGCTGTCCAGTCCCAGCTGCGCTCCAGCCGTAGGAATTACGATACCTTCGGGCAGATATCAAGGGCCATGATGGAAAGGGGCCATGACCGGGACGCTCTGCAGTGCAGGATTAAGGTGAAGGAGCTGCGGAATGCCTACCGCAAAGCCCGCGAGGCAAACAGCCGCTCGGGTGCTCCCCCCACGACCTGCCGATTCTACAAAGAGCTGGATGCGATACTTGGGGGTGACCCCACCTCCATGCCGAGCACCACCATGGACACTTCAGAGCGGGGGGAGGAGGAGATGGAGGAGGAGGAGGACGAGGAGGAAAGCGGGAGTGAGTGTGCTGGGGCGGTGGGAGACACCCCGGAATCCCTGGAGGCATGCAGCCAGGAGCTCTTCTCGAGCCAGGAGGAAGGTAGCCAGTCGCAGCGGCCGGTACTTGGTGGAGGACAAACTGAAGAACGTGTTCCCGGTAAGCGGCTTTCTTTTTGGGGAAGGAAGTTTTTCGGTAGAGGAGGGTTAGGGCTGCATGCATGCCTAGATGCGGAACAGTGCATTGATGTGGTCTATCACATCGCAGTAATCGGCCTCGGTAATTTCTTCAAAAGTCTCATCCAGAATGTGGGCAATGCGCTTGCGCAGGTTTCTTGGGAGAGCCACCGTGGTCCTTGTCCCAGTCAGGCTAACGTGTCCGCACCACTGTGCCACGAGGGGCGGGGGGACCATTCCTGCACACAGGAAAGCTGCATATGGGCCAGGGCGGAAGCCGCATTGCAGTAGAAGACCCTCCCTTGCTTCCCAGGTCACCCTCAGCAGTGAGATATCTTCCAGGATGGACTCCTGTGGAAAATGTTGGGACAGTGTTCAGTGTAGGTGCCCCCTGCAGCTGTTGGCTCTCCCCAAGGCACAGAAACCCAGAAGACAGTACAGCCCAGAAACAATCAGTCCCCCTTACTCACCATTTTGGGGCTCCCGTGGGTTATGTCCGCTCTCTTTGGGACAGGAAAATTATGCTATTGTGTACACTGTGTGTGNGACTCCGGAAGAGACCGCGGAAAAGCAAAGAAGACATGCTGCACGAAGTGATGCAGCAATCTGTTAAAGAGAATCAGAAAGTGCAGGAGTGGAGGGAGAGAGAAAGCAGGATCCGCCAGGAAAACGCAGCGCACCGGCAGTGAAGCACGGAGCACCGGCAGCAAAGCACGGATCGGCTGATAACCATCATGGAGCGCCAAGCAGACTCTATCCAGGCGCTCGTAGCCATGCAGGCGGAGCACTACCGCGCCCACCCTTTACCTTGTGTTCCCATGTCACCTTCAACCCACTTTCCCCAACATCTGGGTTCTTACCGCCAACTGCTTCCTCCAACACCTGTATCTTCCCCAACCAGCCCTGAGAACTACGACCCTTACCCTCTGCACTCAACCCCCCTCACCATGCAGTATAGACATCCTGAAGTGCAGCACTCATTGCACAGCACTCCAGACAGGACATACGCAAATCTGTGATTGTACCATTCCCCACCCCACCCCATTGCCCTTTCTGATTCCCAAACAGTTGTGTTTCTTTCAATAAATGAATTTTATTTTCAATAAATGGATATTTTGGTTTTGAAAACATTCTTTATTATTGCATAAAGTAAAAGATACCTTAGCCCAGGAAACAGGCACTGCAAATCAGCGAAACAAACACAGATTCCTACCAACATTGTAACCACAGGGCACCAGACATTACTGCTGGCTTTCAGCCTCAAATTGCTCCCTCAAGGCATCCTTAATCCTTGCAGCCCCGTTCTGGGCCCGTCTAATAGCCCTGCTCTCTGGCTGTGCAAATTCAGCCTCCAGGTGTTGAACATCGGAGGTTCATGCCTGACTGAATCTTTCACCCTTCCCTTCACAAATATTATGAAGGGTACAGCACGCAGATATAACCGCGGGGATGCTGTTTTCGGCCAAGTCCAGCTTCACATACAGAGATCGCCAGCGGCCCTTTAAACGGCCAAAAGCACACTCCACGGTCATTCGGCACCGGCTCAGCCTGTAGTTGAACCATTCCTTGCTACTGTCAAGGCACCCTGTGTAGGGTTTCATGAGCCATGGCAGTAACAGGTAAGCGGGGTCTCCAAGGATCACAATGGGCATTTTGACTTCCCCTACTGTGATCTTCCTATCTGGGAAAAAAGTCCCGGCCTCCAGCTTCCTGAACAGGCCAGTGTTCCGAAAGATGCATGCATCATGCACCTTTCCGGGCCAGCCTGTTTTAATGTCAATGAAACGCCCACGGTGATCCACAACCGCCTGGAGAACCATAGAGAAATACCCCTTCCGATTAACGTACTCGAATGCTAGGTGGGGTGGTGCCAGAATAGGAATATGCGTCACATCTATTGCCCCTCCTCAGTTAGGGAAACCCATTTGTGCAAAGCCATCCACAATGTCTTGCACGTTACCCGGAGTCACGGTTCTTCTGAGCAGGATGGATTAATGGCCCTGCAAACTTGCATCAGCACGATTCCAACGGTTGACTTTCCCACTCCAAACTGGTTCGTGACCGATCGGTAGCTGTCTGGAGTTGCCAGCTTCCAGATTGCAATAGCCACCCGCTTCTCCACTGGCAGGGCAGCTCTCAATCTCGTGTCCTTGCGCCGCAGGGTGGGGGCAAGGACACAGTCCCATGAAAGTGGCTTTTCTCATCCAAAAGTTCTGCAGCCACTGCTCGTCATCCCAGACTTGCATGACGATGTGATTCCACCACTCAGTGCTTGTTTCCCGAGCCCAGAAGCGGCATTCCACGGTGCTGAGCATGTCCGTGAATGACACAAGCAATTTCGTGTCGTACGCGTTACGTGACTCGCTATCATCGTCGGACTCCTCGTCGGACTCCTCACTGCCACTTCGGATCCTAAGGAATAGCTCGACTGCTAAACGTGACGTGAAGGCGAGACTTGTCAGCATATTCCTCAGCAGTTCGGGCTCCATTTCCCGCAGACCGAAACGGAACACACAGATCGCGCTGCACAAAAACCGTTGAAAGATGGCGCCAAATGGCGCCAAATGTGGACAGAAACACAGGGATTGCTGGGATGTGAAGCGATGCATCACGGGGCGTTGGGACAGGACCCAGAATGCCCCGCACCCCCCGCCCCCTTCCCACAAGCCACGGCGCCAGAATGGGAAGAGGTGCTCTGTGGGATAGCTGTCCATAATGCACCGCTCCCAATGCCGCTGCAAGTGCCGCAAATGTGGCCACGACAGTGCGCTGTNGAAGGGAACCTGATGGGGACACCGAGCAGAGAACCCCGGACAGCGCCCACTGCTCCTCAAAGGCGTCAAGGGAGCCAGTGGACGCCGCCCAGAGGAACTCTGCCCGGATACGTGAGCAGACAGAGGATCGGAAACAGGTCCCACAGTCACAGGAGTCTCCATTGGCCAACCTCCTCTCCCTGGTGGCATAGATGGCCATTTTCGTGAGGGCCAGGAGGAAGTTGACCAGGAGGTCCCGTGACTTCGTGGGGCCATGGATAGGGAGTGTGTAGAGAAGGAGGTGAGGAGAAAAGTGCAGCCAAAAACGTAACAGCAGGTTCGTGAGGAGCCGGTATAGGGGCTGCAACCTGGCGCACTCTAGGTAAACGTGCGCCAGGGTCTCCCTCACGCCGCAAAAGGGGCAGGTGTCGGGGACAGGGGTAAACCGCGCCAAGTACACGCCCGTGCTCACGGCCCCATGAAGGAGCCGCCAGCTGACATCCCCGGCAGGCCTCGGGACGAGGGTGGAATAGAGGCTGGCCCACCGGGGCTTCTTCTCACCCTCCTGAGGTGGCAGGAGGTCCCGCCACTTTGTGTCGGGGCGGGACACGAGGGTGAGAAGGTGAAGGGTGTGGAGCACGAGCGTGTACGAAGGCAGGTTTAACTCACAGCGCTGTACATCTGCAAGTGTAGCCAAGACCTCAGATTTGCTCTGCCTGCAGAACTGTCCTTCAGTGATCTATGTATTTATATATCAGAGGGGTAGCCGTGTTAGTCTGGATCTGTAAAAGCAGCAAAGAATCCTGTGGCACCTTATAGACAAAACGTCTGTTAGTCTATAAGGTGCCACAGGATTCTTTGCTGCTTTTATGTATTTATAGAGATGCTGGAATTTTCACAGCTGCCTAAGGGGTCTGAAAGCCCAGTTTTTGTTTAAATTAATGGATACTGAGCATGAAAACTCCCAAGGCAGCTGCGAAAGTCCCACCCAGAGGGTTTTCTCACCTGAAGGGCAGTGAACTGTATGTAGAAATGTACCAGTGTCAGAAGGATTGGGAAAGGGAAATGTCTGTTACAGTGATTTCCCAGGTTTCAGAGTAGCAGCCGTGTTAGTCTGTATCCGCAAAAAGAACAGGAGTACT